>JANZLC010000200.1:5279641-5315677 GCA_026413385.1 Erythroxylum gracilipes
GTCTGCATTAGTGTTCCATTCAAATTGTATTCTGAAATCTCTGTATTTATAATGAGCCCAATTTGATTATGGCTTTTGTTTATTAAATGACTGTCAATTATTGCTGAATGATTGTATTAACTGAACATGTTTATTTATGAACGTGGGCTCAGATTGTTCAATGTCCATTCCGCGCGAATGAATGTTTAAAACAATCTTATACTGAGATTCGTTTGACCGACTGATGTAGTACGCCACCTTCACGGGGGACGGACTCGGATATCACCAACGATATCGGGTTTGGGTCACGCGGGAGTGGGGTGTTACAGCATCCAAAATTGCAATCTATTTTTCAGGATTGGATTGCGATTAGACTGATAGCTCCTGAGAGACTGTAGAGCCGTGTACATCAGATTGGTGAGAGAGGCTATGGCTCAAAGGTCGGTTAGCTGGGCTTTCTTTTAGAGACTTTTAGTTAGAACTGTTACTTTTGTGTATTTTGGGTTAAGTATTCAAAGTGATGTACAGACAAAAAACACTGACAGTTTGTAAATTACCGAGTTTGAGTAAATGAAATGGAATACAATTTGGTTTTAAAAAGTTTCAATTTCTTATTACTGTTTTATTATTGTGATGCCATGGGGAGTATAGTGGTGTTTGTCAGTAGTGTTCTCTTATCGTAGGATATGTACTGGAATGACCTACGGGCGTTTCGGTGGGTACTCTACGGTTAGGGGACGCTACATTAGGTTTTATCAGAGCATGGTTTGACATCTCTTGGGAATAGTCAAATATGTAGGTCTGAATTTTTTCGAAATGCAGAAATTGATCGGAATTCTTGTTTTGTTCTAGGTCATCCGCCTTAGATGATCAGGTGGAACAACCAGCTGACCAAAGATCGGTAGGAGCAAGTAGAGAGTCCTCCATGCCTCGTTCTGAGGAGTTACCTCCTTGAGTGCCCGTGAGACGGGAGAGGAGATATGATTTACTACGCAAGCAGGGGGCTGTAGACTTCTATAACAATACAAACCCCGCTGAGGCTGAGGGATGGCTGGAGAGGACTGAGAGAGTCTTTGACCAGATGGATCTTTCTGAATTGTCTCTCCTTTATCATCAACAATCATTGGATGAGTCCAACCGTGTACTACCGAATGTCAGGCTCTTGTCCCCTGAGCTTGAATGAAGAATTTCATCCAGGATTTCCATGATGGATAGTTCGATCCATCCAATAATGGAGGTCTGGTGATTGATGCACCCTCTCTCGTAGCCATATTTACGAGTCTCGGATCTACACTAACTTGCTACCAAGTTCTGAACTGGTGACCCGCTCTGATACCAATTGAAATAATTAAATCTTTAATCAATTCGCAGACTATCCACAACTTTTTCTACGCGCAAGTGAATAACAAATCACAACTGCAAAATAATGAAGACACTGACATTTGGTAACGCAGTTCGGCACACCTTGCATACGTCTGCGGGGCCCTCACCCAGATTAAATTCTTTCACTGTAGTTAACAAAAATTACACAAGATTGATCTACCCCGTAAGACCCAATCTATGTAACCGACCCACAACCTAACTACCCATAAACGATCTTCACGCCCAATAACACGACCGACTCGTGTTAACCTCGTTAGAGGATTTTCCTAACTATTTCCATTCAAAAGCAAAAAACAAATAAAATAAGTAAGCAACAATTTTAGATCTGAAAATCTTTACCGAAAAGGCCAAGTAGCAGCACCGACAATATTTGTACCAATCTATGACGAAACCTCCTTTATGCTGCAAACATCAATTAATTTAAATCACCCAGCAAAAACATCAACTGCACATCACCCTTGGACTGCTTGCTGGAGATAAAAAAATAATGTAACTATACTGCTACAAAGCACCCCACAACAATTAACTCAATCAAGAGAATAAAGCTCAACAGCGCAGCAGCCAAAAATCCCTTCACAACACACTATCGCAAAATCCCTTCACAACACACTATCGTACACACCCATAAACCATAAGGTATTTTTAGATCAAAAGAATATGCTTTTCTCAATAATCCACGTCATCCCAGAAGCAATCCATCAATCCCCATTATTCACGCAATTGTTAAAATTTCCTTGGAATAATCCTTTTCTATTGTGTCGTTAACACCAAAAAAACAACAGCCTATATGCCAACTCCAGAAGCCCTACACATCCTTGCCACATCAGCTGAGAACCATACCACTTATCCACGCAACCTTCCTAGATATTCCGTTAAAGGATTCTTATTCAAATAAGGATAGTATAGGATAGGCTATCAACCACCAAAGATAATGCTAATTAAGAATATATTTCCAATTCAAATTCCAAGCACTATCCACTTCCAAAAGAATGCAATCTTCAATACCCAAACTCCAATTAAGGCACATCTTTAAGTATTATGAAAATTTCCATGTCCAATTAAAATGCCAAAAATAAAAATAGGATATATTAAAAATAAATCCTAACATGCCCCACATCTCACGTGGCCCGTCAGATGCCTCAATTGCTTCATCCGTCAATCATCATGCGGCTCTTTTCACTGAAATCAAACTAATTAAAGGCATCTTTCAAGTGGGACTTGACACTCTTTGTCAATTGAAGCAGCGGGTTCTTCGATTTTTCAATGCCTCTTGATTACACTTTTTGGCATCCTTTGTCCCAAAGGGGGAGAATACTTGGGTTTGTGTTGGTTGTTGCCTTGTCTTTTATGTTTTGTTTATTGTGAGATGATTGTGAATCTTGGATGATAATGTCTATGTTTGGATTTTGGATTAAGGGGGTGTCTTTGTCATGTGAATTGTGAATTCGATGTTATACTCGATGTTATATGTCCAATTATCTTCTCTAGGATTGTTTCAAATTTGTGACAAACAATGCCAAAAAGGGGAAGATTGTTAAGATATATGTTATATATCTTCTTATTTAGTTTGGTATTTTTGATAACTGGATCTCCAAGATAATGTAACTTCAAATCCAAATCAAGATGGGGTAGAATATACATTGGATTTGATTGCTTAATGCTAGTTGAACCATGGGTTAAGAATTGTCATTTGGTATGATTAAACGATAATTCTTATTTGACTTGGATTAAGAGTAAATCTTATAAAGATATGTGTGTGCATCACATGACCAGTGTGTGTGTTGAATGAAGAAGTCTACCTAGTGAAGACTTCTTAGAGCATGAGGTAGCTTAGAAGTTGTACGAGTCTACGACTGTCTCCCATTGATATTCTTTTTGTGAATTGTCGTAAACATTGGTGTGTGGCTTACTTCCAATTAAGTTTTTTTTTATGTAACTCAAATATTTGTTCTTGGAGGGTATTGTCTTATGTTGGTTATGGTCATTGGTTGCAAGTGAAGAAGTTGATTGTAAGTGGGTGCTATGTTTTTCTTTTTGGTCTCCTTGTCGTTAATTGGTAAATTTAGTGTAGTTGATTTCAATTAGAGTTTCACGCAAATCTAGGAAGCTGATTACGGATATTCAATTGGTGCATCACTTTTAGATCTGTCTTGGAAGGAGTTGAATTTATAGCGAAGTTGTTCCTTTCTATCTCAAGTGTTTTCGTTCTTGTTCCAAATTATTTCAACCACTTGAATTATTTGTTTATTGTCTTTTTTGTTAAAAGTTGTTGAAAAAAATCCTCTAATGAAGTTAACACGAGTCAGCTACGTTACTTGGTGTGAAATACTTTCATAAGTTGTGAGGACGAGGGATAGTAACAAGGATTGAGTGAGCCGACTTTATAAGGCCTTATATAAAATTATTGTTGTTCTTTGGTGAAAGTATTAAGCTAGGTAAGGGCCCCTTAAACGTAGACAAAATGTGTCAAACTGTGTTAACAAATTTTTTAGTTGATTTATATTTGTGTATTTTTTTTTTTTTTTGATTGTGCTAGAAACATCCGTAACTAAATCGGAAATCTTACAAAACCATTATATCCTTCGGATTTTCGTGAACTTTGAATCGAGTTTAAATTTTTTAATTTAATACTTCAAGTCGAATTTAAACTTAAGTCTGATTTCACTCGAAATCTAACTATATATATAGGCATACTCCTTTCGGTAACCCTTTCTCTTTGTAACTGGTTTCATTTGCTCTTTTGTTTATCTGGTTTGGTGTTTAAGCTATTTGTCTTGCTTTTTTGATGTTCGTGTTAAAATGGCTTTAGCTTAGTTTTTTACTAACTTCGTGCTTTATAATTTTTGTCTATGAAGTTTGGATTGCTTGACTTCCGTTTTCATTCTGGCGCTTTCTTTGCTGCGTATGATTTCACATCCTGGTATGGCCGATTCGTTGCACGCCTAAACATCCTGATAATCACTGGCACTGTATATGGTGCCGCTGGCGCAACACATCTTGACGTCAAGTTTTCAAGCCCAGCTCATTCCAATCGAAACCACCAAAAACTCTACCAGACTTGATCTGAAAAAAGTTTCATGCTGGGTTAAAGTCCAATTTTACTTATTACTATTCCCAATAACCATAACAAATAAAAAGTTGATAGTTACATAACAATCGCTTTCCTGGTTAAATATGAATGTTAATTCACTTAGAAATGACAATGGGTTAAGTTGAGTTAACACCAACGACTTAACTCTCAGGCTGAGTTCATTTAGGCTGCTTAAAACAACGTCATTTTAAGTGGGACTCAGTCCATTATTTTTTGAACTGATTCTCTACCCAGAAACCAACTAAAAAACTGGTCAATTTGAAGTTGACATGTTAACTTGACATCAAGTTGAACTCGACTCCACTGCCATCCCTTGAGTTAAATACCAGAAGACATGTTTTCTGACATCAGCTAAAAAGCTCTAGTTGCGGGGCTCTTGGACGTACCTTGGTCTTGCTGTAATTATATACTTTTGTTGTATGAAAACATTACCAAAGTGATTCATTTTGTGGTCAAAACATTACCGAGTGCAATGAACCAACACCCACATTCAATAACCTATGATTGACAAAAGTTATAAGTACACTGAACACAAAGTACCTGTGATAGATCTTGGCAAAGTACATTTAGTTCATAAGTTTTGGCACGCAATGTACCCCTATTGGTTAAATTTCCCGTTAAGGAATGATAATCAGTCGTGGGATATATTAACAATATAATTGACATAATTAAGCTGTACTCAGTCCTAGTATGTAATGTGATCAAAAAATGCGATTAATAACTCAAATTATTAGAGAACTTAATTAGAAAGTGATTAAAGCAACGTTATTTTAAGTCCTACTTTTATGCGAGGTCTTGTTTATTGGAATTTATCTTTCCTTGTTTGTATTTCTTTAGCTTTAGCTGCTGATAATGGTTATTAATGAAATTTCCTCTTTTGTTTTCAAAAAAAAAAAAGTATGAATGGAGTTGTTAAGGATTTTTTAAGCTGATTTTTCATATTCGAAACTGACTTAAAAATCAATCAAGTTAAACATGATCTTTTAACTTTGAAGCAGGTGACACTTGGATCAAAGTGTCATTCGTAAGTTGAATACCGGAAGACATGTTATTTGAGGCCAAATAAAAGGTTTTAGGTGTGGGCTTCTTTAACGTACCTTGCTCTTGTTGTAATTATATACCACTAACTACTTTTATTGTACGAAAACATTACCAAAGTGATTCATTTTGTGGTCAAAAACATTACTAAGTGCAATGAACCAACTACCACATTTAATAACCTATGATTGACAAAAGTATGAAGTACAATGAACAATTGTGATAGGTCTTAGCAAAGTACATTTGGTGCATAAAATTGACGAGCATGGACGAAAATTTGCACGCAATGAACCCGTCTTGATTAAATTTCTCATTAAAGAACAAGAACTCGTGGGATCAATAGTATAATTGACACAATTAAATTATACTCAGTCCGAATATGTAATTCTATTAAAAAAATTATTCAATAAAATTGGGTGATTTTCTTAAAATTGATTCAAATTGTTAAGAAACTTAACCACAAAGTGATTAAGATTGATGTTTTTTGATTGACTATGCATAAATCTAATTTAAGAAAGACTCATTAGTATACTTAGTTCATTACAAAAATATTAAGTACGTATATAAAGTATAGTACTGAAGAGCATGGAAAGTGATAGTCATGCGCGTGAGAGGACAATCTCCATTATATTGAAGATAATGTTCTTCATGAATTTACCACAGTTTTGAATAAAAAGGTACTAGCCTTTTACTAAGTTAATGGAGTAGGTGAAAAAATGACAGATAATTTTAATTGATCACCGATTTCTTCTAAATGTATAAGTACACCTCTTGTGAAAACTTCTTGGCTCTTCTTTAAATATGAAGCCCCTCCCTATTTAAGATTTCATTTATAAGGTTAATTTTATATTCTTTTTGATGTTTGATTAGAACGACTGCTATAATATGCCATAATTCTCCATATTTACATGGCCATAAATAATCACCCGTACTATTCTGTTGTGAACCAACAATACTTGCATTATAACTAGCCGACAAGCATTAGAGGTGCATTTAGGAAAAAGTTATATGAACTTAAACATCTTCAAGAAGAGATAATAATTACTTCGTCCATATACATTTCCTCGCGTCAAAAGCCTAATTAGATGCCTAATTATTCAGATTCTGAGACACAAAATAAGTTCGATCAGACCCTTTTTGACTTCATCGATCAATTTACTTGTAAAGCAGTTTTAGAATCAAGCTTAGTGGTTTCCTTTGTGTCAAGCTTTAGCCACGTTGCTGGGGGTGGAGCTTTTTTTGACCGTCTTTTCGCGGTGGGATAATGAAAATAAGACATCTTTCTTTGTCTAATTGGACACTTGATTGGTCTTGATTCTACTTTTAGCTTTTTTTGGAGGCATAATTAACTATTTACAGAGATGTAATCCATTGATTTGTAGCAATGACGTTCACAGCTAATAAGGTTTAACGGAAGTTAAACTTGTTAAGGAAAATAATATACAACAGCACGCTACGTAGTACAACTGTTGTATATTATATTATGTAAACCTGTTGGCCGACAATCACAAACCTCTGTAAAGAATGTCCCCTGTAGAGAATATTTTGTGTACATAACCGCACAACAAGTCTTGTCTGTTAGAGCACTCCCTCATCTCTGTACTATCAGAAACTGTATAAATAAACTACATATACGTCGGCTCGGTGAGCTGAAAAACAGTTTTCAAAAAATACATCTCTCAAACATTCTTCACGATCTCAAACATTCTTCACTAAACTTTGCTATAGTTGATTGAGATTAAACCTAGCTTTAAGGAGGGCAAGAATATGTAGAGCATATACCACTTCGATTACTAGAAAGCCATACTTCTCTTGGTGACTGTAGAAAACCATCCATAAACCTAAATTTTGGATGTTTTATTTAGTATCAATGAGATGAATCGTGTTATATTTTCTTTTGATTGTGATCTAATAGTCACCTCCATATTCGAAATTGCCGTTGATTTGATTGAGAAAATTTGCATATGTTATGTTATATTATCTTATGTTAAGAGTTTATCCAATTTTATAGCTTTCAGGAGATCGATCCATTCTCCTAATTTTTCAACTATTCTTTTTCTTTAAAACATAAACTATCAAATAAGATGGAAAACAAACTCTTTTGCCATTTGATTTGCTAATTGTCGATTTTTAATTGAAATTTAAATAAATTAAATGACAATTTGTTTAGTAACCTAAAGTTGCCATACGTGTTTGATGGTTTATCTTGGAATTTTCCTTCAACAAAACAAATTATGACTAATTATGGTCGAATCACTAAAAATGCACATCAAATCCTCTGTTCCAGTTACTCTGTTCTAACTCTGTTTTATTAAATCTCATCTATATATTTATGTGGGGTCTACATAAATGTATGGATTAGATCTAATGAAACATGATAGGAACACCATAACCAAAACAGGAGATCTGATCCCCTAAAAATGACGTCTTTTATCACCACTTGTAACGTATAGTTATCCGTGCTTCTCATAATAATTATTCAAGTCCTTATTACGATGGAGAAATTAACTTAGAATTTTTTCAGTAAATAAATATATAAAAGAAGTGGAATCTCCTTATAATTTAACTTTTAAAGAATTTTTAACTTTTAAAATTCCTGAATTTTTATTTTTAAACTTCTTTTGTCATATTTACTTTTTAAAAATAACAAAAAAATCGTACGCAATATAAATATCTCACATGAATCAATCAAATACCAATGATATAACGTCTTAATTCAACTCTTGATCGCAACAAGAATCAATTAAATTAAATTCAAACTAAATAAACTTGAACTAATTTTTAGTGTAAGTCGAGTTTAACTATTTTAAATTATGTTTAACAGTTAAGTTATATTATTACGTTAATAATATTAGATTAGTCCATAGATGATATTTAAGTGACATGTGTTCTACCATTAAAAATAATGAATGTTTAATAGAAAAATTTTTTAAATCATAAAAATATTTTCAAAAAATTTAACGATTATAAATTTTCAATTACTTCCAAAGAATCGTGTTTTATATATACAGGCTTTCGGCAAAAAAAGGATACGAAAAGGAGTCATCTTTCTTTTTCTTTTTTTTAAGCTTTCAACAATTTCTTGCACAATCACAAACAAAGCATCCGCAATAAACAAAGGCGGATTAAGCCAAGTCTTGTCAAAACCAAAAGAAATAGCTGCTCTAGCTAACAGATGAGCAACCTGATTAACAGTACGCCTAACAAAAGCAATACCAAAAGAATGAGAACCAACGAACAGCCTCCTACAATCGTCAATAATTAAGCCAAACTCTGTGGAGTTCAGACTATATGAATTAATTGCATCGAAAACTTCTTTGCAATCCAACTCAATGACAATCCTCGAAAAACTAAGAGACTTTAAAAGTCTTAGAACTGATCTTAAAGCCACCGCCTCTGCTTCTTTGGGCAACCCATAACCAGGCCGTAAACCTGAAAAGCCAATCAGAATTGACTATTAGAGTCACGAACCACCGCTCCATACCCCAAAAAACACTGATCTTGAAAAACCACCCCATCCACGCTACACTTCACCCACCCTTCTGTTGGAGCAACCCACCTAAGCACCCTATCCCGCGGCCCAGTCAAACTACTTTCCTTAGCATTTTGTCTCTCACCTGATTCCCCTCTCTTTCTCTGCCCCTCACTCTAACGCTCCACCATTCGAATCCTGTCCACTACCAATCGACCTAACTCTCTCCTATCAATTGATCGCCAAACAACACCATTCATCACCAACCAGATCGCCCATAAACCCGCTGCCTTTCATTGTGCCTCCTCCTCTGTGGCATTATTCAACCACCCTATCATCCAATCGAATAAGGACACACCCTCATCTAGCATCACTCCCACACTTCTCCAAGCCTCCTTCACAAACCTACAATGTAGAAATAAATGAGAAATCTCCTCCCCAAAATCCCCACAAAAATAACACTTGTCCACAATCTCCACTCACCTACGAGCCAAACGACAAGTAGTCGAAAGACAACCCTTCATAAGATGCCACATGAAATTTCTCACATTTGGCGGGAAATCCAATTTCCAAAGGTTTTTTCAAGGGAAACCCTCATCAAAACTATCCATCGTCACCTTCAAACTACGAGCAACAAAGTAAGCCGATTTAACAAAATAATCTTCATGCTTTGAGTAATGCCATATTCATTTATCCATCACACCCTCATCAGGAACTACAACAGACAGAATATCTCTGGCATCCTGATCTGAAAAAAAAAAGATTCTACCAGCTCCACATCCCACAACCTACTCCCAGGAATCCAAAGATCACAAACACGCATATCCTCCAAGCCAGGAATAATAGGAGATTCAATGAGACGACTCTTTGAACTCTTGATCCACCTATCCTTCCAAATATTAATAGATCTTCCATCCCTCACTATCCACCTATAACCCTTGTCAAGCAACTCACGCACCCCCCAAATACTCTGCCATGTAAAACTTGGGCGAAAGCCAATATTTACAGAAAGAAAATCAGAGTGTCTGTAAGAAGTATTATATCTTTCAGTCTAATAGTTTAAACTAAGTACATAGGAATTGAATCCACCTTGGGGGGCAACTACAGTCACTAAAATAGTAATACCAAGTGCATGTTACTTCTATTTTTCCTACTATTTTCTATTGAGTTTTAACCTAGGTTTCATTCTTTTGGCATTTGTATTTCTTACTAACAGAACTGAGATGGAGTAAATAGAGCAAAAGGACGGTAATTCATATATACATGGATACTGATGGTGAATGCTAATAGGTTTCGGGCCAAACTACAAATTAAATTTAGGGCGGACATAAAAATACATTATGCAAGGTATGTTAAAAGAATTTAGATATTCTTATATTTAGTTAAAATAAATAAACACTAGAATTTATGGTAATTAAAACAAATTAAAATATATAGTTATAATTAGTTTGATTCATCTATAAATACCCATCAATCCTTTTGTTTCCTGTATCAAGAGATAAACAAATTCAAATATCCAATAAAAAATTGTGAAGATCCACTCTTATGGGGTTCTAACTTATAGTCCTTTTTTAATTTTTCAAAAAAAACTTACTGATTGGTATTACTAATTTATAGTTAGAGAGAAAATGTATTGTAACTCCTCATTTTACTCATAAATATTTTATGTATTATATTTTTCATTCAATAAGTGGCATTAGGATCTCATTAGGGTGTGTGTATACTTATCATATGTTTCGTAGTTTCTGCTATAATTGGATCATCCATATTAAAAAATAAGTTAGATATTATTTATTTTTCGATGGTCCTGGGTATTACTTATCTATGCAATTATTGTTTACATTAAATAGTAAAAATTATTATTTTTAGCTCAAAGCAGTCAATGATAGAAGCAATGATAGTCAAATTTAAGATTAAGAAATTTAAGAGGAATAATTTCTTATTATAAATTTCTAAAGATGAAATTTATCCTCATATAAAATAATTGTCTTAGAACTACTAGTGGAAGGCTGACAAGCTTCACAGATGATGCCAAGTAGAATGAAATAGACATGACTATTTTACAAATTTTTACATATATAACTTTAGCTGATGAAATTTTATTTAGCATAAAGAAGAAGAAAATATAAAAAATGATATATGATCATCTCAAAAAGCAGTACAAGCTCAAGTCATTTCCCAATAAAATTTTCTTTAGGAGAAAACTTTGTACTTTTAAAATGTCAGAATCCAATTTGTGACTAAGTAAATTAATAATTTGATTATTATATTATCTTTGTTCACATCTTTGGGCAAAGGAATAAGGTTAAATGAACATGTTGGACTTCAAATTTATATTCTACCTAATTAGAATTTACTTATGAGTAACTTAATTGATAATTTTCTTACAGTCTACTAAGTATTTGATGATGTTACAGCCAAAAAAGTTCAACACAAGAATAAGAAAGACAAGTATTATAGTTCATAATAAGCTGAAGCTTTAACAACGACAAGAGAGAAAACAACAAAATACGGTCTAATTAGGAGCAAAATCATGGTAGGTCAAAATCAAGAAGTAAAAAAAATAAATATATGCTATGAATGAGGCAAGAAATGTCATTTAAACAATAACTCCGAAAATTTAAATGAAAAACTTCTAGTCCTTAGAAAAATTTTCTAAGTGCTTTAGATGATGGCAATTAGGCTTCATAGTGGTTAGGCTTGGTTAGGCCATTAAAGCCTAAATAATAGGTAGCCCAAGCTTGACTTGAACCTGCTTGGATTGTCCCAAAACAATATTATTTTGTTTTACTTTCCAAAATAATATCATTGTGCTCACGAGTATTTTAAACTTACAAGTTGGACCAAGCTTAAATTTCAAACCTAATGGCAATGCGTTGCATTGTAAAGCAACAAAAACGATTGAAATAAGAAAGTCACTACTTGATGTATAACTCTTCGAATTAAGAGCTACTTGTCATATTACCTCTAAAAGAGAATAGTTCCATTATTATGAACCTATCTCAGGAAGATTTATATGCAATTGTGGCAATTATCCTTTAAAGTTTGTTAGTATTAAAATTATTAAACTAAAGATGTATGATGGTAAAATTTGTACTTATTAAGATTTATGATATATGGAGGGCTTGAAGAAGAATTTGTTGTCTCTTAAACAACTAGATAATCTTAGGTGAAAAATAAAAATTATCAAAAAGATTTTGATAGTAATTTGAAGCACACTTATACTTACGAAGGCAAAGAAAATATATGCAAACTTATACAAGTTAAAAGGAGAGACATTATTAGAAGTAGAAGCATCAATTGCTTCAAGTAGTCAAAATTAAAAATCTTTAGTATTATAACATAAAAAATTTGGACTTTTATATGAATAAAGAATGAAAATCCTTACTGAACAAAAGTTATAATATGGAATATAGAAGTATCACTAATATTTTATGATCATATGCTAGTAAGTGACTTCGTATAAAATTCAACACATCAAATTTAAGAAGCAAGGTTGATCTTAAATTAGTTTACTCTAATGTGTGGCAAGCACCAATTATATCCTTAGGAGAAGAAAGATACTTTTCTCTTTTATTGATAATTATCTAAAAGGTATTCAGTGTGCTCTATTAAGAGAAAGCATATGTGCTCTTAGTTTTCAAAGTTTTCTTATTGAACTTAATTATGGCAAAAAGGTAAAGTGTTTAAGGAAGGATAATGGATGAGGATACACTAGCGATGATTTTAATGCATTTTGTAAGTAAGAAGACATTAAAAGATCATTCACTAATGCATACACTCCTAAGCAAAAAGAAATGGAAACAAGAATAATTTTAAAAGTTATAGGCCTAAATAATCCTTTCTAGGTATAAGCAGTCAATATGACTTGTTATATAGTGAATTAAGTTATATCAATTGCAATTGAGCTGAAAACACTAATAAAGATGTAGATCGAGATCTTAATATGATATTTTAATGTCATGTTTTTGAAGCCCTATGTACACGATGTATAATGCTAAAGAAAATCACAATCTTAAGATATGTTAATGGAGTAAAGAAGTATCACTCATGGTTCCCATTTTTCATAAGATTATTGTCAACATGGATATCACCTTTATAGAAGATAAATTATAAAGGAAAAATAAAGATAACAACACTTGACAAAAAAGTTTAAAGACTATAATATAGATAAGATGGGAATTTCAATAAAAGTATTTTTTAAGCATCACTCGAGCAAAATGTTCAATAATAACTAAATTTAAAGATCTAAAAGTTTATTAGTTAGATTACAAAAAAGACTACCATATTGAGACTCAAACTATATAATAGAGGGCAGCATAACATAGTATCTTTTAATATAAGATAGATAGTCATTAACTTTTCAAAAGTTACTTAATAATCTAAATGTCTTTTAGTAGATGACAACAAAGTAGTAAAAAGTTTAAGCATTTCATAAAAATAAAACTTGAAAATTTATAAAGGAAAGAAACCCATTTGGTAATAAATGAGTTTTTTTAGATCAAGCAAAATGGTAATGTACAAGTGGAATAATATCATGCAAGATTGATAACGAAAGATATGCTTAAGAAAAGGAATTGACTTTAGTAAAATATTTTTTCCTATAGTTTAACTTATTATAATCAAAGTAATCCTGACAATCTGTGCTATGTTTGACTTGCATCTAGAATAGTTAAATGTGAAGTCTATTATTTATGGAATTATTAAAGAAAAATTGTACGCCTAACCAAAATGTTTTGAATAAAAAGGAGAAAGAGAATTTAGTTTATAGGTTGAACAAATATCCTTACAATATTAAATAAGAGCGTGATATTGGCACAAGAGATTTGATTAATTCAACATAAGTCTTAGGTACAACAAACTTAATGCATAATCTTATGTATACTTTAAAGGTTTAATCATAATAATTTCATTATCATATTGTTGTATATAGACTACATGTTAGTTGTTGTCCCTAACAAATATCATATTAATAAACTGAAGGTACAATTGACTAAGAAATTTGAAATGGACTCAGAACTAGTAAACACAAATCTAGAAATGAAAATTCACTAAGATATAAATAATTGAAATATTTGGATTTTATAGAAAAATTATTTAAAGAAAGTTTTACGATGCTTCAAAATGTAAAATCGTAAGCTAGTTTTTACCTTTTCCTTTTAATTTTAAGTTATCCTCCAGTACGAGCCTTGGAGAAGAAGATGAGATGATAGAGATATCTCGAATACCATAGGTATTTGTTGTAAGGAGTTCAATATTTACCATAAATTATATAAAACTAAACATCACATACTTAGCAAAAGCGGCCAGCCGTTACATGACAAATTTCAATAAAAAATATTGAAATGTTGTAAAGGAGAATTTAAAATATAATAATGGGACCTTTAATGTTGCACTATAATGGAGGATCATACTTTTATGTGAAAGAGATGTTGACTTTGATTATACAAGTGATCTTGATAAAAACAAATCCATTATAAGTTATGTGTCAACGCTAACTAACAAGGTTGTAAGTTGAATTTTAAAGATGTAAATAGTTGTCACTATGTTAACAATAAAAGCAAAATATTTAGTAACTACAAAAGCTAGTAAATAAGTCGTATAATTGAAACTAGTGATATGAGAAAGTTGACACAATCAGTAAAAGGTTTCATTATTTTGTGATAGTTGCAGTCTCCTAAATTTATCAAGAAATCTAACATTTCATTCAAAAATTAAGCACATATGAGTTCTGTTTCACTTTGTTCATAAGAAATAGGAGAAAGAAATTGTGGATTTGAAAAAAAAAATCCATAGTGAAGACAATATAACAAAGTATACGATAAAAGTAATCAATTAATACAAATTTGTTCCATGTTGATTCTCATGTGGTCTTACAAAAAGGTAAATAATGTGACACTAACAAAGGTCATACTAAAATTGATTAGTTCTCAATTAAATCTTTGAATAAGAGGTTGTTAGAAAATTCTAAATATTACTTAATAAAATATTTAGATATTATTCACAATTATTAGAAAAATCTAGATATTATTATCAAAATATTTAAATGGCGATAAATAATGTATGATGCAAAAATAAATATTAGAATATATGATAACTAGAATAAATCAAAACGTATGACTATAGTTAGTTTAATTCATTTATAAATATACATCCATCTTCTTGTTTCACTAATCAAGAGCGAAACAAATTCAAGCTTTCAAAAGTAGTATTTATGAAAATATAATCTTATAAGTTTTTAATTAATAATTAGTATTTATAACCTATAATTAATTAGTAAGTTTATGTATTATAACTCTTTTTTATTTATAATAATATTTTTGTATATCCTATTTCTAATTTTAAATAAGTTATTATTATATTCTATCTACTTAATCATTCTAATAAGGAATGGGAATAGGAAAAGACATCAAATAAGAACCAAGGAAGGGGTAAATGGATATTTATATAAGGAGTAATATAAAATTTTCAATTTTTCATTTTACACTTTATAGTGTCAAAGGTGAAAAACACCACACAATCTTAACTAAGAGTCGAGATATTGGCACAAGAGATTTGATTAATTCACCATAAGTCTTTATGCATAATCTTATGCATATTTTAAGAGGTTTAATAATAATAATTTCATTATCATGATGTTTTATATAGACTACATATTAGTTGTTACCCCTAACAAATATCTTATTAAGAAATTGAAGGTACAATTGACTAAGGAATTTGAAATGGACTTATAACCAATAAATGAGAATCTAGAAATTCAAATTCACTAAGATAGAAATAACTAAATATTTGGATTTTATAGAAAAAATGTTTAAAGAAAGTTTTACAAGCTTCAAAATGCAAAATTATAAGCTAGCTTCCACCCTTCTTATTAATTTTAAGTTATCCTCTAGTACAAGCCTTGGTGAAGAAGATTAGGTGATGAAGATATCTCGAGTACCATATGTATTTATAGTGGGTAGTTCAATATTTACCATAATTTATACAAAACTAGATATCACATATACAGTGGGAGTGCTTAGCTGTTACATGACAAATCTTAGTAAAAAGCATTGAAATGTTATAAAGGAGAATTTAAGACATATTAAAGGGACTTTTGATATTGCATTATAATGGAAGATCATACTTTTATGTGAAAAGAGATGTTGATTTTGATTATGCAGGCGTGATCTTGATAAAAAGAAATCCATTATAGGCTATATGTTAATGCTTATTGACAAGGTTGTATGTTGAGTCTTAAAGATATAATTAGTTATTACTGTGTTAATAATAAAAGCAAAATATGTAGTAGTTACACAAGCTAGCTAGTAAAGAAGCGGCATAGTTGAAACTAGTGATAGACAAAATTTGACACAAACATTAGAAGCTTTCATTATTTTGTGATAACTAGAGTATCTTGAATCTAGCAAGAAATCTAACGTTTTATTTAAAAATTAAGCACATATAAGTTCAGTTTCATTTTGTTCATGAGAAATAGGAGAAAGAAATTGTAGATTTGCAAAAGAAGTCCATAGTGAAGACAATATCCCAAATTATATGATAAAAGTAATCAATTGAGACAAGTTTGTTTCACGTTGATCATCATGTAGCCTCATAAAACTGTAAGCAATGTGACACTAACAAAAGGTCATAAGAAAATTGATTAGTCCTCAATTAAATCTTTGAATTTTAATCATTCTAATAAGAAATAGGAATAACAAAAGACATCAAATAGGAACCACAGAAAGGGGTAAAGGATATTTATATAAGGAGTAATATAAAATTTTCAATTGATCATATTACACTTTATAGTGTCAAAGGTGGAAAACTATGAGTTTGAACATTAAAAAAATGTTGTAAAATGTAAATGCTTCATTAACATTTATAAAGAATATGACATTAACGTTTTCTTATAAGAAGAGAATTTGCTATTATTTTGTCTCTTTGAATAAATCCTGGTTAGATATATAGGAAATACCCTCTGAATATGACATTAACTTATGCAAAATTTGAATGAAAAAAGCGTCACCAGTGGAGGCACACGCCATCCGAGATTCTGAAGTTCTCTTTTAGTCGAAAGGTGCCTGTATTATTATAAGTAGCAAGCATCTCAAGCAACCAATTGGTTTCCAGCTAGCTGCAACTAATTCGCCAATCTGTGGTCTCTTAACTAAATTAGCTGTACGACGGAGCCACATACTTACTATGCCCTTAGTTTCTTATTTTGGCAACGCTTGTTCATATTCATATATGAAACCTTATATATACTTAAGGTCAAGTCCTTTAAAAGAAAAAGATTATAATGTTAATTACGAGATTAAGTGGAGAATATGATTTTACGTTATAGAATCCCAAAAGGCACCGCCTAAAACCGTCTGTTTAGCCTTTTGACACCTAACTAAAGTGTAATGTTCACTCTAAAATTAATTCCATTGGATCCTTAATGTGTTGAGTTCAATTAAACATAATAATATCAAATGATTTGAGTCCGAATAATTTTATTATTTTATACTTCTTCATAATATTAAGGGTTAACGAAGAAAATTTGTATTCAATATTAACTAAATATTAAAGACTTATTTGACCCTTAAAGATACATATTAATTATATTTAGTAATTTGTCCAAAACTCCCCACTTTGCAAGGGTCAAGGATCATCAATGTACGCAACCTTCCTTTGTAATTTTTACAAAGAGACTCTTTCTATGATTAGAAATATAACTTTATGGTCTCTCTCTTGTACACATCAATTATACAATAAGTAGAAATAAAATTGTATAGAAATATATTTTTTCTAACTAAGCCAAAAATTATATTTCTATTCTTACAAGGTTCTTTTATTAAAATTTTCGATTAAAGTTTCCGTGTCCTCTTATCATATCTTCAATATTAACAATTCAAAATCGCAAGCCTTGAAATTTCTAAAAATGAAAATGAAAGGATTTTTTTATTAGGTTATCCCACTTGTTCTAGCAAATTAACATCTGATTTGTATACAATTTCCTCTCTAATGAGAGATCTTTGTTTCAAGTTTTAACATTAAAAGAACCATAGGTAACATAAGAGAATTTATTTAAAAGAGACAAAAATAAATTGCCAAAAATTATGATATCATTTTTTATAATGAAAGAACAAGCAATTATTATATTTTTGATTGTATATTAAATAAAATTTTAGCTTATATTGTAATTTTTTGTTAATTCGTATATTGTAATTATTAATTATATACTATATAAATTATTTAATTTAATAATTAAATATTAAATATTTTCACATAAATCAAAAGCAACCTCTACTATTTGGAAATCCTTGAAGAGTCCTCTTGAAAAATTGAATAATTAGGCCACTCCTTGCATGTTACAAAATGCACAACCTCAATAATAAAAGATGAAAAATTGTGAATCTTATCGTCATATCTAGGTGCCCACCATATGCTCAAATAAAAATATCATAAGAAACTTGGATTTGCTAAGAACATTTATATGTTTATCTAATCTTAAAGTTTGTTCCTTACAATATGATCAAAGATATAATCGAACTTAAGCTTTATACCAAAGACATTGTTTATAAGTCCACGATAGCAGCTTGAAAAGAAAATTAACCACGTGTCAAGTGCCTAAGCCCTTTCAAAGCAGCCTTTAGTCTTGAAATGTCAGGAGAAGGATCTCTTTTAGGGGTTCTGTTGAATGTAGGGGATTAGAGATTCTTGTCTTAAGGTTGAAGATGAGAAGGAAACGTAAAAAGAGATGATGAGTCTTTTCGCCCATTACATAATGTCTGGGTTTACGAGTGATTGGAAGGGAAGAGTTGAGGAATCAACTGACCCTATGAAATCACGTAGCATAGGAGAAAAAGTGAAGTGACAGATTTTGTTTTTAATTGATATCATCTTTTAGGGCAATAACAGGGGTTTCTGATTACAGGCACATTTTCAGACACAAATGGTTGTGGACTCAAAAAGAGTCGCCACGTAATTGATGCTCTATCGCATCCACATGTTGATTTGATACATGGATTCGATCAAATGATCTTTAATTTTGTTCAGTTAAGAAGTTTGATGTGCGTGTCTATATATAAAATATATATATATTTGTGTGTCAATTGTCTTTAAGAAATTGAATTTTGTTACACATTTAAATTTATTAGTCCAAGATCTTTTAATGAGTGAAATTCATTTTGTTAATTTTAATCTCTTTTATGTAATTCCCTTTTTTTTACTGGCGTAAAAAAGGTTAACTAGAGAAGATTTTTTAAACAGTGAAACTTACTTTTTATTTTCATATTTTTAATGTGATTCTCTTATTCTTTTAACTGGTTTAAAGAAGTTAACTAATGTAAGATTTCCAAGTTAATTCAATACCAATAAAACTTAGTAACTCTTCTTTTTTCAATTTGTTGTCCCAGTAATTGCATAATGCTAAAGTTATTAGATTCATCTAATCTAAACATATAAATATTTTTTAAAAAATCTTAAATGACCTAAATTAATTAAGATTTAAATATTCAACTACTTTGTTAAAATTAAGTTTATTTATAGCACCTTATGTAAATTTGATTTTTACATAATTCCAAACATTATGAAAAACATCATACATGAGAGATTTAATAAAAATGTCAGTAACTTGATCAAGGCATTTGGTTCATCCTTTAAGTAGCATAGTGTCCTCGACTGGATCTTCATTTGGTTTCTACAAACTTTGCTTTATTTTTGTTCCCAATAATAATAGCCGTGCTTGTCACATGATCAACATTCAACTTGAGCTTTGTCATTTTTCCTTTTGATTTATATTAAAAAAATTTCTTATTCCCTTCTTTCTCTCCCTTGGCTCTGACCACATCCAGTGCTGCATACAAATTATCTTTTTTCACTTTACTCCATGTAATTTTTTTTTACCTTTAAGGATTACTTTGCCAATAAAGCTTATTTTATTGGTACATCTTTCTTTTCGTGTTTTATCCTTTCTTTGTGAGCTAGCAAAGATTCACTTTACTCATTTATAGACTTTTGATCATATCTTCTTCAGTGACTTCTATTACGTAATTAAATTTTGAGCTAAGAGATCATAAGACCTCCTCAACTTGAATATCTTTCATGGTTTCAACAAGCCTCTATTAAGTGACCATTTCACTACAATAGCTTAAGCTGTTGTGTGAGGCCAACTTAATTGATTTTATATATTCACTAACACACCCCTTCAAGTGAAAGCTCTTTGGGTTTGAAACTTGCACAGACTCACTCTACCTTGTGCTGAGTAATAAGTGGGTGGTAGGATTTGAACTCACGACCACTTGATCATAGAGGCTCTGATACCATATTAAGTGACCATTTCACTACAATAGCTTAAGCTGTTGTGTGAGGCCAACTTAATTGATTTTATATATTGACTAACAGCCTCTTCATTTAATTCGCTACTCCTAAGACCCTCATAAAGTACTTTGAAATAGATTCGCCATCCTTTATTACGAGTGTTTCAAACTCAACCCTTAGAGTTTGAAATCGCAAATTATACACCTAGTTAACTCCAATCATTGATTTATTAGCTATTTTTTGAATATTTTTTCATCCAAATCATGATGGATGATGGTAAGTACACTCTAATCTTTCTTTATTCTTTAAGCCTTCTCTTTCGACTTAAGTCAAGCTTTCCTCATCTTGAGGTCGCAGGAAACTTTTGTTGACTATATCTTATATGCTTTGTGAACCGAAAATGGCCTTCATTTTAAGTGACTAATTCTCATAGTTCAGTTTGCTAAGTTATAGACAGTAGAAAGTATAGAAAGTTCTTTTGATGTCATAGTTGAATCCAACACTACAAGAAAAATGAAGCTTAGCGACAAAAATTACCGACATAACATCTATATATTTCATCAGAAAGTTAAGTTTGCAATGGAATTTACTGACAGACCAAGGCGTCAGAGAAACGGCCGTAGGTAATAATTTGCAACGATTCACAGAATATCCGTCGCAAATTTACCGACGAAAATTTTATGTAACTGTCGGTAAATATACCAACGTTTATTCTGCGCTATTTTCGGTTGGTAAAGTTACTGGCAGATAAGATATGTTTGTCAGCAAACTTACCGACAGAATTAGTAAGTTAATGTTGTCATTACCGACTGTTATTAGTTATTTGTCGATAAATCAAATAGATTTTACCGAAGAATTTTGTTTTTTTGTAGATAAATTTACTAAAAATTATCTTTTAAAATTTTCCTGCATTAAATTTTATTTGATAATGTTATGGTTGAAGCATAATTTAAATAGTTATGAGTTATCTGTAATAATATTTTGATTTATTTCAACATTTAATTTATTAAAATAGAAAGTTAATTGATGATATAAAGTAAAAATTATCTTAATTGATAATAAAAGATTATTCTATACATAATAAGTATTTGTAATTCATACACAATGACTACAAGTACACTATTCATTTGGTAACCGCTGATGCTTTGATTGTTGCGATGAGGTGCTACGCCTCCTTTCAAGTAATCCACTTCATTATGGAGCTAAGCTATGTACTCCATCAACTGTTGTAACTGAGTTGTCAATATCTGTGCTGTGCTCCGAAGCTCATGGACTTCATTGGGTGCGGACCGCCTACTAGATGTTGTTGTACTGGATGTGGAGGATTGCGAATAACATGTGTTCGTAAATGATGTAAGTTCTTCTATCAGCTCCCTCAGCTCCAGGCTGGAGGTCCCTTCCTTCATCCCCATCGTTTAACCTTGATATCTTTGTTGGTATAGGGATGGTGGATGGTGTAATAACAGGTACAAAAGGTGATATCTCATACAAGTTTAGTAATAGCTGGAAGTATAACATTTGATTCAGTTGCAGCTGCAGAATGTGATGCTTCACCTGGACAGTAACTGGTTCCAAATCGTAGTCTGAATCTTGGTCGCATTATATCTTGTTTTCTCTTTGGTGGCATATTTCAACCTAAAATTTATATCCAGCTTTTTAATTAATATTTCCTATTTTTTTCATTACCATTATCCTCGTTTCGATTAAATGCTTCTTGATTGAAATTAATATCCTCAATAACTATTAGAAAATTATTTCCTATATCTAGTTACATATCCTTTAAATCATCATCCGACCTAACACTTCCAAGTTAAGTTATATCATATTTCAAGTAATTGCCCTTAGCTTCTAACGATTAAACTTGATTTTAGTTCTTAGAGGACCATACAATAGATAACTCTTTTTCCAAACCTTACCGACTCTTCTGTAGAAATCTTTCTTTAATGATAATATGTCTAGATCATTCATTATAGTGTCAAATATAGACAAACTGTCGAACTCAATACTAGTTCAATTACTCGGTAGCTTCTCTTGGTGAAGAGCTATAAGACCTCTTCTTCTTACTTCAAAGTAGCACAATGAGTGCATATTATGTGAATCAAGTCCTTAAAGACAATATCTTTATCCTTTTCTTCAAAACTGGAAGTATCTATCTTCATCATTAGTATAACATCTTTGTTTTTTACTACTTTGATCATTATTTTCATTAAGAAGCTCCCAGATAACCTCAATCTTATCAAAATTATCAACAATGTCTTTTTGGTGAACAATGAAATTCATCAAATCCTCTTGTTTTCTAAATTTTCTATTTCTTTTTCTTATTTTTAGGTCAAATCTTGTTAGATAAACATATGGTTATAAATTCAATGAGTTGGTTGTGATCGAAATAGTCATACATGTCGTCAATAAATAGCTTAGCTTATCATTGACATACTCTTTAACTTCTCATGAATCAGTGCCTTATAAGTGCTTCGTAGCAGCTTTATCAATGTAGAGAAGGAGGCATAATAGAAAATCAAAGAGAACTAGGATGGTAGCATCCCTAGCTTTATCAATGTAGAGAAGGAGGCATAATAGAAAATCAAAGAGGACTAGGATGGTAGCATCCCTGCATATAGTAGGATAATAGCTATCATAATTGGTACGTAGTACCTGATAGAGAACTCTAGATTAACCAACTCACAACATACAAAGAAGGAAACACTTCTAATGATACAATAAAATCTACAAAACTGAAAATTTGAGTATTATGCCTTTATTTTAGTATAGCTCTCTCTAGGTAATTCTAAACGACTCAATGTTAGATTCATCTTAACGTAGAGATATAAATCTTAAATCAGTTAAAATTGATTAAGAATTGACTATTATTTTAAAAATTTTTATTTCGTACGGTTTAACAATTATATATTGCCTACGAAGCCAAAAAAAACATGCAAAAGCCGAAGGGAAAAGCTGTGCAGCAAAGTACGACATTAACATGGGCAGCTAATTGGTCGATGATTGATGGGTTGCACGTGGAAAAGCAATTGCATGCTCATGCTGAATAGAAACTGAACTGAATAGAACCTAAACTAAACTATCCCCCATGTAACATAAAATCTCAGTTACTCATAATATATAAGATCTCTTAGACAATTGTACCATGGGGTCCAGGGACTGAAAAGATGAATGAGGTGTGAGTTTTTGGCCTACCACAACACAGTGTAAAGCTTATTGTAACTTATTCGATCCTTTTGTTTAGTAACATAAAAGATGTGAGAGATTAAAGTTAAAAACTTTTGTAAAGAGTAAACTAATAAACTACTGTTTATAGCCGACCAATTATTCTCACGAGCAAGAGTGATGTGGAAGTGGGAATCTATTGGGTGGGAGGGACTATATATGTATATGGCTATGAAGTCGATATTCAAAGAGAGAAGGTATACAAGCTTCTTCGGAGAGGAAGTAAGTGATCCTACGCAGCAACCTCGAAGCTAGTTCCTACTAGTGGGGGGTTGTGTGCTTTTGTACGTTATCTATGGCTCGTGGAAAGGTTCAGATGAGACGTATAGAGAATCCAGTGCACAGGCAGGTCACCTTCTGCAAGCGCCGAACTGGTCTCCTTAAGAAGGCCAAAGAGCTCGCTGTTCTGTGCGATGCTGAAATTGGAGTTTTCGTTTTCTCCGCCAGCGGAAAGCTTTATGAAATGGCCACAAAAGGGTATATATATGCTTTCTTTCTTTCCCCTTTCACCCATTACCAATAACTTGTTGAATTTTGTGCATGTGTACGCATAATATCTTGTGATATTCATGCATAATTCTTTGTGGTGTGAATGGAATGATTAAAGAACTATGCAAGGGCTTATCGAGAGGTACATGAAGTCTACTCGATCAGGGGAGCAGCCTGACCAAGCTACCAATCCTCTGGTATGTCTGATCATGAACTGAACTTGTTGCTTCTGGAAAAAGTAGATACAACGTATAGAGAATATATTATTTCCGAATATACAGCAGTGATAACCAAAAAGGTTCTCTACTCCAGCATCAGGTGCTGCTTCTAATGCTTAACTTTCAGAATAATTAAGCAACTGTACAATAATACCGTACTCCAAAATACTTGTATTCATATTGTTCAAGATATTACAACATTCTCGGTGTCGTGTAGTGCCACTTTTTGGTTAAAAGAATCTTCCATCGGGAATTTTGAAAAAGAAAAAAGATTAAAAGTCCTCCAAGCCCACTTGGAGCCTCGTTTCTTTGTCTTCAAACACTGGGTGGTTTAATGTAAAGTAATGCTATGGTTATATTTAGAGTTTTGATAGTTCTTTTCCAAATATCTGATCTCCTTAATTGAAAAAAAAAGAGATTACTGTCGTATTTGGTTTAGTTTTATAATATCAGTTACCAATTTTCTTCTGTAAATATTTGTAAAATACATACTATTGATGAAACCAGTTAAACACTTAGGATTAAGATTTTAAGGGGTAAATATGATTAGGGCCTTGCATGATGGTAGACTATGATTAAAATATTCAACCAATTTGACCAGTTTAACTCTGAATCATTTAATTTTTTGATTCAGTTTTTAACTTTTCATATTGTTTTATTTAATAGCTATTGTTTTAAAAGCTAATCAGTTTATTAATTAATCGGTAAATTTTTGAAAATTAATAAGTTTTATAAACTAAAATAGATCAATTAATTTTTTATCTAACAATCTCTTTTCTGATTAAATTTCAAATTTTTAAATAGATAAGTATAATTTTTTAAAATCATATTTTAAATTCTTTAATTTTATTCTACCTTTAGTCTATAATGGTCTAATACTAGTTGAACTTTTAAAACTTAAACCTCTTGTCTTACTGGTTTAACTTGATAATAGATGAAATTATGTACTCACTTTACCAAAGTTTGAATCTACAAATTTCTGTTTATGTTAGTTTTGATGTAAACATAAGATTGGAAATAAAATTTACCAAATTGTTTTACACATCGTGATACCATTTTATATGGAGTTATATTCCCTGTATTATTCAATTAATTACAATAAATTCTAATACTCTGAAGGATGCTAAAGAGGAGATCAGCATGTTAAAGCAAGAAATTGAGACACTCCAGAAAGGACTCAGGTAAATACAAATAAATCCTTGCACCGTTTCTTTGTTTTCAGAATAATATTGCTAGATTAGATATATATCTAGGCTTAACATGCTAGAACAATCAATCTTTCTAAATGTTTAGAATCTGCTATGATTAATACAGGTACATGTTTGGAGGGGGTGCTGGTGAGATGACATTAGATGAATTGCTGGTGCTCGAAAAATATCTTGAACTTTGGATTTGTAACCTTCGCTCAACCAAGGTGATACGCAGTTAGTTAATTCGTTAATTACTTTAATTAATATGTAACCTTTATATTGAAATATATTCCAATGAGTGGCCATTTTATCTAATTGATGTAATATCCATGCAGATGGACATTATGATCAAAGAGATTCAGCTCCTAAGGAATAAGGTCAGTTCAGATCGTTTTGTTTCTACTAATGATTTTGCCTTTTTTTCTCATACTATATGTGTTCATTTGTAATTATTAAATTATCATAATCCACTTCATTGCTTAATTATACTAGGTTTATAACACTTTAAATCAAATATTTACTAAATAAAATTGCATCAAACTTTTAAATCAACCAATTACATGATTTAGTGAACTATACAATTTAACTTTTATTTAAAAATACATAATTTAGTGTTCAAAATTTTTCATTTTTATAAATCATATTCTTAAGATCTTTGTATTATATAAAATTGTTAACAATTTATCGTATCTTGTTATGTCATAACTATAGATTTATCTATCTTTATATCTAATTTATAACTTGCTACTTTTTAATAACAACAAAACCTAAAATTTAATGAAAAATAAATTAGTTGATAAATGAATTAATCGATGAAGCTTTTGTATTCTTTTATTGAATTTAAATAAATGAAAACTCATAATTTCTAATTACTCGTAAAAGTGAAGTAACCAATTAACCTTTTCTTTGTGATTGAGAAATGTCCATTAATTCTTGGAAATAATTGTTAGTAGCCATTTTGTTACTAAAATGTAGGGATGGCAATGAGTTAACTCATAAGTTCAAATTAAGATGTTTTTAATGAGTTGGACCATAGTCACTCAAATTTAGATCCAGAGACTTAACTTTTTTAAGCAAATAACATTTTTTTATTTAGAAGAGTTATGTCTTGGGCAGGCCTAGGCCTGACCAACTTAGGCCTGGACCTAATTAAAAATGATGTTATTTTGCTCTCTTAATTTAAAAAAAAATAGCGAGACCGGCTCATAGATCGGCCCATTGCCATCCCTACTAAAATAGAAAACTTGAACTTGTTGAATTTTTATAAATAAATACTAGATCATTGCACTTTATCTAGGTCGTATAAATCGAAACAAATTAGTATAAGTTTATAAAATGTATTAGGCTTGAACTGATGTACTAACATTCATGCTTGTTTAATTGCCAGAATTGACCAACTACACCTAGTCTGTCTTATTTGTTTTGAAAATTTGTACTTGGTATTTTATAAAGTAAATTTGAAATACCTTATCGCAAAACATAAAGGATTAGTCTCAATTTGTAAAACTCCAGTGAATTTTAGGACACCCAGCAATCATCACAAGAACAATTATAATTATAATTTATAATTGTAGTTATTTGAGTTTTCGAGAATTATACAGAGTTACCTAGATATATGTAATTTGTTTTGAAGTGGCATTTGGAATTAATAATCTTTGTGTTCGTTTCTTTTGGTGTTTAGGAAGGCATACTGACAGCTGCTAATCAATATCTCCAAGATAAGGTGATGGGAACATATATAGTATCATTTGATACAGTTATTGAAATTAACATATATTGATAGTTAACTATGTTGTCATTAACATCATGTTTTTCTTTTCTTGTGCAGATAGAGACTGTGGAGATAACTAACATTCCACCACTGACTACAGATGTTCCATATCCACTAACTGTACATAATGAGGTATTCCAGTACTAGAACTAGTTTATGGCTTACTGTCTAGAGCATGTGCCTCTCTAGAATTGACAATTCTAATGCCTTATGTGTTGCTAGGTAATTAATAATGTATTTTCACACCATCTACTATGCTTGTATCAAATAAAGCCAACAGTATCTGTTTCATTAAATTATATTTATGCATGGTTTATCCATTCATAGTGAGAAGAATCTCACTCCAACGGGCCCTTTTTTATGTGATCAAGTAACCAATTAGCAAAATTGATTTTGGAAAACCAACCATTACATCTAATTATCTAAATCAACACATTCTACGGAAAACATATTGAATTAATATCAGAAATCATAAAAGGCTATCAGTATTAGGTTCTAGAGCCCAAAATCTCATTATTACCAAAGATTAGGGTTTAAACTAAATCCTCACATCTATCATCCTAATTGAATAATAATTTAATTTCCAAATCAGTTAAATTAATCTAGAGTTAGAGAGTGAATTCTCTCTCTTTTCCTATCTCTACCCAGCTTAGAGTTTCGATTGGGAGTCTAGGGCTATATATATATTTTGGATATTTTTTGATAAGTATATTTTGGATATTTTGAATTGAGCTAAGCAATAGAAAAAGATTTAGAATCGAATTGTATTATTAATCTTTTTGTTAGAACGGTAGAATTGTACTATTGACTTTAATTTTGTATCAATATAGATATTTTGTAATATTTAAACCAAGAATCTAAATTGTAACGAATTGGACGAAAAGAACACAATTTACGTGTTATTATGTAATTTCTTTTAATAATTTGTAATTTTAAGTTCATAAATTTTTAAATTTTAAAATACGAATTTGTCTACTTGAATTTAAGATTATAACATATTGATAAATTAAATTCTTTCAAAGAAATTTTTCATTAAATTTTTTTAAAGATAAAAGTTTAAAACTAAAATAAAGAAACAATAAGAGATGTTCAAGTGATTTTTTCTTATCAAAGGCTTGTCACTAGTTACTATTTTATACATCATCGTATCTTACTTCAAATGTTAAATATTTGGTTTTAATTTTATATTGTATTTCCAGTTGCAACATATCCTTGCTTTTAATTTTATTCTTTATCGCTACTATTTTTGAAAATTTTTAGCTAATTCAAGACCGACCTAATGTTCTTGCAATGAAGAAAGTATACTGACCTTATCAATTGTTGCAATTAGTTTAAGTTAAAACTTTACGTAAGTTTTGAAAAATAATAAATGGCTTTGGACTAGGAAATTGTTATATAGACCATGCAATCTTTTAATGCATATAGTTATATATGTAATGACAATATCAATTATTTCCAAGAATTAATGTACATTTCTCAATCACAAATTTGCCAATGAAAAGCACAAAGAAATGGCTAATTGGTTACTTTAAATTCTCTGTTAACTTTGATTAAATAGCGAGCCACATTATATTAATTTTTTTACCATGTGGCTAACACATATTCTAATTTTACCACCTATGATTTAATTATTTAGTA
This sequence comes from Erythroxylum gracilipes, assembly GCA_026413385.1. Classification (NCBI taxonomy): domain Eukaryota; kingdom Viridiplantae; phylum Streptophyta; class Magnoliopsida; order Malpighiales; family Erythroxylaceae; genus Erythroxylum; species Erythroxylum gracilipes. Next base: position 5,308,419 of record JANZLC010000200.1, read on the forward strand.
AATTAAAATTATCAAAAATTAAAAAACTCCTAATAAACCAAAATCTTTCTTAAGCTTTAATACGTTTCACTCACCACCGTCTTCGTAAGCTCTGTTGTGGATACGTTTTCTCCGTCATTACTATTCTGCTGTCGTTACATCTTCGAACTCTGTCATTGTTACACCTCCCTTCTCAGCCTAGTAATATTTTGGAAGTGTAAAATTTGATGTATATCTTTAATGCTCCGCCTTCTCGACCTCGTAGCATGATGGAAAAGCCTTTTTACTTGTAATCTAATAATTTATCTTTCACGCTATCATGTGAAGTAATCCCGTAAATTCTATGGGATACCGTTTTTGCGGTTCTACATTAACCTTTTAAAATGTTTCATTAATAAGCGTTAACAACACTATTCAACTGTTTTGAGTCTTGTCAGCTTATTATGTATGACTAATAACTGACAATGAAAAACTGCTGGAACAATATGAGGTTGAGAACCCATCTAATATCGTAATCCAAACCCAGATCATTCACCCAAAATCGGTATCTTATATTATGATAAGTGTTTACTGTAGGAGTGAGTGCCTTGGCATAACTCAAGAAATTTCTTCATTTATATCTAATGCCTTAGAGTTTGGATTTTGCGATTTCCATCTTTAATATATCTATACCAAACCGCCCCATATCTCAAATTATATCGGGATTGTATAAGAAACCTACAAACACTATAACAGATAAGCTTATTGGCGACGAATTCAAACGTCCCTAAAAAATTAAAAAACATGTCGAAAAATAATTGTCGCCCTAATGATCACTGAATCTGAGTAGAAAAATAATATCTGCAACCTTTTTCTAAAATCGTCATAGAAAGGATTTGAATACACAATAAATTCGTCGATAAAACATACAATTAACAAGAACCAAAAATGTCGTACACAGGATTTTGTGACGTATATGTTTCATAGATAAAGGTTTTTACCTACTAAACCGCAGTTGTAGGTAATTATTTTTACTGACAATTTTGGTTTTGTAGCAGAATAATTTTACCTACTAATTGTCTGTTGTAGGTAAATGTTTTTAAAGACGTTCTTGTAAACGTAGGTAATAACATTTTGTGACGATTTTGTTTTGATAACTAATATTTTTTAGTGACGATTTTCTTTTTGTAGCAGAATAATTTTGCCTACTAATTGTTTGTTGTAGGTAAATCTTTTTAGAGACGTTCTTGTAAACATAGGTAATAACATTTTGTGATGATTTTGTTTGGTAGCTAATACTTTTTATTGACAATTGTTTACCTTTTAAATTTAAATTTTATTACAATTGTTAAAAACAAATTTAATTTAATTTATTACAAATTTGAAGACAGTTTGAAATATAAATTAATTACATTTTATAATTAATGTTGGTGGCATATTTTTTTAATAACAATAAATTGAAATAAAATAAACATTTAAAATGGAATCCATTTTATAAAAAATCAATTACAGGTTAATTACAGAATTTTATCAAAATTTATAAACAAACTAAGACTCCTCATTGCACGATGGCGACTTTAAAGAGTTGTTGGCTGATGAACATCCGATGGGTTTTTGGCTATATCTTTTTCGTCTGACTTTCAGATGACTTGGTTCTTGAACCACTGGACTCGTACGATATTGCTCTACATCTCAACAAAAATTCATAACAATCTGAAATCAATTAAGAGAGTTAGAATGATAAAAGTGGGATGGGTCTGACTTGTGCTTTCACCCAATTTTGTCTTTATCTGTCACACTAATGACTCTTGCACACCCATGTACCTCTCACGCCCATGACTCTTGCACCCCTGTGACTTCCCTCTCTCACTCCCGTGAGTTAATTACAAGACTCATGTTTATTTATCACATCAAGTCATTGTGCTCTCCAATAGTGGCTGTGACTTGCTGTATACCCGAGAGCATTGTGCAAGATGAACCATCTTGCTTCTTTCGATGATAACTTCTTCTCTAGACATCCAAATGACTTGATTTTTAAAGTAATAGATTCCTAACACATTTTTCTATCTCTACACAAAAATTTGTAGCACTCTGAATTGATTTGAAAAAGATTGATCAAATCAAAGTGTGGAATCTATTGGAACAGTGGAATAGGAATAGCTTACTGAACACCCCTCAGTATTTTGATTATATCTAGATCTATAGGATTCCAAATGAAATGATTTTTGATTTAGAATTAACTAGAGAAACAGGGATACAAATCATATGAAAATGTCAAATTGTGATTCAGCCTTTAAGATGTTCAATTTCTAGATGGAAGTTGTATATAGTACACTATTTTTGAATATGAACAACCCGAAAATGTTTGAGGCATATCTTCCAAATTATGGAACCAAATTGAGTGATTTTAGTGTCAATAGAAACTTAAGACATTGGAAAAGAAAATGTTGCCTAATTTTGCCATTTACCTCATCATATTTACTATGCATAGTTGACTCGTATGTATATTAGAAGAAAAATCTGAAGTGGTCAATGAAGTTATGAAATGGTTTTGACATTGGTTTATTATGGTCCAAATTATAAGTTCAAAGGAGATTGATGAGAGTTTTGATATGTCAATGATTTGATCATAAGGATCTCAATAAAGTACCTCCGGAATTGTCATTGAACATGCATTGTGCATGTTTCATATAAGTAGATGTACATTAAAGAATACTTATATATATTTGTGTAAAAACGTGATAAGTGTAAATGTGTTTTGTATGATTTAGTGGAGCCAAGTGGATGCCAGACAGACATTGCCGGACCATCTAGGAAATAACATATTGGAGCATTCTGTGAGTCAACCTAGATGATTTCCTAGGATTAATTTGATTTGATTTGTTTAAACTTCCAATATTACTGAACTGTTTGCGAATTGTTTCTGAATTCTGGACTTGAAGTCCGAGGAGTTTATTAGTTGGGCATGTATTGGAAGTGTTTTGATTTGATATGAATTCCTGAATGACTTTGATTCTTACTGAAAGTTGAACTCTAGACTTAGGTCCGATGAATGTGAAAACTTTGTCTGATCATTTGTATAAGATTGTGATATATGACATATTCAGTATTTGAGGCATTTCATAAAATGCATGCTCAGATAAAGGCGTTATGACTTGAGTAGCCAGTTTAAAGCGCTTTGATATCTGATTTTGCACGTAGAGCTATGATCCGTGATTCTGTTTGACTGAGCCCTATAGGCCAGTATTTGTATAAGTTTGTGATAGGCACTCGGTCACAACAATAAGAACGAATGTGAGTCTCATGCATATAGCATTTATATAAGACTGAAATCTATGAATAATTTGCAAAGCTGTATTGAGTGACCCTATGTTGTGCCATGTTGTGTGAGTTATGATGTTTAGAATGAGTATTTGAGCATATGTGATGTGTGTATGTGATCCGGTGAAATCATCAATGATGGTTCACTCATTGAGTTCGCAAAACTCAATCAAAAATTGCAATGTGATTTTTCAGGTACGAGACAGGAGACCTAGTGCTTTAGACAGGACTTAAGAACCCTTTGGATTTTGTTATGGCTCAGAGGTTTGTCAGTTGGCCCCATAAGTGTGGAGTCTTGTATTTTGTAGTTTTGGCTAGAACCTATGAAAGGTTTTGTAAATATTTGTCTAAAGGAAACAATGTAAATTTGGTGTATGAATGAAATGAAGGGTTTCAAAATTTGCTAACTTTTAAATGATGTTAGTGATGCCATATGTAAGTTGGATTTTTGCTTTTGCTCCAACATACCATTATCATAGGGTATGTACTTGAATGTCCTTTGGGTATTTGGGTATTTCCCTTATGGTAGTGGGATGTTACATTAGGCATAATGAAGATGTATAAGTGCTAAACTGGACTACTTTCACTTATCATCGAAATTGGAGTTGAACGTATCATCACTTTATTCTAAATCGACATTTACAAAATATACCTCTTAATATTATTAATCAAGAAATGTTGACATGGTGACAAGTTTTGGATGGTACTAATTCATTTCGTTGGGAGGAATATGGCAAAATTGTCCCTACTAAATAAATAAACAATGCAGAAAAATTCTCCACTTCATACACTAATATCGTTTGCCTTTCATGGCCGATCTTCTGCTTCAAGGTGTTTAGTATCATCTAAACAACGTCACTTTCCTTATTATGTACCTCTCATTTTCTTTTATGAAGCTATTATATATATTCACATTTGATGGTATATACTACATATTGTTTTAAGCTTCCTTGAATCTCGAAGATGACATATATGCCATAGAGGCGAGAGTGATGTCACAATGGTCCGTAAAGGATTAGGAAAATCGGTTGTTTTGGAAAATTCGTCAATTCCACAGACTTCATTTGGTCAATCACGTATGCATGTCACTCCAATTTCGGTTCATTTAAGGGTTTATTAATTTGACAATATCTAAGTTCTATACTGATTGTGTTTTAGGTAAAACATTTTGTACTGACAGTTCATCTAGAGAACTTATCTTCTATACTAAATCTGGCGACTCATTCACTATACCCTCAGCAAGTTTAGCTATAGCGCAAACGCTGTTACAAGAGGGTGTGAAAAACCCTACACTTGATGGAAGAACTATTACTATTTCGATTGGTTCCTTCGAACGTGCAAGGACTCTTCTCGAGAATCCAGACATCTGGGACTCATTTACCATTACAACTCTCATATTACTTGGAATCCAAAAAAATAATTATATCATTGTCATTTATCGATGCAATCAACTAGGCTCAGCTTTAAAGTTGATTTATTGTTGTATCTGTAAGAATTTGTCTAACAACATCTCTACTAGTTAAGTGTCAAGTTGCGTACTATTGGGTGTAGACTGCTATTGTTCTTGGTCTATGACAGTAAGAATTGTTAACCTTCTAATTCAAAGTTTGTACTACTCCATATATCATATTATTATATTGATACAATTATAAAAAATTTTATAACTAATTTTTTCACTGTTAGTAAACATTAATGATTAATTAATACTACTGTTTAACATTTAAAATTATATTGTGTGTGTTTTTTCAACAATACGTTGTAACATTCAAAAAAAATCTCCAATAAAACATATCTTAACCATGATAGATTATAAAAATGTTAGTTTAAAAAATTTGGAAAATGTTAACCTTTTGGTGATGATTTTGGCAAATGGTCACCAAATGTGTTGTTGTGGAACCTTTTGTGATGATTTCCAAAAATCGTCATTGAATGTCGACCATTTGGGAATGATTTTCAAAATTCGTCACCAAATGTTGATCCTTTGGTGACGCTTTCAAATATCGTCACCAAATGGTTACTTTTAGTGACGATTTCTAGAACCCTTTGGTGACGATTTTCGAAAAGGGTCACAAATTGTTTACCAAATTATGGTGACGATTTCTAAAAAGCGTCATTAAAAGCCAATTTAGAGAGGAATTATTAAATCGTCACTCAATGTATACCATTTTGTGACGATTTTCAGAAATCGTCACTAAATGTTCACCATTTGGGGACAATTTTTGTCATTCGTCACCAAATGTTGTTCCTTTTGTGACACTTTTATTATTAGTCACTAAAGACTTATTTTTAACGACGATTTTTAGAATCGTCGCAATATAGTCACTTTTAGTGACGGTTTTTGGGACGTTGCAAAAAATATGTAGCTAAATGTCTACTTTGTTGTAGTGAGGTATCTTTTTTTTTCTATATATACATGCTCATTCATATCCACTCATAATTCCAGATACATTTTGTTTTTTATATATCTTTTTAAGTTTGGGATTAAGGTCAAAGGGATCAGAATAGTCTATTAACATAGTAAATAATTCTAATAAAATAAGAAAAACTCATAATTTTATACAGTGCATACAATTTACTTATGGATGAGAATGTACAAATGAGAATGTTCAATTAAAAATGTGCAATCGATGAAAAGATGTTTTTTTACCTTGAATAATTGTTAAGAGCTTTTAAATATCATTGTCTTTGATATGTTCTTTTGGAAACTACTACTAAAAGGAAAAAGGATATGGGTGTTGATGAACTTAGTAAGCTAGTACTAAAAGGAGTAATAGAAGATAAAGGACATAGAGTTATAACTGTATTTCAAAAATTTCGAAAAGGGTTAATTAGATGCTTGAAAGAGTTAAGCTTACATTATAATAAAGATATGTTGTCAATACTTCATTGCATGAAAGAATTGAACAACCACCATGTTGAAATCTATTATAAGCATGGTTATGATAATACTATGACAGACAGTGAAAAATATGATTTTGATATCGATAATGAAGAGTGGTTTCCATGTTTAAATGGAACAAAATGATAAAGATTTCATTTTTATAAAGATGCGTGAATCTGAAAATGATATAGGCAATGATAAAATTTATGCAACTAATGATAAAGAACATATTACTATAAGAGCAAATGAGAATAAATATGGGAAATGTAATACTAAAAATAAAAATATTTAAAAAAATTCACAAAGAAAAGCAAGGAGTTCATATGGTTGATGTAGTGAACATAGGGCTAACGATGATGAAGTTTAATCACCAATTTGTAGTAATAATGGTGGGTGCGAGGCATTTATCACAAGGAAGAAGTATATTGTGTTTAATCCAAAAGTGGATATGAAAGATTTTTATTTTAAAATTGGCATGAAGTTTAAGGATAAGATTCAGTTTAGGAAAGCAATTAGAAATTATACAGTTACAAATGGATATGATGTTTCCATAGCAAGATCTAGTATGAGAATAAAGGCTATTTATGAGTCATAATGTTCCTTTAGGGTTTAAGCTAGTTGGATTAAAAATTAAAAAAAAACCCTTTATAATGAAGATATTAGAAAATAAATGTAGTCGTAAGAAAGTGCAAAGAAACAAGCAAGCTGGTAAGAAATGGAGAGCAAATGAATTCTTACACAAGTTTAGGAGGAACAACTGGCCAACTAATGAGATGATAGATGATCTTCAAAGGAGGTATTTAGTACAGGTTACTACATTATTATAGCGCTAAATGGAAAGTTTGTTGGACCCTGACTCTTTTTCTTGAAAATTTGATTTATTAAATGAAATTAAATAAGGAAATTAGTGTTGTATTTGGGTAATATTGCTAATGATGTTTGAGGTTAAGGACAAAGAATGAGTGTTTTAAGTATGCAGGTAGTGTGGGTAACATCTTTATAATTGAAAAAGTGAGCTTGTTTAGTTACTATTCATGTAACTACTTTGAAATTTCAATTTGTGAGACTTTGATGTATTGGGGCTAGAAATGCCCACTAA
>JANZLC010000200.1:5332448-5362719 GCA_026413385.1 Erythroxylum gracilipes
TATATATATACAATTTTTACCACCCTTATGAATACAGTCATTTAATCATCTATTAAAAGAATAGCTTATTCGTTCAAATTTGTGAGCAATATGACAAATTTATTTACTTGTTAAGCAATTTTAAAAGTTGAATGTATAACATTTTAACGTTCTCGTTGTATTCTTAAAAGGATAAGCATAAATAATCATTCTACAAGTTACGCGCTTATAGACAAAACGACAATTACTCACCATGGTGGAATAAATACGTTAATCCCACGGAAGAAAAGAATCTCGAGGCATTCTTGAAAATTATGCCTGAGTCAAAAAATTGGGGAACATTCACAAATAATTTATTTACCAAATAAATACCTAAAAAATCCGGAGAGCCTTGAAACCTCTACCTTAATTATCTAACAAAATTACCCATTTTTTATTTTTTTTGTCAATTGCTATTTATATATAGCAAAAATAACTGGTGAGCATTTTCATAAAGGGCAGAAGTCATTATAGGACCTTACAAAAAAAAAAAAATCAGTCCATATTAACACTGTAAATAGATATAATATAAATAAATTATTCAGTTAATTGTAATTCCAAAAAATATATATATTATACCAAAATGACCAATCTTATTTACTAAGAAAAGTATAATCCAATGCTTTAAATTACACAAATTTTCATTCAAAAGGCACTCTGTCTGGCATTTCAGTCACTTCCAAATGCAAGCAGAGAAAACATAATTTCTGCATCAAAACATAATAAGACTTACTAATTTTGGTGACATTCAAGAAAATCCTTTTCGAGTTATCTTCATTTCCGTGCATTTTTTCACTTCTTAATACACACAAAAAAAAAAGGAACAAAGCCCACAAACCCTAATGCTCCAAACTGTAAATATCATGGAAACTTCAAATGCCAGTCTCTTATTAAATTTTATTGATCAAAGAATCAAAACTAGCACTAGAACCATAAATTAGGGGCATTGTAGTAAAAAACAAAGAACATAGAGGTAATTAATGACTGAATAAGAATTGCTGAAAATGGTGCGAATTTAGACCTGCAAAGCTGTTTAATAGCAGATAAAACAACAACTTCAACAATAAGATTTAGGCAAAACAACAACTTCTATGTCCCTTTCATCATCAGAATCCCTCACTATCTCTCTTTTTTCAGGTTTGGAATGGAAGAAAAAAAAGAGAAGAAATTGTAGTTGTAAACAAAAATTATCATAATAATAATAATGCAATAATGTATCTTTTCTCCATGTTCCTTTGTCTAGATAGACAATGATATATACCTAGACAAAGGAAGAAGGGCCTATAAATAGGCAACTTTAGCTTCTTTGGGATTCTAAATTTTCCGAAAGCTGAAGTTGCCGGAGCTTGTGATCATATCTAAGAGGTCTGTGACTTTTCTTTTTAAAAAACCAGTTTCTGTATCTCTATGTAAAAACGGAACATTTCTATACATTGCAAGTGCATGGTTTTGTGGTTATATAAGATTTAGCAAACAAGTTTCTTTAGATTTGCTTCCATATATAGATGACTTCTTCTTCTTCTTTTTTCCCCTTTTCTCTTCTTTCATGAGTCAAAATTCATATATACTGGTCAGAAATTCATCTTCTCAGTGCTCAGAGAGCTCAAAATATATAAATCTCTGATTTCATCGTGTTGCTTCATGCTTTAGCTTTCTTTCTCTATTTTCTTTTCTTTCTTCTCATAGATCCTTCTCTTTTACGTTCTCTAAAGCACTGGACTCAACGGTTTTAATGATTATGGTTCTTCAAAGTATATTTGCTGATTGTTTCTCCATCCTTCGTTTTCTTGATCCGATCTGAGTTGATGCGCACAAGAAACAACGAACTTGCATATAGCATACAAAAATTTGCAGACTTAAGATCACAAAGATAGGATACAACTTTGGTGACATTTATAGATGCACTAGCTTAGATTTGCTCATTCTTCATACGAAACCGTTTTATTATTTTATCGGAACTTGCATCTTGAGCTTCTTCCAACTAAACATTCCTTCAGGATCTGCTCTCAACTCCTGTGTTTCCCTGTTTCTCATGTTCGTTTTCTTCTTTTATTGAAACCATTTTATGAGGAAAATCTTTTTCCGAGAGAAACACAAGATAAATGACCAGATATATCTTGTAGCTGCATACGAATCTATAAGAATCCGTTCATCACCAGGAAACATGGATTTAAGTTTAATATTTAATGAAATCTAGGCATACAGATTTGCTATTAAATCCATAACAGGAATAATAATCTGTCACTTAGTTCCTTCCTGACTTCCCATCTGTCATTAAATGTCCCGGCAAAAATTGTTCATTGACGACTTCATTATCGACAGAGACTAAGAATCAAAATGTTTCTTCTTAATCATATTTTCACGCTAACCCAGGTAGCAAAATCCTTTCCCTTTTTCTTTTTCCGATACGTTGGTGATTCGAAGATTAAATCATGCTAGCTTGTTATGAAAATTTTACGGTTGCATGAATGAAATATATATCTATGTAGTGATTATCCGAGTTAATTAATTGTACAGGTAGTGCAAAGAACCACTGAGATGGGAAGGGGAAAGATTGAGATCAAGAGGATTGAGAACACAACCAACCGACAAGTGACCTTCTGCAAGAGGAGGAATGGATTATTGAAGAAAGCTTATGAACTATCTATCCTTTGTGATGCTGAAGTTGCACTCATCGTCTTCTCTAGTCGCGGCCGCCTCTACGAGTACTCTAACAACAAGTAAATATTTCCTTTTCCTTGCATCTTTAGTATTTGTATCTAATTTCCCTTCAATTATCTTGTTAATTATGTTATTTGGTCCTGATTATCTTATGAATATGTGTTCATATCGAAGTGAAGGGAAAATGTATTTATATACAAATGTATTGTGTACTTCTTTAGATTTGTTAACATGAAGCATCACACAAATTGGACTCATCTACAATATGGAAATGAGAACTTTTTTATAAAGAAGTTGTTATGTTTTAATTAAAATAAATTATTAAAACTTAAAATAAATAAATCAATTGACTGACCTTTTTATTATTGTTAGAAATAATTAAAACTTTTAATTTATAAAATATACTACTTAATAAAATATAAAGAATTAGTTAATTTAGAAAGTTCTTATGCGACAGATTAATGATAATAATTGATTGTAACTTATATTTGTAATAAATTAAAATTTTTAGTGTTAAATTAATATGATTGGGCTTATAATTAATATGATAAAATTGAAAAAAGTTTATATAATTTACCATATCAATAATCACAGCCATCATTTCAAAAATTAATATAAATTAGTATTGATTCATACAAATATTAATAGTTTGAAATTGCTTCTGTTATCTATTCTATATTACTTCATCATTGTATTTTCTTCTAATTAAATAACATCAGTAGTTCAAGTTAACAAAAACTATACCAAAATTAAGCAAAACAAGTCAGACTTAGTAATGAAAATCTACTTATAATATACAGTATTAGAATAGGAACTCAAAGAAGCAAACTTCTTGGTAAGTTCAACGTTAGTGAATATAGAATTGGCGGCTCCAGCTCTGGTTAGTGCAGGCAGCAGCCCTAGTTGGACCCTATTCAGATTGGTCCATGCATACGCATATGACATAAACATAAATAGATACTATGTTTTAGTGCATAGATATTGGAATTATAGTTATATTATAATTACGACTTAATATTTTACCTTATTTAAAAAAAAGTATTATATACATATTATGAACATACTTTGTATAAATCAATTTTTTAAAACAAAAATATAGGTAAAACACTAATTTTTAATTATAATACAGAATCTGTAAAAGCAAGATTTCTCTTCTGGATATAGATTATCGAGAATTCAATAAAATGAAATGTGTTTTGTCTTATGAATTCTTTCTAAGTTTTCCTCTCCCCTAAAAGTTTGATGTTTGAATAAAACAGCCATACAAAAAGATCAATATGTTGTACACTTGTCATAAAGAAGGCAGGAAAAATGGAAAAGTTAATTAAGATCTATAGTGTGATTCGACCAGTATCATGTTTCCAACTTTTTGGCTGTCAATAAAGAACTAATATGAGAGAAGCAATAATATATATACGGTGCCCCAATTTCCTCATCACCTTGTAATCTTTCTGGTTTGAGGTCAAAGACGAAACATAAACTTTATGTTTCTGAATTCTGATCATTGGATATCTCTAAAAATGATACGTTGTTTTCTTCATTTGTGCTGCCGTTAGTCATGTACTATCTCTTTAAATACGATGCATGGCTTAGGACGTTCTACCATGGAATCTTTACTAGAATCTTGGCAAAGTCTGTCAGTTAATCGCCATTCATATTGAGTATGAGGAAACCCCACTATTTTTTAAGTTTATTCAATACACAATTTACATGATAAATACTGCAGTCTTGATGATGAGATTGTCACTCGTATGAGTTCTGTGCACACAAGTTTAAGATTTTTATCTCATAAATTAACCACTTGGGCACTTCCTACTACACACATAAGGAGGGTTCTCTGAGCTAAGACTAGATGATTCCAAATGGATGATTTATAGAAAATGAAAAAGGTTACAGTTCTCATAGATTATCTAATGATTGTTCTAACTTCTCTGTGCATTCCGTTGCTAGGTGTTAACTAATTAGATGTTGCAGTTCTCAACTTTCCAACTTCCCATTTTCTCTCAAGCCTTCTGTACTCTGTTCACCATATAAATAATATAATTGTATTGCAAGTGGTAGCTCTATCCACTATATCTAGTAACATAACCAAGGATCAACCACCACCATAACAAGTTAGAAGAAGATTACTAGAAGAATAACTGAAAGAATTTTGAAAATTTTTTCCGACAATTCATTGTTAAAAATGGGCTTTACAAAGAAACAATTGAATTTAAACAATATTTTGTGATTGTAGTATATAATATTAAATTATTTTAGATGTCACATGATTAGTTTTAATTAGAAAACATTGTGATTGTAGTGATACCATATTATTTTAGATTTCACATAACTAGTTGCCACCGCGTGTATGTGTGTGACAGTGTGTGTATATATATATAACAAATTAAAAGTTTGTGGGACATTCTAAAATTTAGAGTAGACTCATACATTCCTATTCAATTTTCACATTTCATTCTTTAATTTTTATCTTTAATATTTCTTTAAAAAAATGGGTTGTCAATAATAAAGAAGTTCAACAAAAATATTCTTTTATTTGTTAGTCCATGCATGTTTATGATTCCACTGAACTTCAACACTGGATGAAAGTAGTCATGAGTGAGTGTTGTAGTTCGTAGTTCAACAGTACATGTTTCCCCTTGCAAGTTATAAAGCAGGAAAAGGCAAAAGGTCCACACTTATTGCCTGAGGATATTAGATGGCTTGACTATGTTAGTGTATCGCCGTTGTCTTTTCTCCATGAAAACCTAAGGAACATACTTCGACTTCCACAGCCAGTGTTGCTTTTGTTTGTCCAATACCCACGTCCCAGACTTCCACCAACTTATAATTCTACTCTTTTCACGGTACAAGATTCTCTGTCCAGTTTTATGGTGTTTTATTGTATTTAGTAAATCTCAATCATTCATTTATATGGGTCCTGTGTATATTTATGTGGAGCTCATACGAACCCCGCATAAATAAACAACTGAAATTTACTGGACACAATAAAATATCATAAAATTAGACAAAAGATCTGGACTCTCTTTTCACTAGCTTCATTTGCCCCATTCTCAATTTAGCGTGGCACTAGGTACAGATTCTCCGCATGTCAAATCTCATGGTTTTTCGTTGGTCTAGAAATTAAATAAATGCCCATGACGACTACATCGATAGATGCAACTTTTTATATGGATTTAAGGGCATTATGGAAATAGAAAAACGAAAAAAGAAGGTTAAAACATGAGGCACCAAAGACGACGGTAAAAGCTGCATTCCTTGTTGCTAGGTGATGGTTTGAGTGTCTGTCCATGAGTATCCCAACTTTTCCTTCTCGTTCTTCGGCGGTGTAATCCGTGAGAATCAGTACTGTTTTTAACATCTCCATATTGTTTGCCATTTTGGTTGGGTATGTAGTCCAAGTTTACAACGTCTGTTGTGTTTCTACTTTCAGCTTTCAAAGCTTCCCATATCTTTTGCTTGATTATTTTAAGGGGAACTTAATCTATGGAATCTCTCTCCACCCAAACTGTTTCCATTTCTTAGGTTCAGTGGCATAAATGAGTAGGGAACAGGAAGGATTTCTTAGATTCTTGGTGGGGTTTCCAATTGGCAGAGAAGAGTTCCAAAGTAAATTATGTAGGTGGGGATTCTTCAACCGTTCATGTGTTTGGGACGTGATGTGCGAGTGGTTGAAAATAGGAGAGCTTTTTCTTTTCCCCGTAGAGGTCCATACGTCTGCCCATGCACGTATGTAATACGATGGTCAAATAGAGAAGCATAGTGATGCTATTCATATTCCTGTTATATTATATGCAACAAATATTATCACTGAGCCTATTTGGCTTTACAGCTACTTTCAAAAGCACTTGTCATGGAATTATACTACGCATGTAACCATAAATATCATAGATCACCAACAAGGGATAGTAAACTTAAGCCATAATTTACATGACACTATGTATTTAACTAAGGTAGGTACTAGATGATACATCTAAGATTGATAGAATTATATGAGGTAAGTAATAGATGATAAATCAATTTCCATAATAAAAATTGTATGAATACTACTTGAATCCCAATTATTATTATTAAAATTTGCTTAATTATCCACTCTATTATTAGTAATTACCTATTTTGGTATCCATCATCACCCTTGCTGTTTTATTTTTACTTCTTATTTTTTTTTCTATGTAAAAAATAACTATTGATGAAAGTCAACAATTGAAACTTTAAAAATTATCCTTTAATAATTTTGGTTGATCGAACAATTCAAGTAAAATTTACTCTTACCATTAGTCTGAGTAATAGATATTCAATTGATTGAAATATCACATTCAATCAATTGATGTCATCTCATAACTTAAAATTGTGTTTATTTTTAGAAAATTCAATTATGAAGTAATTCAAACATTTTAAAGTTGCTACTTATTTTATAAAAGGCTAAACAAGGCAAGTATTAGACCATAAACAAAAAAAATATGGTCTTAAACCTTCTTTAAAATAAAGTTTCTCCTTAGAATTCAAATATAGCTTTCTCCTCTAATTCTTATATAGCTTTTAACTTTTAATGATTTCTTCACAACACTTTAATATAGAAAATCATTATATTCTTTAAAACCAACTTCTTGAGATCCATAACTCGTATTTGGCAAACCTCAAGTCTTCTTCTAATTTTAATATAGCAAAATTTATTATATGAGATAGATCATACATGTACATTATATGTATTGATACATGACTAATATTGTCACTAACATTAGAAAATTTTGGTGGTAACGCTAAACAATAAACTACATATACTCTATCCAGGGCGTTCTTAATATTTTATAGGCTCTACGTAAAGTAAAAAAAAAAAGTTTATATTTTTGTCTATTTTGGGCTCTCACAAAGAATAAAAATAAGTAAAATATGAGTCATTTTTGTTATTCTTTATGAAGTCAAAAGTAGGCTCTATTTTGTTTCATTTTATTTTTTGTGGATAAAAATATGTCATATTTTATCATTTATGATGATAGGTCCTAGGCGGGTGCCCGCCCTGCCCTTGCCTAGGGCCGGCCCTAACTCTATCGATAATCTTAAAAGGACTCACATAATATAAACTTAGCTTCCCTTTATTTTCAATCTTTCTCTAAATCATTTTAATCTTTTCTACAATCTCTTAAACCAACTCTACCTCCAACTACCTCCTCTCGCCCATATTATCCCAATAAATAGGGGACTTGCACTTCATATCATATAATGCATCATAAGATGTCGTTTGGATACTTGCTTGATAATTATTATTATAAACAAACTCCATCAATACCAAATTCTTAGCTAATGCTCCTTTTAAATCTAACACACAAGCTCACCACATATCCTTTATAATTTGTATTGTCTTCTCTGATTGTCTATCTATTTGAGGATTTAAGTGTTGGAACCTATAGTGAGTTACATGTATAGATTCTTAATATAGATGAGGAAGAAGAAAAGCAAAAGGGAACTGGACAAACTTTTTATTTCTATATTTTCACTTTGCATCTCCATCTTATAACAACTGATTAGAAGTCTTTTTATAGGCCTACATATCAGCTATTAATAAAGAAAATATACAAAATAGAATTCTAAATAATAGGCATTATATCTTAGCAACCTTTAATAAAATAGCTAGAACTTTCTTTAGAAAACTCCAAATAATCCGAAACTTATACTATTTAAAACTAGACTTAATAAGCCTTAAATCCATATTTGGTTCACCAACAAATCATTTGTTTGCCTTTCTAAAACATCCCTTACATTCATCATTGTTGAAGACAAGAAGTCACGTTTAATTTATTAAAAAATTCTCAACACCACTTGTAAACTTTACTTCTTCACAACTCTAACAATCTCTCTAAGCTACTGAAGTCTATCTTTCTTGAGAATTTTTATAAAAATGTTGGCTATTTGATCAAGAGTTTTGATGTATTCTACCTCAACCTCCTTATTGGTAATGTCGTCCCGAATAAAATGAAACCTTACATCTGTATGCTTGCTCTGATTATGAAATATCTGATTTTTCATAAGAGCAATGGCCAATTTATTATCCACCATAATCACTTCTTTTTTTAGAAAAATGAAGTTTGCCTAGCAATCTCCTTAGTTATATTGTATGTCGTGTATTAGAACTTATAACAACATACTCTGATTCACATGTTGAGAGTGTTATCACTAACTGTTTCTTTGAACACCATGAAATTATATTTTTTCTAAAGAAAAATTTAATCCCGGTAGTACTCTTCTGGTCATCAATATTACCTACATAATCACTATCATAATATCCTTTTAAGTGAGCCTTATTTGAAGAAGTATAAACAATTTCATAATCAAGAGTACCACAATAAATAATATATCAGGTTTAATTGTCAAGTACCTTAGGCTTCCCAAAAGGATTCACAATGTCAAGTACCTTAGGTTTACCTTGCACTCCACCAGAGTATTCACAGAATTGTAATCTATTATCTTTTTATAATCTCTCTTGCATATGACTCTCGATAGGCAAATATTCTGTCAATCTATTATTTTACTTCTATCCTTAAATAATATGACATAACTCTATATCACTCATCTCAAAATTTTCATGCCTTCCCTTCTTAAAATCATCACACACTTATGAATTATTTCTAGTGAGAATGACGATATCCATATAAACGCACACAAGCAAAATATCATCTTTCTCTTTTTTAATATAAAGTGCATATTTATGAACACATCTTGAAAAATCATTCTTATGAAGATATTTGTCAAGGTGACTATACCAAGCTCGTGACGCTTGTTTAAGGTCGTACAATTCTTCGTCAACCTTAGCACCTTATCTTGATGCCTTCATCCATAAATCATTTCGGTTGTTCTACATATACTTCGTCTTCAAGGGAACCATTTAGAAAGGCTAACTTCATATTTATTTGATGAATTTCACCAATTTTAGGCCATAAGAGCAACCAATAACCGTATTATCTTTAAGTGAACAACATGAATAAATAATTTTTCATAATTGAAACCATGCTTTTGTTTATAACCCTTTACAACTAGTCTCTTCTTATACCTTTCAATTTCTCCTTTCACATTTTTCTTTAAGTTATAAACCAATTTAACCCCAATTGCTTGATGTCCACTTAGTAGTGTAACAAACTCCTAAATGTAACTCATTTCTTCCTCCATAACTTACACTCATTTATTATCTCTGATAGCCTCTTCAAAACTTAAAAATTCATCATATGCAAATACACAAAAAATATTCTCACCATCTATTCTTTCAGTAGCGTCATAGAGATCTCCTATATTTCAAAATCTTTGAGGTCGTTTTCTTGTTGAGGAAGAATTTGATGTCGAAGGAGTTGAACTCTCGCCTTCAGTCTCAATCTCATGAGGCATCTTCCTCAAACTTCATATCTCTATTAATCTTCTTATAAATGGGGTTGAAATATTAGTACCCTTTAGAGTTATTTGCATAGTCAATAAACACCATTTTCTTGCTCCTATCATCAAATTTTGTTCTTTCTTATTTAAATACATGAACATAGTCAATAGATCTAAAAACTCTTAAGTGCCTTATACCTGACTTCCATACACTCCATGCTTCTGGAGGGGTTATTGCCTCCAAACTCCTCATAAGTGACGATTTGAGAGACAAACTGCATATGCAATTGCTTTGGCCTAAAACTCCTTAAGCATATTCTTACTTTTTATCATCATTCTCACCATATTGAGAATTTTCTTATTCTTTCTCTTTATAATCCTATTTTGTTGTGGTTCTCTTAGGACTGCCATAGGACGTTAAATACTATTTTTCTCATAAAAGTCCTTGAAAAGTGAACTCTCCACCTCTATCAGTTCTCAGAGATTTAATTTTGTATCCACTTTTCTTTTCAGCAAAAAGCTTGAATTTTTTAGATGTCTGAAAATCTTCATACTTATTCTTTAAAAAATAATGTCTCCCTCGTGTAATCATCAATGAAGAGCACAAAATATGAGCACTTACCGAAAGATTGTGGCTTGATAGGATCATACACATATGTATGCACAAGTTGTAGAGGCTTAGTTAGTCGCGAAAGTGATGCATTTGGAAAGCTCATTTGCATGTTTTCCGAGTAGATATGCCTTACTCTTTCACCATATTCTTTGCTCTTTGCATTTTAAGTCCTTCAAAGTTAAGGTGCTGAAATCTCATATGCCAAATCCATGAATGATCCTTGACATAAGCTTGTAAACACTTCACTTCTGTCATTTTTACATTTAACATGAACATTAAATTCTTTGTCATGGCAACTTTAATAACAAGTCTATCATCTCGATTTCGAAGGTATCAATAACTATTTTCCATTTTTACTTTGTAACTACTCTCTAAAAATTGGTCAATGTTCAAAATATTGCTCTTCATTTTTTAGATGTAATAAATATTGTGGAGAATTTTACGGTCTCTATCCTTTGTGACCAAAATTATCAAGCCATTTTCCTTAATCTCTACCTCTGTATCATCTCAAAAACTAACATTTCTGGTCCCTTTTGCATCCAACTCCACAAATTTGTTTATGTCTCCAGTCATGTAGTTACTTACATTGTTATCGAGATACCACGTGATATCTTTTTCTATAAAGCCTTCCTTTTGAGAAAATAAAAGATTATTACCTTCCACCTTATTATGCTCGATAAAGTTCGTCTCCTCATCATAACTTTTAGTTTGACATTCCCAAGAATAATGATCATTCTTCCCACATGCATAGCACTATACCTGGCTTTCATCTTTTCTCCAATTATTATTTCTTCCTCGTCTATAGCCTATTTGAGAACTCCTGTTTCCACCTTCATGAGATAAATTTTTCTCTCCTTTTCTTTGACCACAACCACGACCTTCATCATGACCTTGACCTTTACCATGACCTCGACCTCTTCCTTCTCTATCATTTCCCTTATAATTAAAGGAAAATTTTGCTTGCAAAACTTGCTCCACCTGTTCTTATTTGGTCCTCTTCATTCTTTCTTTATGAACTAATAATGATTCATTTAACTTGTCGATGGTCATGAACTCTACATCCTTTGATTCTTCAATCGCCACCACCACATGATTGAATTTCACATTAAGAGAGCACAAAATCTTCTCTCCTATTCTTGCATTTTCCATCTTTTCATTGAGCCACTTCATTTGATTCACCACCACCAATATTTGAGTAAAATAATCTTCTATAAACTCATTCTCCTTCGTCAAAATTGACTCAAATGCTCTTAGAGTTTGGAGCCACACCTTCTTCACCCTTTCAACTCCGACTACGAAATTCTTTAGAATTTCCCATGTATTATTAGCTCTTGTCGCATTAGTTATCTCTTTTTTGCTCATTAACAAGCTTCTAGTTCAGCCACGGTTGCAGTATCCTCATTTGTGGGATATTTATATCCCTTCTTAACAATGTCCCATAAGCCACGAGGCCCAATTATGGTTTTCATGCATAAATCATAATTTGTTTTGGTTAGTTGTGGGTATCGGAAGCTGATATTAATTTTGGTTATCATTTTAACAAAGCTCTGATACCCTTTTGTTGGAAGCTATAGTGAGATACAAGTATATATTCTTAACATAGATGAGGAAGAAGAAAAGAAAAGAAGCATTATATATCGGTAGCCTTTTAATAGAATAGTTATAACTTTCTTTAGAAAACTTTAATGAACTTGAATGCTCACAAACAAAAACATTTGTTTACCTTTCCAAAATGTCCCTTACATTCACCACTGCTGAAGACTAAAAGTCACGATGTTGAAAAATTCTCAACAATAAGGTCTTATTAAAATTGAACTTAGTCCCAAAGCACTATACAAACTCCTCTAGAACTTGGCCATGTAACTAATGTCCTCAATCTAGTGCGACAAGAGTA
This sequence comes from Erythroxylum gracilipes, assembly GCA_026413385.1. Classification (NCBI taxonomy): domain Eukaryota; kingdom Viridiplantae; phylum Streptophyta; class Magnoliopsida; order Malpighiales; family Erythroxylaceae; genus Erythroxylum; species Erythroxylum gracilipes. The sequence goes on from JANZLC010000200.1 coordinate 5,344,994, forward strand.
GAAATCCCATTAAGATCGCAATCTTATTTATATATAATCCCAATAACATATCCAAAGAATAACTCGTCTTAATGGATAAGAAGTGTGTATCCTATCTATGATTACTTGCACTAACTTACGTGGGTTTTTTATTAAGAATCTTGAAACAAAATCCATTTTGAGGTGTCCTCAATTCACTCAGATTCCCGTACCTCCACTCCTGAAAAGAGCCTCTTTAACCCTAATTTTTTCATCCCCTCCTAATCTAGTTTTTAAGGGATCATCCAACAATGAAGCTTGTACATAAAATTCTTTGTTTTCGTTACAACATCAAAGTAAATATAAACTTTTCTCTTCTTAAACTGTGTCTTTCAAGAGGCATAGAGTAATTAAAAGAAAATTGTATTGGCTTCTCATTGATCTCTACCCAACCAAAAATTAGGAACAAGAATATGTTTCTATAACAACACTGCTAATGAAATAAGTGGTTACAGAAAATCAATCCTTCTCTAGGTATTGTGCAATAAGAAAAAGTTAAATCCAAAGTCTCTAATATAACAATAATCTACGTAAGCTATAATAGGAATGTATGATAAAATAGATGGAATTCCACTCAAGCTCCACTGTTGAGCTTCAATGACCTGAACCAGAAAAGAATGTATTAGAAGGAAGGGAACGACAGAGTGAGAAAACTCAGAGAGGAGAGAGAAGTTGCAGGGTAAGGTTGTTACATCTCTTAGCATACCCCATAAAGTACTTCCATCGAGGATTTGATACTCTCATTCTACTGCTCCTTCTGACTCCCGTGATTTCAGGACTTGATGCCACCTGTCCACTGTGCTTAACTAACTCTCAAATTGTCTTGTTGTCCAGCTGGTTTCCTGTCTCTAATTCAACATCCTGATTAGTATCCACCGTGGCCTTCGTGTTGTTACTTGTTACAATACCCTCCCCATCGAAAATAACTTTGTCCGCAAGGTTGAAATCGAGAAAATCATGGAGAAATTATGGAGCATTCTCCCAAGTAGCATCTGTATCAGTTCTTCCTTCCCATTGCACCAAGACTTGTGGAACTGAAGACTGTCCTTGCAATATGTAGTGAGTAGCCAATATAGCATGAGGACGCAGAATTGGACCTTGCTGGGACGTTGTCAATGGAAGGGGCAAGTATTTCTCCTTGGTGTCACCTCTAAATTTCTTCAACAAGAAAATATGAAAAATAGGATGTATATAGACAGCAGCTGGTAATTCAAGTTTGTAGGCAGCAGGGCTGAACTTGGCAATAATTCAGAAAGGTCTAAAAATCGCATTCCAAGTTTATGATTCTTCCTCAAAGCCAGGGAGTGTTGTCGATATGGTTGAGGTTTAACCAGAACATGGTCACCTACCTCCAATTCCTATTATCTACTCTTATAGTCAGCATATTGTTTTATATACTGCTGAGCTTTAAGCAAGTTATGTTTTAATTGATCAAGCAGTTTATCCCTCTCTTGTAACAGTTCTTGTAAGGTAGGAGGATCATGAGTATAAAGCTCATACCTAATAAGTTTAGGAGGATCACGCCCAAAAAGAGCCTTGCAGGGAGTCATGCGAATGTTGTGGTGATAGGAAGTATTGTACCAGTATTGTGCCCATGGTAGCATCCGTAACCAGATCTTAGGATTGTGGAAACAAAAGCATCTCAGGTACATCTCCAATGTTTTGTTAAGTACCTCACTTTGGCCATCCGTTTGGGGATGGTAAGAGGAACTCATGGCCAAGGAAGTGCCCTGTAATTTGAAAAGCTGCTGCCAAAAGTGACTGATGAAAACTTTATCATGATCAGAAACAATGGATTTGGGAAAACCATGAAGTTTGATGATGTGATTAATAAAAGCTTCAACCACCTGTTTATTGGAGTAATCGGTCTTAAGAGGAATGAAGTGTGCAAACTTGGACAAACGATCAATAACAACCATGATTACTATGTAAGAATTCGCTGGAGGTAAGGCTGTTATGAAATCCATGCAAATCTGCTCCCAAATTTGGTCTGGAACAGGCAACAGTTGGAGTAACCCTGCAGGAAGTTTATTCTCAGCCTTTTCTTATTGACAAATGACACAATTGAGAATAAAATTCTTGATCTATTATTGCATATTAGGCCAATAAAATTGTGAACAAATCCATTCAACGATGTTAGCAATTTCAGAATGGCCCCCAATAGAGGAACCATGGAATTCTTGCAAAATCTTTTGCACTAAAGGACTATCTTTGGGGATGAAAATTCGGTTTTTCTAGTGCAAAATTTCATTTTTAACAGAATAGTAGGCATCCGATGGTTGATTGGAATCATAGAGAGTGAGGAGGTGTTGCAACTCATGATCATCATTCACAGATTGCGTGAGTTATTGTAGCCATTCAACTCTAGGTTCAGACCATGCAACAGAAAAACTTCTGGAAAGAGAATCAGCAGGAATATTTTCAAATCCAGGTTTATATTGAATTTCAAAGTCATACCCAATGAATTTGTGCAGCCATTGTTGTTGTTCCGGCGTGTGCAGTGATTGAGCCATTAATGACTTGAGGCTCTTTTGGTCTGTCCTAATGATGAACTTCTTGCCTAGTAGGTAGTGTCTGAATTTTACTAAGCCTTCGGTGATTGCAAATAGCTCCCTGGTATAAGCTTATTGTCGCTGCATACGAAGGGACAATTTCTTGGAAAAATAAGCTATTGGGTGGCCAGCTTGGCTAAGGACTGTACCAACACCAATACCTGAAGCATCATTTTTTAAAGTGGCTGATTGCTGGAAATTAGGAAGTGCTAATACCGGAGTTGTAGTGATAGCCCTTTTGAGACTTGTGAAAGCTTTTGTTGCCATGGAACTCCAAGTGAAGGAGTCGTTTTTTAGTAGGTTAGTCAAAGGCACTACCCAGATGGCATACCCCTTGATAAACCTGCGATAATAACTTGTTAGGCCGAGGAAGCCCTGCAACTGTTTAACATTTTGAGGAATTGGCCAGTCAACGACAACAGTGATCTTGCCTTTCTCCAAGTGGATGCCATCCCCCGTGAGTACGTGACCCAAATATTCAATCTCGGTGGTGCCAAAGAAACACTTATATAGTTTGGCAAAAAGTGATTCCTTCTTCAAGACTTGTAAGGCAGTCTCAAGGTGGTGCAGATGAGTATGCCAAGAAGGGCTATAAATCAGTATGTCATCAAAAAAAATAAGCACAAATTTTCGCAAGAAGCTCTTAAAGACATCATTCATTAAGTCTTGAAAAATGGCAGGGGCATTGGTTAAGCGAAAAAGCTTAACCAGCCACTCGTAATGCCCATGATGTGTTCGAAATGCTATCTTGTGTCTGTCCTCAAGATTAAGAAGAATTTGGTGGTAACTGGGCAAAAGATCTAGCTTAGAAAAATATGTAGCGCCAAATAGCTCATCCACGGTAGGAACTGGAAAAGAAACCTTGATGTTAATAGCATTCAACTCCCGATAGTATGTACCATCCTTTTTCTTAACCAACAAAATAGGAGAGGAAAAAGGGCTGCAGCTAGTTGTATGATATCATTACCCAGCATTTGTTGTACCATAATTTTGATATATTCTTTCTGATGATGGGGATGCTGATACGGCTTTACCTTCACAGGCCGTGAACCTTAAATCAATGGAATGGAGTGATCATGTATTCGAGGTGGAGGCAATTCTATAGGAGTTTGAAAAACTTCCTGATAATATGCAATAATAATGCCAGCTTCGATTGCAAGTCCTAAGGAAAATCCGGAATTGAAGAGATGGACGTATCCACCGCAGCAATGTGCATGGTGTAGGCTTCGGCTATTGCATCAGTGTGGAGCATTCTTCTGATGTGGTGACATTAGGCCTCTGCTGGAAGCAAAAGTGGATAACCTTGGAGAGTAATTAACGACCTTGATGAAAAAACTTACGCTAAAAGATTGGTAATCAGCCAAATGAATCCCTAATGTGGCTAACCAAGCAGCACCAAGAATTAAATCAGCACTTGAAATAGGTAACAAATACACAAGGAGATGGATATTATGGCCTTGAACATCCACAGCGAGGTTCCGAGTGTAGGCCTCAGCTTGCATATAATGACCATTCCCCATAAGCACTTTGAACAGAGGAGCTGGTTCAATCGGCAATTTGATTAACTTCGCAATACATGGCTGTAAAAAATTGTCTGAGCTCCCACCATCAATAAGAACTTGGATTTCAATACCCTGAACTTGTGCTTTGAAACAGATAGTACATAAACCATGGAGTCCTTTTAAAGCATTCATGGATAAATGATGATCAACAGGTGGGGGGGACACTTGTGGCTTAGGGAGGGAATTTTCGTCTACATTGTCAGGACCAATTTCATATCATATTCATTAAAATCGTCCTCATACTGCAGTAACATAAGGTGCCTATTGGGACACTTGTGGTTGAAAGAAAACTTCTCATCGCACCAATAACAAAAACCTTTGTCCCTCCGTAGCTGAAGTTCTGCTGGGGACAATCGTTTTATTTGGGGCTTGGAATTAGTGAAGGGAGGTTTAAGGGCAGGGGTAGGTAATAAGGGTGGAAGAGGTTGTTTCGGTAAGGTTCGCGGTGTTGTGTTAGTGTTTATAGGTAATGGTGGAGAACAAAAATTGGGTGGAGATTGGTAGGTGTTTGGGGAAAAAATAGGCCGAAAAACAGTGGTGTATTTTTCTTCATATGATTTGACAAGAACAACAGCACACAAAAGGGTGGGAGGGGGGGAGGGGGGCACTGAGAAACCACATCAGCTTAAGTCGGTTTTGAGACTACTGATAAAACAATCCAACACAGCCTCAGGGGGCTCAAGGTGGACTCGATTAGCTAAAGCTGTGAATTCCAAATAATAATCATTAACAGAACCGGTTTGATGTAGTTTAAACAATGAGGCCCGAGGACAATCAAATAAGGAAGGGCCAAATTCAATTTCTACTGCTCTTTTCAAGTCATGCCATGAGCGAAAAAGTTGATTCCTTGCATCATCTGGAACCGAGGTACCACTCCTTTGTCCATGTGCATAGCAGCTACTGCAATTCTTTCCAGATCAGGAGTACTATAGTAATCAAAAAATTGGTCCACACTAAAAATCCACTCAAGAGCATTACTACCATCAAAACGAGGGAAATCAAAATTCCATTTCTTGAGATGAGAAGGGTGACGAGTGTGCTGTTATGGATCCGAGGTTGAGCCCGAGCCATGGGTAGGAGAACGTTGTTGATTCTGCATGAAGGATTCTAGGGCCACACGGAATGTCTCAATTTGAAGTTTCATTTCCTCAGCCATTTGCATCGTGAACGTATGTTGTTCTGCAGTTTTGTTTTCAATAAGTTCATATAATTTCTTGATCTCAACATTCATCTCCTTTAAGCGGGTGTTCTCAGCCATGGTTGATGAAAGCACCAATGTAACAACATTACTAATGAAATAAGTGGTTACAGAAAATCAATCCTTCTCTTGGTATTGTGCAACAAGAAAAAGTTAAATCTAAAGTCTCCAATATAACAATAATCTACGTAAGCTATAATAGGAATGTATGACAAAATAGATGGAATTCTGCTCAAACTCCACTGTCGAGCTTCAATGACCTGAACCAGAAAAAATGTATCAGAAGGAAGGGAAAGGCAGAGCGAGAAAACTCAGAGGAGAGAGAAGTTGCAGGGAAAGGTTGTTACCATTCTCAGCATACCCCACAAAGTCCTTCCATCGAGGATTTGATACTCTCACTCTGTTGCTCCTTTTGACTCTCGTGATTTCAGGACTTGATACCATCTGTCCACTGTGCTTAACTAACTCTCGAATTGTCTTGTTGTCCAGCTGGTTTCCTGTCTCTAATTTCACATCTTGATTAGTATCCACTGTGGCCTTCGTGTTGTTACTTGTTACAGTTTTACAATGGCAATTCTATGGAAATAAATAACTTAGACAAGTGAAATTAAGATGAAAGGCAATCTGCAAATCATATCTCATTTTTATAGTACTGTTGCTTAATATCTTTTCATTTCATGGAAAAACTGTGCAGGAAAAATTCGTAACTTTTTTTCACTTTCTCGAGAAAATTTAGACTTTGGGATTTGCCTCATCTTACTTCGGCAATCCTGTTTCGTGTGGTGGTGGTTTACTAGTTGTGGCTATGGTTTTAAAAATCGGACCGGACCGGTCGGTCTGACCGATTGGCTATCCGGTCCGGTTCATCCATAAAAATTGGTTCTCAATTGAACCAGTAAGAACTGGACCGGTCTGACTACTAGTTCAACAATTTTTTTAATTTTTTGATATATTTTTGTATTTTTTAATATTATTAATATTAAATATAATTAAATATAATTATTGCATAATTATGACGTCACACCGGTTCGACCAAACCGATGATCAGTAAGACCTCCGATTCGATGACCGGTCCAGATTTCAAAACACTGACCTGTTGGTGGTGGGTTGGTAAGTTATGAAAAAGATCTTGAAACTCTAATCCAACCTCAGAATCGTCTTAAGGGTCGTAGTTAAAGAAGTGGAGGAAAGTCATGCCTTGTGTTGACTTCAAATCCCAAACCCTGACTATGTTGAACGGTTGATCTACATGAACGTTTCGTCAACGCTGTCACTCAACTCTATGGTGCCAATAGTCTGTTCCTTCTTTCCTTTGCTTCCCTACTTACTCGTTTAGTCTCTCATCGTTTTGTCTTTTTTCAGTTTAGTTTAAATGCCCTTCTCGTGGCAGCTTCTTTGTTAATAGATTTCTTGAAAACTAGATTAAATAGGGTGAAAAAATTAGGTTGCAGAGGTATGGAAATCATATTTGAAATATACTCTTTCGTTAATTACTTTTTATTATTGATTTCATGATTAACTTGTTTTGACTGGCAGCATAAAATCAACCATAGAGAGGTACAAGAAGGCTTGTTCAGATAGTTCAAATACTAGCTCTATTACAGAAATCAATGCTCAGGTATGACTATGATCCACTGTTTTGAGAGTGAATCCTAGGTTGCTCTGTCCAATAGTCATAACCTTGTTTCAAGTAGTCCGACTCCTTTAATCAGTTCTTATGAGATATCTTTATTTCCAGTAAAATTATTAGACTCCGACGTGACTAACTTTTTAGACAGAGAGCTCAAAGATCTTTTAATACATCAGAAAGTACACATGCAAGCTTTGGACTACACTGAGGAAAACGCCTTCAATTTTATCTATGAACTAACCTTAAGGCTTAAGCTGGTTTGAGTATAATCTATATCAATATTCTTTATACTCGTTGCACATTTCCATAGAAGTAAATCAAGTCTAATACATGTGTTAATTTCCTGCATTATGCAGTATTATCAGCAAGAATCAGCAAAGCTGAAGCAACAAATTCAGATGCTACAGAACTCCAACAGGTGGTCTGTTAACATAGTTAGTACTGTTTTCCTGTTTCTGTAAACAGTTAATTATCGAATTAAAAATGAACTATCAGTTCAACCATGTTCATTAATCTCAAGTCCAAAAATGTTAATAAACCCATTTTACTATTATACCCCATTTACAGTTCAATGACAGATATGCAACTGTTGCTGTATATAAGTAGGAAAGAAAATTCCATCCTCTTAAGCAGATGGAACTACTTTCGTATAGCCAGCTTTAGGGTTTTTATATGCATGACTGATACTTTCGTGTTGCATTGAAGGCACCTGATGGGTGATTCCTTAAGTGCTTTAACCGTGAAGGAACTAAAGCAACTGGAGAATAGGCTTGAAAGAGGCCTCACCAGAATCAGATCCAAGAAGGTAATGCTTTAAACAATTCAAAACCAGATACACAGTATAACTAACAAGAATGTATATTTACATATATGTATGGGGCATATAAGTGCAGCTTAGAAGGAACATCTAACATATGGTTAATCAAGATGTAACAACCCTTAAACTTATGAATTACAATGATAGTATTATCATTGTATGATTTTTGCTAAATTTAGTGATGGTGGTCCCATATTTGGGATCCCATGCAGGACCTTAAGTTGTCTCTTATCTTTGTGTGATCAGGCATCATGTTGTTGCTCTTAACTCTTCTGATTAATAAAACCGGAAAAAGGGTGTTTAACATGCTTAATTAAGTTTTAACCAGCTTGGCTATCCAATTTCTGCATTGCATTTGCGGATTTGCCTATTGTTTTAATGTTGATTTTTCCTCGGATTTGTGAACTGCATCAGCATGAGCTCCTACTAGCCGAAATTGACTATATGCAGAAAAGGGTAATATCTTCGCTTGCAATATTCATTTCAGCAGATATTTGGTCTGAACCTTAAACAACTTATCCGTACAGAAATTTTTGACTTAAACCACTTTTTTTCATACAATGTATAGGACATTGAGCTGGAAAATGAAAGTATTTATCTCAGAAACAAGGTATGTACGTAGTAGTACTGTAAAACTATCACTCACAAGAAGTCACCAAATTTTGGCCACTTCAAAATGAAAATAGAAAAGACATAAATTAAAGGATAATATTGAAAATGTCAGATAGCAGAAATGGAGAAGCTTCAGCAATCAAATATGGTGAATGGTGCAGAGCTGAGTGCAATCCAAGCATTGGTCTCCAGGAATTTCTTTGGTCCAAGTATGATTGATGGTGGAAGTACTGCAACTCTCTACTCATCCCACCCTGACAAGAAAATTCTTCATCTTGGGTAAACCATTTTTGTTCTCATTACTCTACTTCTCCACAACATATGAACTAATGATTCCCAGCTCCATGAAAGTGCACTTACAGTTCTCCAAGCAAGTATTTTACGTACGTAGTTAAGTTGATGTCAACACATTACATAATACTCTTTGCTCCAATTTCTTTTGCCAAATAAATATAGAGAAAATCAACATTTAATGAAGGAATTAAGAACTAATACTGTAGTAAGCTTGATATTTTTAATAATCTGTATTAAGAAAACTAAAACTAATGATGAATTCCCTTTTCTTTGATTCTTGCAGGTGACAAGCAGATGGAGATGGAACTTATATTCATGCAGTATGATGTTATGTGAAAATAAATGATCGCCATGCCAATTCCTCTACTATATATAACTGGTTCATATTCTAATCGATGTGTGTTTTACACTATTTTTTAATGCAAATGTGTATTGCATATTGGAATTACTGCATAATTATCAGCTTTTATCAGTTGATATTAGTCGATATGTAATCTTCGACTATCTAGCCCGATTTGGAAATGACGTATATCCATGTTAAGATGTGCTTGACCGTATCCATACATGTAAACACCTGTTATTAATTTGCTATTTTTATCAAAACTCTTTTGGACAGTTTTTACCTTTGTTTAATAATGATTCCAGATGTATGTCATTATATACTACACATATATATATATATCATTTAGTTTGATTCCAAATTAAGAGTTTGGTTGAATCGTCACGTGAATTGCATTTGATTAATTTATGTTTGATGTTTATTTTGTAAATAATCATTACTTTTTAATTGAAGTAATTTTTAAAAAATTAGAAAGAAATTTTTTAAAAAATTTAAAAATTAGAAAATTTTAAAAAATTCTTAAACTGTAGATCAAAATCTATATTTTTATCTTAAATTATTTATATGATTTGACTTGTAGTTATATGGCCTCATTTTTACCAAGAAAGGGCAAATTTTGAGTGTTTAGTCACGTAAAAATCGAGTTTTATATCTTTTGTGGAGTAGAACTAAAAAAGAGAATAAGTTCCTAAAGCATCTTTTATCGTAAAATACAACCAAAAAAGGCTTACTTTAAGGAATCTGTTTGCCAACAAATTATTAAAAATAAAACAATTGAAAACAAAACAGAATGAGTACAATGTGGTTCGGTCTTGTTGCAAGGGAATAGGAGATCTATTATCGGAATTTAAATTCTAAAAGATGCACGATTTGATGAAATTTTTATGCATAGTTACAGAATGTTCACTAAATTCTGAAAGTTTAATTTAATATATAATATTACGAACACAAGGACGAGGACGAACAAGTTTGCTATATATTATAACAAACCTTAACCAGAAAACCATTTAATAAACATAAATAAGCGGAGCTAGAATATGGTCGAGTTCGGTTTGTTTATTAAATAAGCCTAAAGTTGAGATCCTTCAAATCAACTTTTATTGAACAAAGGCATGCAGAAAATTAGAAGTTGCAAGAACATGAGGCCTTTACTGTATTATGTCTCCTCCACCACATCAAAAACAGCAACCTACATCACAAGACCACCATCTACAAGGGTCTGCCAAGCGTCTCAGGTTAAAAAGCATCATATTACTTTCCAAACATTGCTAAAAACCATGCATGAAATTGCAATATGTTTACATATATATTGGTGAGAACTCCAAACAAGAATCAAAATCATATCAGCTGAAATCTGCGAATTTGAGTTGCAACTTGGAAGTGTTAGGCAGTACTATAATCATTCATTTAAGGATATACATATCATTCAAAGATAAGCAGTTTGCACCCCTCACAACTCGAACAAAAACCAGCTAGGAGACTAGTAGCTGTTTTTTTTTTTCTTTATTTAATAAGATTTCAATGCTTCATAGAATACCGCATCGCTTTTCAGCTCTCTTACGAAGTTCCTCGGTCTCTCTTTGAGCCTTTTCCAGATTCTCTCTAAGCTGGCGGATTTCGTCATTTGATCTCATTTGAGCTAGTTGGGCAGTCTCTTCTGCCTTTAGCCTCGCAGCTTGCTCATCTGCCAACTGCTGCTCAAGCCTGTGTGTTGCCTCTCGAAGCTTAGACTCGACCTACAAAATAATGTCGATGAAAATAAACTTTTAGACCATTTCAAGATAACTTACTGACGCTACGTCTACAAGATCACAATGTATGTACAAGGTCATCAATTTTCTAAATCAGTAGAAGAATCAAATGGACAAGACCTAACTTTAAGTGTTACCAAATTACAGCAAATAGATTTCACACAATCAAAAGATCATATCGAATTTTATTCAATTCAGAAAGGAATGCTTGTTTCAGCTTTCAAGTCCCTACCATAAATGCGTCTAAATAAATGCAGTGAGTGAAAGTTGAAGGAAAAGTTTGTTGTAAATCATGTGAAAGGATGTGAATTGCATGAAAGAAACTCTTCCATAATCATGAAGCTCAACATTTCTGTATGCTAATAAAGCTACAAAGTGTTAACAGAATCACTGACTTGAATTAAATGGCAATTACCAGTTAATGGAAAGTGTCACCAAACTGTTATCTAGTTGCACATATATGCAATTAATTCGTTTTCTTTACACTTCGTTTGTTCATCCCACACATTTCTTCCGTCAATTCCTATTATTTCTTGACATAAAATAGGGACAGCACATATATGTCAAAATAAGTACCCTGTCTTCTGTAGCATCACAATGCTTTACCAGCTGTATAGCATATGCTTAACATGTAGATTTTACAAGCAAAGCTACACAATTCAGACCCAAAATTTAGAAACAAAAGTAAAGTTTAGAAATAGTCCACAGTATGTTTACAAAATTTTCCACACATTAATATATCATGGATCCAGTTTAATAGATCTGCACAATCATCTGTCTTTCAGTTTCTTAGGAAATTTTCTAACTGGATGTTGCATTCCCAATAACAAACTATATCAAAATGGAATATAGTAGATAACAAGATTCTATACAATGTTTACTTCAAAAAAAAGGAATTTCAACCAAGACACAAGATTGTACAAGATGATCTAATGAGATATCACAAAATACCTATTTATTATCCTCTTTACCAAATGCTTCCATTTAAGCTATTTCAGATTTTTCATTTCACTTTGAACTAAGAATTCATTAGTAGGGATTCTTTCTTTGTTGGTTTGATATTCTTAGACAATAACACCAAAAGCTCAGCTCATCAAGACCTCAGATAAAAGTATAGATGTATTTGAGAAATTGATCCGTAAGAATGAAGGGAGATGAAATACCATCTCAGTTATTCGTTTCAGCTGGTCTTCATATGTCATCTGCATCTGCGCCTTCAAATCTGAGATTTCTTGCTTAGTATACCCTTCTAGGGAAGAAACTTCTTCTTGTTGATTGCGGAGTTTCATTTCCCCCTTCTGTCATATTAATTAATACATTAGCGGTGAAGATAGCGCAATGTAATAGACTTTACCAAACTTCTGAATACACCCACCTTCAATTCCACAAATAATTCATCAGTGAATGGCTGTCCATTGTTCTGAGCTATAACCAAGTTCACAAGTACAAGAAGCTCTTGAACCTGATTAACTCTTTTACCGTCATCTTTGGTCTTGTTATCAAAAAGCACTACTCGATTGTTACACATCACAAGAATGTCCTACATAAATATTACAGTGGAGTTAAATACTATTGACTACAAAATGCCATGCAACAATATCCAACTAACCATTATAAACACAGAAAATAAAATTATGAAACTAAACAGGGCTGCTAACAGTCAAGAATTTATGAAGTAAATCAATTCAGAAACAGAATAAATTACAAATTCTATATTTCAAGAGTCTAGTGTTGTTTCTCTGCCCTCCTGGATTATACGCTAAAGCATGCACTGGAGTGGATCTGCAGCAAATGAATAATGTCTTAAAGACGAAATGGCAGTAGTTGAGAAAAATGAAAGAAAAGATTTAAGATCTATAGGATCATGAAAGCCAGGCCACTGAATTTTAGATGATGGCTCATTTCCAATAAGCTCTCACAGCCTAACACAATCTATCTTTCCATAGACAAATAAATTGGAATTAAATTCATAAAAATATTTCGTACACGAAAACTACTTCTCTGAAATCATATGTCAACTATTATTAAAGGAGACGACTACAATTCTTAAAATATATAAAACTGTTGAAGACCACCGACATTTATTATTAGGATTAATACTACCAAATATGATAAAAGAATCGATACTACTGATTCATGCAAATTAGTTTAAAACTTCCACTTCCTTGCTGCATCATATTCTATCACATACGCATCAACGTGTTGACAGATTCATCTCCAACATAAATCACAAAGAATCATAGCTGAAGAAAATGACCTTCAGAGGTTCTGGACATTCACGACCTAGATAATCTTCCAACGTTTCGTCATTGTCTTCTAACTCATCTCCCCCAGTGAAGACAACAATCATGTAGTCAACTATCTTCCTTCCAAACAAAGTCTGTAAGCTACGAAGAGCTGCTTCTTCTTCATGTGAAAAGCGAGTTCTTACTGAGAAAACTAAAATGACTGCATGGATTCCATCCTTTGCCATATTAATACACTTCACAATTTCTTTGCCAACAAATTCAGATTCAGCAGAAAAATCAAATAGTCCTGCAATAGATTGATCATCATTTTAATTAACAAAAGAGAAGAGACCAAAGATGTTAGTCTTGTAATGACCAAAAACATGCCCATAGATTCTTTCTTCTATACCAGGAGTGTCAATGACATTGATAATTTGACCATCCCCCAACACAGTCTGCTGCAATTCAGAAGTGCTAGTAACTCCAGCTGAGCTAGCTCTTGATTTGAAGGCCCTTCTCCCCAGGATACTATTTCCAGTTGCACTTTTGCCATTGCCAGTACGTCCAACCAAAACAACAGTGCGAACTCCATAGGGTGGAGAGGTAAACTCCCAATCGTCGTCTACCGAATGTCCACCCATACTGACAAACCAAACCACTTACTGCATGAAAGCTTTAACGAAACTTCATTAATAAAAGTAACCCAATAATTTAAAAGAACACCCTTTTCTCAATTTAGAAGAAAAACTATGTAATTCTCCAATAGTGATCATAAAATGCATTATCTCACTAGTCACTGCTCTTCATCCAAAAAGCATAAAACTACATACATAAGGAATCAGCATATCTAACGATTCAAAAACAGAGGAAAAAAAAAGAAACAAGGTTATTCACCATAGAAACCCACAAACAGTAATCAAAATTCAGCAGCATATACTAATTTGTTCTCTTATCAAACGACTTCCCATATCACCAAAAGGTAATCTTAACCTTCAATACGTAAAATCTGAACAAGTAGAAATCATACCACGTCGATCAATTCATATACACGCGCGCGCGCACAAAATTAAACCAAAAAGCAACATTAGAAACCGAATCGTAGTCATCCCCTGTCCGCAGTTTACTATGTGTCCATTTACAAACCAAGTGAAACAAAGGGCAAACAGATAATAAGAAGAAGAATCGAAGACCAACCTACGTAAAAATTTAGATTGCGGGAGCAAGTATGAGAGACAGATTCCCCACTTTGGAAGTCCAAACGATTAAGGAACCAAAGCTAAATAGCTAATAGTAACACGAACTCTATGTTTGCGTGTGATAGACTTTTTTGTGCTCTGGAATTCTACTCTTTACTTTTGTTTCGAGTCTTTTTAGCTGGGCTTTGATTGCTTGTTGCAGTAATATGTTTATTGGACGGTTCAGATTGCACAACGTTGTAGTCCAAGGTTGTCGGGGCCGTTTTCAACCTAAGTCAAACCCCTATTAATCTGTTAGTGCCAGAGCCCAAAGACCGACACAGATCATTGGAATGATATCTGCCGCTCGTGTTAAATAGTTATCCTCACATTCGTCGGACATGTACCAAGAACTAGATGAAGTGAGATTAATCTTGAACGTGGAAATCAATAATTTCTTTAAACATAATAACATTTTTTTCAATGTGGATATATTTTTAGTTGTTGGAAGATGCAAGGAGGATTCGCATGTTGTATTAGGCATTGTATATAGTTTTTTTTTTGGAAAATAAGTTGAGTTCGAGTATAATTAAATTCTAACTTATAAGTTTTGAAAATTTTATGTTTATTCTCGGTTTCACAAAAAAAAAACACTTTATTTTTTAAAATTAAACTTCATTTATAATCAAAAATAAAGTTTTAATAAAAATAAAGTTTTAAATTTATATTTTTACTAATTATATAAAATATAAAAAAGTATTTAATTATTTATCAAATAAATAATATATATTTGTCTAAAATAAAATATAGTTTATGGTATTAATATATAAATATAATAATTTATTAGATTATATATATATAATTAATTAAAATAAAAATAAATAAATGTTGATAGAAATATTATTTATTAAAATGAATGATCTAAAATATAATAAAATAGATTGTAACTTTTTATGTAAAATAAATACTTTCACACCTTATTGCACTCACGCATCTCCTTTCAAGTGACTAATATGATTTAAACACTTCCACAATCAGAACACAAAATTTGGGTACTTAATAACATTATCTAACAATCTGCCACTCAGCTCATATAACATAATCATGGTCTAATAATAAAACATAATATGCATATAATAATAAGTTAAATACTCTTTTTGTCACAATATTAATCATAATTAAGAAAAAAAAGAATTAGAGAGGATCATAGTAGTATGATTTATTATGAGACTTACTCCCTTTTATGTATTATAAAACTAGTTCAAATTTTAGTATGATTTATAATGAGATATGTCTTAGTTCAATAATAATGTCTTTGCAAAAGAAAAATCTGGTTAAACTTCACATAATCATCCATGTATATATATTAACAAAAAAAACAATAAATAACATGATACTTAAATATCATATATAACACACAAAAGAGGTGTCAAGTACATAAAATACATAAACAATAATAGTTTGTTCAATTATGAAACCTAATAATACTTATTCTTTTAACATGTTCATTAAATGTATTTGGTGGTAGTCCTTTTGTTAGTGGTTCCACAATCATAAAATTTATGTTAATATTTTCAATTAGTAGTCCTTGTTTCTGAACTTCCTTGACAGTAAAGTATTTTATCTACATATCTCTAGTACCTTTTAAATACTTATTGTATTTTTAAAAGAAGACTATTGCACCATTTTCACAATAAATTTTAGGGGCTTGGCAATACTATCGATAATTTCAAGTTACAAAATAAAGTTTTGCAATCATAAACTATAAACGATAGCCTTAAAGCATACCATAAATTAGCTTCCATAATTAAAGTAGTGATGACATAATAGTTCACATTTTTCCATGAAATTACTCCTCCAACTAAAAAGACCATATAGCCAAATGTGGATTTTCTTGTGTCAACATATTTGGCACAGTCTTGAGTCTGAGGGTCCAATTACATCAAGATGATATGATCTCTTATGATTGAGCATATGATCTTTTGCTCCTTGCAAATATCTTAATACTTTCTTTGCAAGCTTCTAATATTCCAATTTAAGATTACTTTAATATTTGCCTAGTATTCCAACAACAAAACTAATACCTGGTCTAGTGCAGGTCTAAGCATACATTAAACTCCCAACAATAAATGCATAAGGATTTTTTTTTCCATTCCTATGCATTCCAATTCATTCTTTGGACATTGTTTAACACTAAATTTATCTCCCTTTTAAATTAGAACAACGATTGCATAACACTTTTTCATTTTGCATCTCTCTATAATTTTATTAGCATATTTCAATTTTTATAACATAAGATGCCTCAATCATATCTTTCAATTTAAAATTTCTAGAGAGGAATGTCTTGGTATCATGTAATATACTAAGATCATTAGTAATAAATAAGATATCATTAACATATAGGACTAGAAATATAAATTTGCTCCCACTGATCTTCAAGTATACACATTGATCATCGATATTTTCTTTAAATTCAAAAGAAGTAATGGTATCATTAAACTTGAAATAATATTATTGGGAGGCTAGCTTAAGTCCATATATTAACTTTTAAGTTTACACACTATACTTTTATTTCCTTTAACTGGAAAACCCTCAAGTTGATCTATATAGATTTCTTCCTCTAAATTCTTATTTAGAAAGGCAGATTTTCACATCTATTTGATTGAGTTCTAAATCACAATGAGCTATCATCGCTATAATAATTTCAAATGAATCCTTTCTCGAAATAGGAGAGAAGTTCTTGTTATAATCAACGCCATTCTTTTAAGTGTAAACTTTAGAAACAATTCTAGCTTTATATTATTCAATATTGCCATTAGAGTCACTTTTAGCCTTAAAGAAACATTTACACCTAAATGTCTTGCAACCTTCTAAAAATTCAATAAGATCTAAATTTTATTGTCAGCCATAGATTTCAACTCTTCTTCCATGACGTCTAACCACTTAATAGAATTTTTATTTTCGATAGCTTGCGAAAGTGTAACTAGATCTT
Source organism: Erythroxylum gracilipes (assembly GCA_026413385.1). NCBI lineage: Eukaryota > Viridiplantae > Streptophyta > Magnoliopsida > Malpighiales > Erythroxylaceae > Erythroxylum > Erythroxylum gracilipes. The sequence continues at coordinate 5,362,163 of JANZLC010000200.1, forward strand.
TATCAATTCCTAAATCACCTTCTACCTTTTGTAAATAAACCACATAATATTTTAAAAAATAGATGATCTCCTCTATCTTTGATATCTTCTTTTTTTTTATAAATGGTAAATGTATTTATCAAAAATGTGGGTATGTACATCCAATATGGGGCATACCCCAATCAGCAAAATATATCAAAAAGATAAGTCCCAAAGGTCCCCTTACACCCAAAAGAGGTTAGGCCAAATCAAAATAACCACATGAAAACCGATAGTGGGCTAGAGCCCAAAGCAGGAAACAAGCCAACCCAAAATACCCTTACACTCATTCGGACAAGGAGTACAGCAAAATGAAAGCTGTCAACATTATAAGACATATCTGTTAGAAAAAGTAAACAGACTTCAAATTTGAACCGCAACTACAAGTGCATAAATTGCGCCACACATGTGCGTGGGTCAGGCAGTGGGCACACCAGGACAGCTGGAGCATGCAGAGGCCACACCTGAATCTGTTCTGGATGAGGCAGAGGCTAACGTGCATGGAGCATGCAGCCAATCAAATTACATGCGGTAGTTGG
>JANZLC010000200.1:5367204-5390374 GCA_026413385.1 Erythroxylum gracilipes
AACTCTCCAATCATGAGATAGTGGATGTTATGTCAGCATATGATCCATCATATCGTGCTTTGCTCAAGCCAAATGTGAATTGGGAACCTGAAGATAGGCCTGGTAGATTTGACCATTCTGTAATGTGCTTTCTTCAAATTTGTCATTGCATTTTATATGCCTTCATTATGCTTATCTTGCCTAAAGAATAAAAGAGAATAAAAGAATCTGATATGTGTGATTTTATAGGGTGGTACTTATATCTGTGATTTTATAGGGTAGTAAAACCTACCGATTTCTGCTACCTTTTTTATTCATATTTTGTGGTGGTTTACCATATTTACAGATTTTACTATTTGTTGGTTCTGAAACGTGTTATTGTCTACTTTTTTTTTTGATAAATGGTAAATATATTTATCAAAAAGGGGTATGTACAACATAAATGTTGGGGCATACCCCAAAGGTGTTGGGCATCCATAACGATGCCTCTCAACTACAAAACCGCATAAGGAGGCTACGACAAATGAAAAGAATTCAAAACAGCCGAGGACAAAACATGGTCCAGTCTTAAAATAAAAATACTCCCAACAAACCCTTTACACCCAGCAAATCAAAGAAAGTAATCTGCAAGTGAAGAGCAACATCAGTGTATACTGCCCATTTAATGTGCATGGGCCCTGAACTAATTGTTGCAATAAGAAGCAATTCCCCGAGCGTGTGCATGGACTGCACAGCGTTAGGCGTGTGCATGGGCCATGCACGTGGAAGATCGAGGGACGTGCGCACTCCAGCGCCCACGCGTCCATCAGGAGGAAAATCTCCAGCATACAGAGAGCGCATGAGTCACGTAGGCAGTGTCCCACCCATCCAAAAGTCTGCCAAAAGTTGTTCAAAGGAGTGGTAAAAAGTCAAAAAGTTACGCTGGCTACAAAAACTGTCGCAGAAGTAGAGTAGCATATGCAGCCCACAAAAATGCACATGGGAGGCGCCAGACAGCTGGAAACCACAACTGTCGCTGAACTTTTTACATAGCACCAGACAAGAACCTGTGTAGCACCCAATCAAAATGCACCATACAGCTAACGTGCATGGAGCATGCAGCCAATCAAAATGCATGCGGTAGTTGGCCATCACCTTTTAACAATTGTAGCCCGCCAATTGTACACAGCGAAAATCATACAACGCACTAGTTAACCACCGGTAAAATAATTTGTGTCGCCCACCAATTTTACACAGGGCATGCATGAATGAACATCTGGACCAGCAATTTGTGGACACCAAGGATGGCCGAACCAACACCAAGTGGGCATGATGCATGCAGTCCTCCTGTCAGCCATTTTACACGCATGTCCATTAACCTGTTAGCATAAAATAACATCCAACCCCATGGAAATTGAGGCAAATTCCCCGAGAACATGAGGCTAGTTCCCCGGGATATGGAACATGACTGGAAAGGATATCCATCGATTTCCCAACTCCAGCTTCATCAAGTAACACATCCAGCAAAGAATTCAACACAAGTCAATCAATTGTGAGGACCAGCACCCATGACTCCTTTTACAGATTAGAACTAACCATGTCAACAGGGTATAAATGAAATAAGATTTTGTAGGTAGACATTTTAATTTTAGCCAGCACATCATAGGAGGTTAAAGAAGCATTATCGAAAAGGATTGCATTCCTAGTTTTCCAGATATTATAAACTGTACATAGGAAAGCAATGTGGATGGATTTGCTTCAAAAGAGGGCACCCTTTGCTTCTCTTCGGATCCACTTGACAGCATAAGGGAGAGAGCCCAAAAGTTGTGGAATATGCAACCAACTTCGAATGTCCTGCCTAATCAGTTTAGTAAAGGGGCATTGGAAAAATAAATGATTGATGGATTCCACCTCACGTTTGCATAAGATACACATGGGATCCACATCAAGGAAAGGGAGGTGATCCTTCGTGGGTAGTCGATTATGGAGACCTAACCACGCAATAAAAGAGAACTTAGGAGGAATGTATCGTTTCCAAATGAACGACATCCAAGGTCGACTATTCTGTTTAATCCGAAGTAATTCATATACTTTCGAAGAGGACCATTGGCCATTTGTACACAAAGTATTCAACCCAGCATGTATATTTCGTTGATCACCAAATTTGGCCAGCAGTAAATCCCGAATTGCAGCAAGCTTTTTCATGAGAGGGGAATCCCGAGGGTGAGGCATCCATTCCCAAATTGACACACCCCGAAGGTATACTGCATGAATCCACTTAATCCATAGCGAGTTTGCATCCGAATGAATGTTCCAAATTAATTTAGCAAGCAGAGTGGAATTCCACGTTTTACAATTTTTCAGCCCTAACCCTCCTTCCTCTTTAGGCAAGCAGATTGTGTCCCAGGCAATACGAAAATGCTTCCCCCCCCAAAGGAAGAGTCGGGCAAGGGTTGCAATTTTGTCTAAAATAATCACCGGAATGGGGAAAGCTTGCAGCCAAAACGCCAAGACTCCTTGTATGATAGAATTAATGAGTTCAACCCGACCTGCATAAGATAGAGTCTTCCCACTCCAGGCTGTGAGATAACTCTCCACCGTGTCAATTAGAGTTGAGTATTGAGCAACAGAGACCTTTAAAGGGGTTAGAGGGACCCCAAGATATCTAACTGGAAACTCACCCATTTGAAACTCTGACATACGCAAAATAATCTCCCGATCATACTCCCTTACTCCTCCAAGAAAAATATTAGACTTTTGGGGGTTAACCCTCAAGCCCGCCACACAGTTTAAGTGATGCAAACTATCAAATAGAATGCGAACCGATGGCGGATCCCCTCTCGCGAAAAGCATGAGGTCATCCGTAAAAGCCAAGTGAGTAATACCCAACGATTGACATTTAGGGTGGAAATTTAAGTCCGAATTCTCCGTCGAAGCTTTGAGTACCCTTGAAAGGTACTCTAAAAAAAGCAGGAACAAAATGGGGGACATTGGGTCCCCTTGCCTCAATCCCCTCCTACCTTTAAACATGCCATATAGAGAACCATTGATGGATATGGAAAAAGAGGTAGTTGTCACACATTCAGAAATCCATTGTTGAAACCTAGGGGGAAAACCCAACCCCTGGAGCAACTCCTTCAGAAATTCCCAAGACACCATGTCATAAGCCTTAGTGAGATCAATTTTCAGCATACACCTTGGTGAGGTCCGCTTACGGCTATACCCTCTTGCCAACTCTTGAGCCAAGAAGATATTGTCATGTATGTTACGGCCCGGGATAAAAGCCTATTGGGCTAAGTCAACAATAGAACCTACTACCTTTGTCATGCGCTCCGTCAAAATCTTGGAAATAATCTTATACACTACATTCAAACATGAAATCGGCCGGAAGTCAGAAACTTTGGGAACTTGGCTAGTCTTCGGGATAAGAGTGATCGTTGCATGGTTAAACTATTTTAGAAGCTGTCCAGAATCAAAAAATTCATGTACAACAGCTAGGACTTCATTACCAACCCGGTCCCACTGATTTTTAAAGAAGGCAGCAGTATAGCCATCGGCCCCGGGAGCTTTTTCATTACCAATATCAAACAGTACAGAACGTATTTCCAGATCAGTAACAGGGCTGACCAATTGATTTTGCATCTCCATAGTCAGAAGAGGGCCATTCCGCAAAATGTTTATATCCAGTCGGTCACAAGGTGTAGAGGACCCGAAAAGCCCTTCATAATGTGTAACCATACAGCTCACAACTTCCTCCAAGGATGAGGTGGTAGATCCATCCTCCTTTAGCAATTGAGTTATTTCATTCATCCGAGTTCTTTTTTTGACCATAGTAGAGAAATATTTAGAGTTCCGATCAGCCTCCATCAAATGCACCCCTTTTGCTTTCTGTTGGAAAAACATCCGTTCAGCTTCTTGAAGGAAAATGACCATTTTCCTCTTCTCATTTACCAAGGCTGAAAGGTGCGTATCAGTGGGATTAAGTAAAGATTGTTGATAACAACGCTGGAAGTCAAGTTGTGCCTCATTGGCCTTATGGGAAATATGCCCGTATGCTGCCTTATTCAACTCCTTTAAAGGGAACTTCAAGGACTTCAAATTAGCAGCAAGACGAAATTGTGCAGAACCTCTACACCGAATCCCCCAAGTGTTATTGACAATACTCGGAAAGGATGGGTGCTGGAGCCAAAAGTTAAAAAATTTGAAGGGACGGTTGCCAGAAGCTTGTGTTTGACTGAATTCAACAATAATAGGAACGTGGTCCGAATCAATGCGCATGGGAAGAAAATTAGCCGAATAGAACCATGCATTCTCAGCCCAAACCGAATTAAGGAGGACCCGATCCAATTTAGCCCAAAGCAGGTTTTTATGCCATGTATATATTTCCCCCTTTGAGGGTGCATCCTCAAACCCATACTGACCCGAAATTCTAACAAATCATTCATGTAATAAGCAGTAGGAGGGTGACAGCCAATGCGTTCCGAAGCTTTACACACACAATTAAAATCTCCCATGATGAGCCATGGCATTGTGAGAATGTTCGGCAGCCCCATTAGGTGATGCCAAAGGCTCCTTCTTGTTGTTACACTATACAGCCCATAAATACATGTCATCAAGAATTCATTATTAGTAGAATGCTGAAGTAGACGACAATGGATGTGCTGCTCACCCCTTTCCAAAACCTGACAAAGATAAGTGGAGGGATCCCATAATATGGCCATTCGACCCTTTTCAATTAAATCAAAGTTATGATGAAAATCCCATCCCGGAAACCTGTTCTTCACAAAACCATCCAAACCAATAACCATTAATTTAGTTTCTAAAAGACAAAGAAATTTGCATTTGTGTTGCCTAGTTAAGTTGGCAACACATTTTTGTCGCGAGATCATTCCTAGACCCCGGACATTCCAGCTAAGAAGATTCATATATTCAGCTGGGAGGGACCAGCCCCTCCACTTGGCCTCCCAACATCCTTAGACACACGCTGCTGCCCTGATTTACCATATGTAACAGACTTCTACCGCTTAGCCACCGCAATGAAATCATTATGTTCACCCTCAACTTCGGCAGTAGAAGAGGGCAAAGGCAATGAGTCTTGAACCTCCATTCCCAAATCAGTAGATATGGCTTCAGGTAATTGAGTAGTGACCTCACTGGTTTTACCCTCAGTTGGCCGAGCCGTGGTGGCAGCCCTCACAGAGACAGATTGGTGCGATGGGAATGGACGGGGCTGTTGTCCATGCGATTTCTGCGGATTGCCTTGGTTAGAAGGGGCAGAATGCGTAGGTGGGCGAGGCACATGAGCTTTCCCTTTAGGCATCCCTTTCTGAGCCGGTGCTGTGGAACGATTGCAAGTAAAGAAATTGTGGCCAAAACATTTGCAGTCGCAGCAGTAGGAAGGGAAAGATTCATAAACCACCGATTGAGAGAATTTTGTGCCCTCCGGCAGTTTTACATCAAAGCTGGTGGGAGGAGGCTTAGAAACATCAACCTCCACAAGCATTCTAGCATAACCAATTCTGGCGCGCTGAGTTGTCACTTGGTCAGTACAAATGGGTTTGCCCACCATAGAGCCCAGTTTAGACAACCTTTTCCCCGTCCAGAGATCGAGAGGGAATAGTGACTTTATTATTTGGTATTTGTTCATGTTTTGATGTTCTTTTAAGTTGTCAAAATTTTCAACAACTCTAGGAACAAACACTTAAGGAGAATTTATGTACAAGGGAACTTGTATTACAACTTTTTGAATTTTTATTTTATGTGATTATGAATTTTCGCTAGATTGACCATTTTTTATTAATCTAACATTTCCAATTTCAACACTTTTTGTATTATGGTTAGGACAATAAAATATATATCTTTTAGACTTTTCTTGATAACTAGTGAAGAATCCACTAGTTGTTTTTTAATCCAATTTCATTTTATGTGAATTATATATTCTTACTTTTATCAGGAAACCTTAAACATACAAATGCTTTAAAATAGGTTTCCATCTTGTTTATAGTTCAAAAGATGTCATAGGAATCGCTTTACTACGAAAACTATTTAATAAATGTATGGAAATTTTAAAGCGTACATCCACAATGATAAAGGTAAAGAATAATTATTCACCATACTCCTAACGATGTTTATTAAATTGCAATTGCGTCTTTCAACTATATCACTTTATTGTAGTATACTTGGTATTGTGTATTAAGCACATATGCGATGCTTTTCAAAAAATTTAGCAAACAGACTAGGGCATTTTCCAGTTTCATTATATCTCCCATAATATTCACCACCACTATCTGATCTGATAGTTTTCATCTTTCTATCTAACTGAAATCCTCAAAATAATATAAACATGTCTCAAAATAATTTAAACATACCTAATACGAATCGGGGCCCAACAAACTGTCTTTCTATCTTATCTAGAAACACCTCTAAGGCATTTATTAATTGATATTTTTTATTAAAAAATAAATATAGTCATAATATGAAAAATCATCAATAAAAGTGATGGAAAAATTTTCTCCACTAAATAATGAAATATCGAAAGGTCACATACATTGGTATGTATAATTTTAAAGAGTTTTGTGTTTCTTGTAGCTTCTTTCTTAATTGTGTGTTTCATATATTTTCTTTAAATACAATCCATTAACATGCCATGATCAGTAAAACTAAAATTGGAAAGATTTCATTCTTTACTAATTTGACCATTCTTTCTTTGCAAATGAGACCTAAACATTTATACCGCAAGTAAGATAAAATTTCATTTATAAAACATTGTTTAGTACTAACATTGTAATGAAAGGTCAACAAAATTTCAACAAAAAGATTATCAAGCTTTAATTTATACAATCCATCACAAAGAACATTATAACTAATAAGACAATAATGTTTGAACAAATTGAAACATCCATATCAAATTTAAGAAAGTATCCAACAATATTAAGTTTGACAAAGACACAAGGTTTCGAGAAATAGTAGGAACATAAAGAGTTTGGAAAAGGTCTAAATGATGTCCAGTGGCTAAAATCAAATAGTAGGTTCTAATAGCTTCAACTGGTTCGTTCACTCGATTTCTTATGTAGACAAACTTTTCATTTGGATTTCTAGTTTCGGTCGTAAGTAATCTTTGTATCATATTAATAATATGAGTGGTGCATATAAAATCAATTTACTAAGTATTATAATTTTTTTTTCTAAATTTGATTTGAAACAGACTAAAGCATTATACTTACCTATCTTTTCAAACCATGCCTTATATTTCAAACAATCTTTTTCGTATTGTCCAATTTTCTTACAAAAATAGCATATATTGTTCTTCAGTTCTTTCTTTTCGATTGAAGTTGTTGATAAATTAACCTTATGCAATACATACTATCCCTTTCCTTTATCCTTTTTGAACCTCTTTTTAGCTCCTTGATGACCATCGAAATTAATTGAGTAAACTCCTTATTTCTTAAGCCTTGTTTCCTCTTATTGTGATATTGTACTACTACTACTACTACTACTACTACTACTACTACTACTACTACTACTTTATGTGATTTGTAAATTTTAAATATGTGATTACTTCAATTTTTAGAATCCAATGATTTTTACAAAAGCAAAGAACATACTTTTATCCATGATGAAGATTGAAGAATCCTTTTGAATTTTAATCAAGATAAAATTTTGACAAACAACATTTTGATTTTTCTTTCTTTGGTAAATTTTTGATGGGATAAAATTGAACTTAAATAAGCAAAGAGAAAAAAATGATTGAAATTCAAACACACCTTTTGTTAACTGTTACAAGAAAACAGAGGAAGACAAGCACCAACTAGCAGACAAAATTCTAAACTGGATTAGAGCCGTAATTATTGCCAAAAAAGTTTATGAACATAACTAATATCCAACGTCCATTCTGTGTTCTACAGTATTCTAGATTGTTAAGTTTAGGGGCATTTTTGTATTTTTGTCTAATGAGTTTGTTGAGTTAGTCGGTTATATTTGTTCGTCAGTTTTTCAACTAACTTAGCTTAACTAACTCAGTTGGTTCTCTTCATCTACCGTTTGTATAAAGACCAGCTTTAGTTTCTTGATTGATGTAAAATTCAATTTTCTGAAGAATAAAGTTCCTCACTTCTTCCATAAAATGTTCTTTTCATCAATCTCTTCAGATTGATTTTTTTGATATGGTATCAGAGCAGATTTTCATTTATGTTGTTTTTCAACTATGAATTTCTTTGTTTTCTGTTATGGCACCTAATAAAAATACCACCAATAGTTCTTCTAATTCATTCTTAGAAGATACTAGCAGTCTGTACTATCTGTAAAGTGGTGATCATCTTGGTTTTATGCTGATTTCGCATCAATTAGTTAGATCAAATTACAACACATGGATTAGAGCTATGTTGACAATATTAATAACAAAAAAATAAGGTAGGATTTATCAATGGAACCATTCAAAGGCCTCAACCTAATGATTTATCGTTTGCTGCTTGGAATCGATGCAATAACATGGTGATTTCATAGATCTTGAATGTTGTGTCAAAGGATATAGCTAATAGTTTGTTGTGTATAGATAATGCTTTTGAAGTTTGGTCAAATCTGAAAGAAAGATTTCATAGGAGTAATGCTCCACGTATTTTTCAGATCAAGAAATAGTTAATTGCTTTAAATCAAGGAAGTCTTGATGGATTGAATTCCAACAACAAGAGCAAACAAAGCAGTTTCTGATGGGAATTAATGAGTCATTTTCACAGACTCAAGCATAGATTTACTTTCTCGGATTAGAGATAGCCAGATTACATAAAAGGATTTTCCTTAATCAGAGGCATTATGCACTTCAGCTCTTATCTGATGTAGGTATGCTTGGTTGTAAACCAAGCACATTGCTTTTGAGCCCCGATATCAAATTATCTACTGAAGAAGGTGAACCTCTTGATGATCCATCTAGCTACAGAAGGTTGATTGGTAGGCTGTTTTATCTTACCATCACTCGACTAGATTTGACTTTTATTGTCAACAAGGTACGTTAATTTTTGGCTTCACCTAAAGATACACACATGAAGGCAGCTTATAAAGTTTTGTAATATATCAAAAGCACAGTTGGACAAGGACTTTTCTATCCCATTACTTCATAATTAAAGCTTAAAAGCTTTGTAGATGCTGATTGGGTTGCCTATCTTGACACGCGATGAAGTATCAGTTATTTTTGTGTGTTTATTGGTGACTCCTTAATTTCCTGAAAATCTAAAAAGTAGCACACTATTTCCCGTTCGTCTGCAGAAGCTAAATATCGTTCCTTAGGCAATGTTACTTGTGAAATAATGTGGTTGAGGACTTTTCTTACTGATTTGCACATTCAGTTTTCACGGTTAGCTTTAGTCTTATGCGATAATCAAGATGCATTGCATATTGCTGCTAATCATATTTTTCATGAGCATACTAAGCACATATAAATTGATTGTGATCTTATCAACGAGAAGGCACAAACTGGGTTCATCAAGTTACTACATGTTTCTTCTAAACTTCAGCTGGCTGACTTGTTTCCTAAAGCCTTATTTGTCTCTCAATTTCAGATTCTTCTTCTTAAGATAGGAGTTCTCAACATCCACTCTCCATCTCGAGGGGGCATATTAACATAAATAATATCTAGGTCCATTCTGTGTTCTAGAGGATTCTAGATTGTTAAGTTTAGGGGTATTTTTGTATTTTTGTCTAATAAGTTTATTAAGTTAGTCGGTTATATTTGTTCGTCACTTTTTCAACTGACTAACTCAGCTGGTTCTCTTCATCTACTGTTTGTATAAAGACCATCTTTATAGTTTCTTGATTGATGTAATATTCAATTTTTTGATGAATAAGAGTTCCTCACTTCTTCCATAAATCTTCTTTTCATCAATCTCTTTAGATTGATTTTTCTGATAAAGTTGATCATCTACTATCCCCTAGTATTAAAACCAAATGGCACTCTTATGAACTGTTGTTATCAAAGCATACCTGTATTTTTGTTGTTAGCTCTCTAAGTAATTTTTGTAATGGAGCTTCCAATTGTGTGAGTAAGATCTAGCCGCCTGAATCTGAAAAAACATTGGAATGTTGTAATTTTGTAATAGCTTTTGCTACAATCAATCTATAATTCATTCTTTTTTTTTAAAAGGATATAAACACATATATTTAAACTACAAAATATCAGCAGCTTATCGAAATTATCTAACATTATCATCTAATATTAAAATGAAGTTGCCAGGGAAGTGGGGTACGTAGATGGTGTATAACATACTCGCGTACAGCTGAAAGGCACTCTTTTATCAGGAGAGTCCATTTCATTTTCCACAATAAATGGAGGTGAAGATGGAGGGTGGGCAAGTGGTGCTGGGTAGGAGTTTCAGGACAGATTGCTTGTGAATATGTTTGAGATTTGAATCTCACTAAAGAATCTATATTTGACAGGAATACATGATTTATGAGTAATTTACGAGTTATTGAATTTGTTCAAAATTTTAATATGAATTCAAATGACTATAATTACGAGTTTGCCATACTAGAGTATATAATTTGTGACTAATCCAATTTGTAGAATTTCTCTGTATTGGAGCATGATTTCTCGTAAATGTAGAAGAAAGATGAGTTCTTGATGATAACTACTAATGTTAAGTACTGATGGTGACGTAATATCACATGATGAATTGAATTAATATTTACACTATGGTCCTCCATGCTGAATTCTTTGTTGTGTCATGTTAAAACTTTTATCTTCTATTTCATTAACTACATTCTAACATAAAAGAAAAACCTTTTCCAAATTCTGTTAATCTTTATCTTCCTTAAGTAACACGTTGGTACAGTTGAATAAGCAGTTAGTAAACGAGTCCATGACTAATTCGTTATCAAGACCCACCAATTTAGGATCACTGGGTATGATATAGACTTAGCTTTTTGCAGCTCTTTTTCACTTGTATTATCAGTTGCCGAAGCAGCTTCTCTAGCATAACAACCAAGCAGCTATCAAGATGTTCAATCCAGCAACGCCCAAGGTATGTCTTAATGTATAAAAGTTCTGTCTTAATGGAGGAAGAAGGCCTTTAATCTCTTCTTCTACTGAAGTATTTGACCAAATGGTTTACCTTAATCCTTTGCTTAAACAGTTTGTGTTAATGCATGTGTTCTACATAAAATCAGGAAAACTATAGGAATCAAACTGCATCCACTGTACAAGATGAGAAGAATGCAGACATGAATAATTGGCTACCTATCACAGCATCTAGGAAAGCAAAATGGTGGTACTCAGCATTCCATAATGTCACAGCCATTGTAGGAGCTGGGGTGCTAGGCATGCCATTCGCATTATCTCAACTTGGCTGGTATCTATATGCATTGTCTTTTCTCTTCATAACAGATACTTATTAGTAAATATTTGAAGTTTTTTTCAACCTTTGATGTTTCTGCCAATGTATTAGGATTCCAGGAGTCTTGTGTATACTAATCTCTTGGTTGGTCACTTTCTATACGTTTTGGCAACTTGTTGAACTGCATGAAGTGGTGCCTGGAAAGCGGTTCGATCGATACCCGGAACTTGGACAACATGTTTTTGGTCCAAAACTTGGGTATTGGATCGTGATGCCCCAACAAATGCTAGTTCAAGTGGCAATTGACATAGTTTACATGGTCACTGGTGGCAAATCGTTGAAGAAATTTGCTGATCTGGTCATTCCAAGCCTTGGCGACATTAGAAAAACATATTTTACTCTTTTCTTTCTTGTTTTACAGCTTGTGCTCTCTCAAACTCCCAACTTTAATTCTTTGAGAGGAATTTCCTTAATTGCTGCTGTAATGTCTTGGAGGTAATGTAACAAGTGATAATGTAATTAATGACCATCTACTGATACATAATATCTTCAGGGCTTGCTCCATTATTTTTGGTTTTAACTATTTTGGGTATTGATCAGCTATTCAATGGTGGCATTCATCACATCAATGATTCGGGGTAGCAAACAACATCCATCGACATATGGTGTTCGGTCTCATACAACAGCTGGAATCATTCTTGATGCCTTCAGGGGCTTGGGAACAATAGCATTTGCTTTTGCAGGGCACAGTGTGGCTCTAGAGATTCAGGCTACAATGCCATCTACCGAGGAAACTCCATCCAAAAAGCCAATGTGGAGAGGAGTTGTGGTTGCTTATATCATTGTAGCCTTTTGCTATGTCTCAGTTGCTGTTGGTGGGTTTTGGGCTTTTGGTGATCTTGTAGAGGATGATGTTCTCATTTCTCTTGAAAAGCCTCGTTGGCTCATTGCCATGGCCAATTTCATGGTGTTCTTGCATGTACTGGGAAGCTACCAGGTATATATATATATTAAGAGGTACCATACAGTACAACGTGTGTATATTACTTACATCTGAAGACACAATTTGTTTATTTCATAGGTATTTGCCATGCCTGTGTTTGACGGAATTGAATCATATGTAGTGCAAAATGGTTATTTCAAACCAGGGAGATCTGTCCGCCTCATAGCTCGAAGTCTTTATGTAGGTATGAAATAAGCACATGACCAAGTATAGGTTATTTTCTAATGTATTAAAGAACTAATAAAATTGTAGGTGTACTTTTTCAATATACTTATATAAGTATACAAATTCTGAATCTAATAAAGAAAGAAGCTTCAATCTCCTTTATCTTTTCTCTTATTCATTTACAGTTTCCACAGGATTTGTGGCAATATGCCTCCCATTTTTCGGAGGACTGCTTGGATTTTTTGGAGGACTTGTATTTTCGTCCACATCATATTTTGTGAGTGACTTACGCATGTTATAAAGCTTTTACATTAAAAAAATCTTTAAATATAAATAAAATGATAATGATAATATGAGTTGTGTCACTATATAATCCAATTTGGTTTTTGTGTGATAATTATATAATCACCCTAAAAATACATTTAGAACGTTTAAAAGCATTTTTAATTCAACGTTTATATCTAACTAATCATGCTCGTTTTTCATATTGTTTTTGTCGATCTCATGCCAATTCGTAAGTATGATTCGATATACTTGATTTGTTGTAGATACCTTGCATCATGTGGCTTGTCCTCCATAAACCTAAGAGATGGAGCTTTCACTGGTTCGCTTCTTGGGTGAGTTGATATCGAAAGGACTTAAGCTAGAAGTTCAACGTATATATAAATTTTACAGTCAGGATCAGATTGATTTTGTGTGTATCTAACTACAGTTCTCAACAATTATTGGAGTTATGGTGGCAGTCGTAGCACCGATTGGCGGAATACGGCAGATTATTCTTTCAGCCAAAACATATAAGCTCTTTTCGTAGTTTTCTTAACATAGTATGAGATTAGTTGAATTTTTTTATAGTACGAAATACATATAAGCTCTTTCTTATCACTCCTTGTACATTTTCAAGATCGACATTGCTTTATTTCTTACGAGAGGTATGATAGTAGTCGAGTTTTCTTACGGCTAATGTGTTATGGGATAGAACCGATAATCTTATATTTTTAGAGCTTGATTCGCAAAATTGAAGGAAAAAATAACGGATTGAATTTGACTTGTACATGATAATTTGGTTGAGATACTAAAAGGTTTCTTTAATTCGGTTCCCTATATGCAAATATAAAATTCAGTCGTTTGAGCTATTCAACAATGACTCTTAATTACTTCGCATACGCCTACCATTCAGTCCCAACTAATGCCAGGCTTCATGTGGACTGTACAGTGGTTAGTATTGCTAAGTGGAGGAGAAAATGTTAACTAAATTAGTAACCCTATTCAACCAATCTTGGCCACTCGATTGCGTCCTTGAACGCCAGTCACGCTTAATCCAATTATTAACGAAATTTATGGAGTCTGATAGTTATAAAAGGAGACAAACTTGATGAGTTTAAAATGTGTGTGACATTTTAAATAATAACAAAGAGATGATCGATGACGAAGAAAAGAGTTTCTTATAAAAGAGTCCTTTAACTCGTGGAATAACAATTAAATTTAAGTGAGTGATTTGATTACTTAATGATGTATATATATAAGATGAAAGATCGTGTACATGTATGTAGAAGAATTACTTTTGGTAACTATTGATTTTTTAAATTTTGAATTGATTTCATTGGTGAATTATTAGATAGTTGTTTAATTATCTTCACTTGAGTTCATTAATAAATTATAAGATAATTGCTCTTTTTTTTCACTTAATTAATAAAGTGATTTGATAATGAATGAATTCCAATAATATACCTCTATAATATATTGAATTTAAATTAGATTGCATTGTTATACTAAGAATATGTATGTTTTATCAATAATCCATTTGTTGAATTTAAAATCAATATTTCCTATTGACTAGTTCTTAATTTAAGATATTTGCGTGGACTTTGTCTATTTTGTGCATTTGAAGACCAAATTAAGATATAACCAAAAATAAAGGAAAAAGAGCAAAAATAATCTCAACATTTACAACTGAATACAAGTTAGACCTTAATTTTTAATTTTGTTCAAATTAAAACATAACATTTTACAAACAGTCAAATTAAACCATATGTGGATGAAAATTCTAACAGAAATTTGACTTTATCAGTTGTCTACTATGTCGTTGCTAACATGACAGAAATTTATTATATTTTATATTTAAAATGTGCTCATAGTACGTCATGTGATAATGTGAGACCTAATTATACTTTTTAAAATTAAAATATTATAATTAATTATTTTGAAATTTTATTTTTTCTTTAATTTTAATTACTTAAATTATTTAAATTATTTAACCTAATGTGTTCTTTAAATATTAAATAAAAGACTAATAGCTGCTTTTAAAGATACAAAACATGTCTAGTGGCAAAATGATACACCCAGGATTGATTATTAGAAGAAATTCTCATTTATTATGAGGTTTACATCATTTTGACTTATTCAAGCCTTAGTAATTGGAACAGATCTTAATATACATCAGATGGATCTAAAGATGGAATGGATGTTAATATGCATTAAATGGATCCAAAGACTATATCTTTAAATGAAAAACTAGATGAAGGAATCTATATGGTACAACCACTAGGTTTCATTCATAAAGGCCAAAAGCATTACATGATTAGATTGTTAAAGTCAATCTATGGTCTAACACAATCTTGAAATAAGTAGTATATTACATTAGTACTATAATTATGTCATATGATTATAGTATAACTAGAAAAGACCACTTAGATATGTCAAAAGATCCAATGGTAAATGTGTAATTTTATTATTTAATATTGATGATATGTTTTCTTAGCTAGTGATAATATGTAGTTTATCATCTGAGTAAACAAATCAGTTGTAAAACATGATTAGAATAAAGAATATGGCTAAGGCTACTTACATCTTTGTTAAAATTGGTAACTATCATTTAAGTAAAGTTGTCTTACTATTAAAAGCTATATATACATCAATGAAATACTTAAATAGTTTTATATGCAAGATAGTAAAGTATTTTTTGACACCAATTACTAAAGTTGAGCGCCTAAGCAATATGTAGTATCCACGAATTCCACAGGAAGGATAAGAGGTAAAGATGGTTCTTTATTTCGAAAAAAAAATTAATAGTCTCATACACACTATGTTGTGTAGGAGTAAGTACATTGAAAGAAAATATTAGAGAGCTCAAATATCAATATCAAATCAAACATATAGATATCAAGTATAACTATGTCAAGGACATAGTAACTCAAAGAAAAATGAATATATGTAGTGACAATTTAAAGTACTTATTATCAATGATAATAATTTGTTTATCATCGAATATTTGATACAATATAAGTTTAATTGATAATTAAACAACATTTTCTAAAATAAATTTTAAGTAAAAATTCAATTATAAAAATATAAGTATGCTTGATCTTGAATTAAGTTTTTTGTTATATAATGAATGTTAAATATGTGTTGAACATTCAGTTGTAGATACAAGAAATATGTCTAAATGATATGAACTGTCTTCCTACATGGTTGATTGCCTCTATTAATTTATAGGAATAGAGATGAGATAAGTTTTAAGCAATTTATCTAAGTAATAAAACAAGGGTTCAAGACATAACCTAAAGAATGATATGTTCTCTCAATCTATCATAATATATTGGATGTGATATATGAAGGGTAGATTAAATAAATAAATAAGTGAACTCATGTTAGGCATTAGGTATGCCTGAACTATTTTCTATATAGCATTTGAAAAAAGACATATACTTTAATAAAAGCGAGTCAATACTGTAATATATGAATCATACCATATGTGCATTTTTTACCAATAAGGATAATACAAGATATATTCTCAAATTATATTATGTGCCTTTGAGGTTATACAAATCTTAAATTCAAATTACCCTTGTTACTTAGGTTCTAATTATAAAGAATTGAATTAATGTTTGCTATCTTAGAATGTTACCAAAAAATCATGAATGATTTGATATAATTAGACATTATAGAAAATTGAGGTAATTTGATTCAAAGGATTGAGAAATAACGAAGATTATTTCAATTCCAACTTTGCATTAAGATGTATTAAAAAGGGACCACCTTTTATGTAGAAGGCATTAGAAATGCAAAATATTTATATAATGAGAATGAGATGATGATTGATGCAATAAATGATCTAAATTATAGCATATTCAATCCACTTAAGGATCGACTTATTAGTTGAGAAATCGTATATTTCTAATCAATGTATGACAATATGCTCTCACCGTATGCTGATCGCACAGGTTATTAGACAAGTGTAATACAAAAATCTTATAACTAAACCATTCATGCATAAGTGGGACATGAAAATAAAAGGACATACCTGATGGGATGACTAAGCGCTGGGCCCTACCGGACCTAAACTCAAGCTCAGTTCGAGCTGCCCTGACTCAACTCTACTCGAGGCTTGATGCTTCAAAGTAAAACGATCGTTTTGATAAAAATGACATTATTTTACACTTTTAATTTTAAAAAATTGGGTTATACTTTTTTTTTATCAAAAGAGTCCCTTAAAGCTATTATTAGTTATATACTTATTGGCGAATGTTGTAGCCAATCATAAATATTTATTTTTAAAGATGAGAGTGCAAAGGCTCCACCTCGGTGTGCGAGTAGAAATTGAATAGGCTTTTTATACTCGTAGTATCTGCTGCTAAGATTTTACTTTTTCTCTTTGAGAAATCAAAATCCATTTTACATATTGTTTTATTGGGGGTAGCTTTGATTGACTTTTGTATGGGCTTTGCTAGCTTTTGTATTTTATGCTATTTACAAATTCATAATAACTTTCTTGAATTTGTTTTCTTTATTTTAAAATGTTGTTAAGAATTATAATGTTTTTATCTTTATTTTTTAAAGAATAGGTTAGAGGTCCTCATGTAATTTTTGTATTTAATTCAAAATATTTTTTTTGGGTAAATCAATAATAAGATTAATAGAATAAAAAGTTATGTACATGGCTTGAGAGAGTTTAGAAACTCATCTCGGTTCCTAACAAAAGCAAAGTCCCTATGCTAATAAGAGTTCCCCGATAAATCTCCATAGATGGCTAATACATCAATAACATGATACTATGCTTCAATGAGGATCGAATAATCTAAGTGACAAACTTAAGTAGATCATTCCGAATGACAATTGGCAGCAAGGTTCAATCATGGAGTATTGCAAAGGAGGTCTCAAATAGTTCTAGAAAATCACAGCAGAAAGCATACAGTCTCAAGCCCCCACCCCTGTAAATGTATGTTGCAATCCTTAGGATATGTCTACCCATGGTGTTGAAAGTTTGGCCTGACCATCAGCACTAGAGAGGCACCACTAGGTTGATTGTGAGGATCAACAACTAAGTAAGAAACGGCCCTTGGCCTCTCCTACTCCAAACTAAATCATATGCGGTGAAAGCCAACAGAACCTTCACTCTTGGTGTTGAAGTCTACGTAGGAGAGGCAATGAGTCCACACTGTTTTGGAGAAAGGGAAGTTAAAGAATAAATGGTCAATTGTTTCATTGTCCTTGAGGCATAAGGAACAATGATTTGGTGTTTGTAAGTAAGGAAGTCTGTCTCTAGTTCGTAATTTGCCCCAAAAGGCCAACCATAAGATGAAGGAGCATCTTGGGTTGTTTCCTTTAAACCAAACAAGTGTATGCCAAAAGGTAGTTTGTCTGGAGGGTAAAAGGCATAGGCTGAAGAATTGGTGTAAACATGTTGAGTTGCTGACCCTGCTAACCATTCCTAACTATCATGTTGTGAGTTATTCGGGAGATAAGGAATAGGTTCCAAGTTTCCCAGAGTATCAGCAATTAATACTTTCCACATATTGTTCTGGATCACCTCTGAAACTGTAGCTGACATTTTTAGTTCAGATCCATTAATAGTCCTAGGAGTAGAGAAATGCGCAAGAATTCCTCTCGGATGCCAAGGGTCCTACTAGAAGGAAGTAGAAGCTCCATTTCCTATCCTAAATGTAAATTGGTTCCCTAATTTGTCCCTCACTGATAAAATCTTCCTCCAGCTCCAAGAGCTAGGTTGGATACTCCAAAAATTCCCCCTCCTCAAGATTATAGAATGAACCCACTTTACCCAAAGGGCTTCATAGTCATGAAACAAAATCCACCCCCTCCTCAAGATTATAGAATGAACCCACTTTACCCAAAGGGCTTCATGGTCATGAAACAAAATCCAGAGCCTATTTCTAAGCAACACAGTATTCCAAGTGGGTAAGTGTTTAATCCTGAGACCTCCTTCCTTTTTTATTCTACAAATGTCAGACCATTTGACCTTAGTATTGGCTTTGGGGGTTCCCATCCCTGACCAAAGAAAGTTCCTAAGTTTTGCCTCTATCTCTTTAAGGATTGAAGAAGGAAGAATGAACATGGTAGACCAATAGACTTGAAAGGATGAAAGCACCGAGATAATCAATTGAAGCCTACCTGCATAAGAGAGAGTTTTATTGGTCCACTTATTGATCCTAGCTTCTATTTTTTCCAAAAGGGGACTGCAATCACTTTTTGACAGCCTCCCTATAATGAGTGGAACCCCCAAATATTTAATGGGGAGACTGTCCCTCCTAAGCCCTGATATCATTTCTATTTGATGAGTTAAGTTAACCGACTCTGGGGATAAGAAAAAATGGCTTTTAGTGGGGTTCATTTCAAAGCCAGACAATTGGGAGAAAGTCCTCAAACAATTTAGCAAAGAATTAACAGAGAGCCGATCAGCATGACAAAACAGCATAAGATCATCAGCGAAAAGAAGATGGTTTATTTTAAGAGATTTGCACCTCCAATGGTATTGGAAGGAGGGATTGCTATCTAGACTCTTGTTCAACCATATGGAAAGCACTTCCATACATAAAATGAAAAGGAATGGGGATAAGGGATCTCCTTGTCTAAGACCTGACTTCCCTCTGAAGAAATTAGAAGGGATTCCATTGATGAGAATAGAGTAAGAAGGGGAAGAAATACATTCTTTAATCCAAGAAATAAATAGGAACTCCTATTGAATGGTGTCATAGGCTTTTTTAGGTCTATTTTGAAAGCACATCGCTTATGAGAATTTGAGAGGTGATAATTCCTGAGAATTTCTTAAGCCAACAAAACATTATCATGTATGCGACTCTCTAAGTCTGTTTGCTATAATCTTAGCTATGACCTTATAAAGAAAGTTGCAGCAAGAAATGGGTCTGCAATCTTGCACCGTGGAAGGTTGGGTGTTCTTGGGGATAAGAGAGATGAAGGTTGAGTTAAGCTCTTTCAGGAGCTTCCTATGAACAAAAAAGTTCTGAATGGCTTTAATGACTTCCAGTCTTATTGTCCACCAAGAATAGTGAAAAAAGTAACCATTGAAACCATCTGGGCCAGGGGCCTTGGAGGGGTTAAGGGAATTGAAGGCCTCTTTAATCTCTTGTGTAGAGACTTCAGCTATAAGAGTGGTGGTGAGGCTTTCGGGTAGAGGGCTAAGGAAGAGAGAGGCCACAAACTCACCAGAAGGAGGAAGAGATTTAGAGCTCCCTATAGAAGTCTGGAAATGATCCAAGAACTAGTCTTGAATCTCTTTAATCCCTACAATTCTAGTCCCATTGGCCAGAAGAAGAGAGTGAATGTTGTTCCTATTTCTGTTTACAATGAGGGATTGGTGAAAAAAAATTGTATTCCTATCCCCTTCTTGAAAAAGGATTCTTGGACCATGTAAAAGTTGGGCCACTAGCATTTAAGTCAAAAACTGCACAGTCTTCTGCACACTTCCTAAAGTCCCTCATACCTTGCAAGGCTATGGAACTCAGGGGTTCTACCTCATGAGGGTACAAAATCGTATTGAAGTCCCTAGCTATAAGCCAAAGTAGATTTCCTACTGTGGAAGAGATGTGGTTCAAAGCAGTCCAGAGATGTTTCCTATGGTTGAGGTTATTGGACCCATACACACAAGTGACAAGGAAATGAGAGGAGCTATTAATAGGAGTTACCTCTAAATAAATGAGTTGATCAGTAGAGGTTAACCTAGAGCATGATAGACTATCTGCATTCCATGCTATAACTATCCTAGCATTTGAGGCTAGATCGATGTTGGTGAGGTATTTCCATCTAGGGAACATCGAGGAAATAATATCATGCAAAAGGGAAGGGGATCTTATTTGGGATTCAGTCATGCACACAAAAGCAGTATAAAGTCTCTTAAGACTAGCCTTGACAGCTAAATGTTTATTAGGGCTATTGAGCCCTCTTACATTCCAAAAGACTAAATCCATTTCACTATCTAACAGATCTACATACTACTTATGCTTCCTTCTTGATTTCCTATTTGTTCTAGCTGGGAAATCCCCCTCTGCCCCGCCCTTAATACCAGAGCTGCTAGGAACCAATTCAAAACTAGGAGAGGAAGGAGTACTACTTACTTGGTTGATGGCAGAGAGTGCTGGAACATCAAGATCACTTGGTAGGTCTGCTTCCTATCAGCTGTCTTCTTTTGCTAGTGTTGAAAAACTGGCTTCCTGGACTCCTTGGCAACCCACCCAGCTCACTCTCTTATATAGCCAGAGAAGAATTGGGTTCTATTGAGGCTCTTTATTGGGGGGCTTCAGTAAGCTATTGGTTTTTGAGGAGATGGGCTGCTCCTGTAGATTCTGAGAGTTAATTGGTGGATTTTGGTTCTTTTTCACCAATTCTTGCTACATTCTAGTTGCAAACTTCCTCCCTATGGGTGCCCATTCTTGCTTGGATACTTAGGTGTTTGGTTTCCATTCATACTCTATATGTATTTTCTTATATGCGGACTGCCCTTCTTCATTATAAGTAGCTAGCTGGAAGGAGTCTAGCTAATTCCTTTGTAACTCCAAGTCCACATATACCCGAGCATAAGCAATTCTAGTCATTTTTTCCGTGGGTGTGTCCATGAGTAATGGAACACCAACTACACTAGCGATTCTTCCTAAGCCTTTTGTAGACCAATATTCAATAAAGACATCGTAGAACCTAGTCCAGACAGGGCCTGACCTAACTACTTCGTGCTCTCCTCCATTCAAGCACCATTTCCTCAAAAACAGAGGCTTTCCTTATATGTGCCATGGTCCTTTCTCCATGACCTCATTCATACCTTCCTCAATTTCAAATTTAAGGAGGAAATTGTTTGAACTGGTAATCAAAATCTCCCTAAGTCCAAATTCAGCCCAAGATCTAGTTAGTGTTCTATGTACTAGAGGAAAAGTAGGGCACTTACCAACGAAGAAACCAATGAGGGAGGTTTGGAACTGAGTCGCTCCTTGCTTGGCCAATTCTGGTGGAGGAGTGACGTAGATTTTGTTCTCCTTCACTTTCGGAGGATAGTAGGTCAAGGATTTATCCGTTGAGGAGGCACCAAGTCCTTCGAAGACAACAACTTTCCAGGTTCGAAGATTGCCTGGAGGTTTCTCCATCGGGCATAAGGTTGAAGTGAGGGCTGGTCTTGGGTCCGCAGGAAAAGGGGGGATGGGAAAGGGCTCGGGGTGGAGGGGGTTCTGGTTAGCTGTAGCAGGGGACAAAATAGAAGAAGATTGAAGGTTAGGGTTGTGATTTTGTTCTCGATTAGGGTTTGGAGAAGAGGCTTTTTTTTAGGCATAGGCAGACGAAGATGGAAGGGGTTCAAGAGGAGAACAAGTTGGGGTCAAAGGTGAGGAAGACGAAGCCATTGAGAGGGAGGGCTGAGACGTTGGAAATCACCGAAGAAGGAGGCTCAGCTGATTGCACTCTCTCTCATCTCTCCTCTCTCTCTCTTTACTTTGGTATCCTAATACATATAATTCATAATTCATTTTTCTATTACTAAAGAGATTAATGTTCATTATTAGCTTTGTAAATAAGGTATAAAATATTATGAATAAAGCCAATTTCTAAAGATATTTTGTAATCTCTGGTATCAAGGTTTACTTCTCATTAAACTCTTCATTTTTGTCTCTCGTCTCTAGTGACATCTTCACTTGTCTTCCATCAAAGTCTCTTTTTGTTTCCATATTTTCAAATTTTTCAAGCAAGCTTAAATTTGACCTCTCAAGAGGAAATAAACTTGTTCATTCCAATAGCCACTTTATATACTACACAAAAAGCATAGTTACCTACATGTTTGCTTGTGACAGTTTGATAATTAATATCTCAACAAAAGGTTAAAGAGCAAAATTTATTGGTATGTCTAGTATGCGTATACAAGAGTTTGGAAAAAAAAACTTATATCACATTAAAAAACAGAAAGTTCAACATTTGATTATGTTCTCCTTCATTGTCTCATCATTATAGGGAAATAACATTTAACTATTATCTCTTAGTTTTATCTTTTCCATGGTGAATTTATTTGATGACAAAATAAGACATGCTCCATGTGAAAAACATATAAAATTTTGGAACCCATTACCGAATGTCCAACCTCTTACGAAAAATCAAACTAAATCAGAGCATTTCCACTCTTGCTCTGATACCATCTATGTTGGAACCCAATCTCGAGACCGGATCCCAACTGGAAAGCGGAAAACGGAAAACGAATACGAATAACGAAGCGAAAACAAATTGGATAAAATGAATTCGAAAGCAAATCGAATAACTAATGCAAACGAATCAAAGCAAATCAATCGACAAGCGAAAACAAAGTATCAAAAGCAGAATTCAAATTTCGAAACAGAAACATAAAGCAAAAATGGATCCGACATCCGAGAACAAAACGAAAGCAAACGAAACTAACGTGTTGCGTTGGATACCTTAAGACTAACTCGGTCTAAAATCCGGTATA
>JANZLC010000200.1:5390474-5401225 GCA_026413385.1 Erythroxylum gracilipes
GAATGGATAAGAATGATGTTGCATTAGTTAAGGAAGTGAATTTGGGACAAATTTCAAGTTTTTCATGAGGGTAAAATGTGTGCTTTGACTTCCAGGGGAAAACTGGATTAATTTAGGTAGAATTAGACAAATTTGTCTTCATGGAATCTGTAACTTGTCTTTCTAGCTTTCCAACGATATAAAGTTTATAATTTTTAGATATCGGAGTGAAAAGATATGATCGTTGCAAGATGTGATGCTATATGGAATGTACGCACAGGACATCTATGGTATAATGATAAGAATTTGTGGTTTTGATGAATCAAATGAGTTGGAAATTGAGAGTTTTATGAGATATATTTGGTGTTTGAAGTGTTAGGAAGTGATTTAGAAGAGTTGAATTTGGAAAGATTATGAGTGAATATGATGTTATATTGGACGTAGGAAGCATTGGAGAGGCTTTGGAGGGGTTTGGAGAAGCCCTATGTCCGTTAGACGGACTTTAGGTCTGTCAAACGGACCTTCTCAGGTCAAAAATGACCCCTAGCATTGTCCATGTCCATTAAACGGACTTTATGTCCTTTAAACGGACCTTCTCTAGTGAAAAAGCGCTCCCAACCCCGACAATGTCCGTTAAACGGACATTCACGGGATAGTTTCAGTAAATCGCGATGTTTGACCCTTTTTGATGTAGAATTTGACTTTGTGGTCTTCACAAACGTTGTAGATCTAGAAGTCTTCATTCTAACCGTCTAAGAAAGAACTCAATACGACATTTGTGGTGAAATTTATGACAATTGTTCCAAGACATGTTATTTCATGATTGAGGCTATAAATATGTTTGATTCTTTTGGTCATAACTTCCTCATCCGACCTCCAAATGAAGTGATTCTTAAAGCAATAGATTTTTAAGACATTTTACTATCTCTTCATGAAAATTGGTATCTTTTGGAGTTTTTCTGAAAAATTTGTATGGAGAGAAAGTGAGGGGTCGGTTGGGAGAGCATGATTAGGGTATGAGCACACTTTGGTATTTTGATAATATCTTGATCTATAGAGCTCCGATTAAGATGGTTATTAATTCAAAAAAACTAGAGACTTAGAGATATGATTTATTTGAAGAAGTTAAATTGTAATTTTGGTTTGAAGATTCCCAAATTCTGTTCATAATTAGGAGAAATGAGTTCGAGTATGGTGACTGATTTGTGTGGGCACGCCATTGAACAAATTGTGAGGAAATTTTTGGGATGTTATGAGAATGAAGATGAACTGGTAATGGCTAATGAGGGTTCAATGGAATAACCTTCAAGGTAATATGCACGCTTAAGTTAAGTATGATGATATTCGCAAGAGTTGGGTTCTGGAAACAAGCAGGATCCAACATTTGTGGTATCAAAGTGAGCGTTGGATTTCGGAAACAAGCAGGATCTAACATTTGTGGTATCAAAGCAAGATGATAAATCAATGTTGGTTGAAGAGATTACAAGGAACCACGCTCAGTATTATGGTTTTCTGAAGAGTTGGATTCCAGACTCAAACGAGATCCAACATCATATGAGGATTTTAAAAGCTTTGAAGAAGAAGAAGAGCCTGAAGAAGTCAGCAACGTCTGTCTTATAGCTAAATCTGGAGATGATGAGATATTATTCTGACTCCAATATTGAAGTTGATGGATTGAAAAATGCATATCATGAATTATACGATCAGTACAAAAGGTTGACAATGAAGTATTTCAAAGAATTTGAGAAGTCCAAGAGCAATAATGCATCTCTGAAGAGTAAGATTAAATCATTGGAATCTGTGAATGAGAATTTGGTTACTAAGAATATGTTTCTTGAGGTTGAGTATAAGCAAAAGGTTTCTGAAAAGAAAGTACTGGAAGAAAGAGTAGCTGAGTTGGAAAATACGCTACTAAAAAATGATTATGAAAAGGTGAGACAGTTAGAAGAAACAGTCACCACTTTAGAACTTGAGAAAGAGATAAGTGCTACAAATATCCTATCTCTATAAAAAGATCAGGAAAATTTTGTTGATGGAAGGAACAACCTTGATTCATTACTTGGTAGTGGTAAATGCGTTTTTGATAAGGCTAGAATAGGATACAATGAAAGTAATAATATTATGTCATACAAGAACTTCTTTGTCAAATCCAGCGGTAGTTATAGTCAAAATAGCAGGAACCTGATACATGGTAGAAATTATAGCAACTCTCATTCATTTGTTTTGTGCTTCTATTATAGTAGACATGGTGACATTAGTCATTCTTGTAACTTTCGTAGAATGAGGAAATTATCTCAAACGTATGTTTGGAGACTAAAAGGTCATACTGCTACCCTAAAAGGACCCAAAAAATTTGGGTAACTAAAATGATATAATACTTTCTACAGATATGCTTCAAAACAAAGACAAGAGAAAATCAATGGACAGTTGATAATGGGTGTTTGGGACATATGACAGATGAAATATCACATTTAAACTACATTGAAAGAAAAGATGATGTTTTACATAAAAATTCAGATTGAAAAAGGATACTACATTTCATCAATTTGGAGCGATCATGGAGGAAATTTTGATAACAAAAAATTTTGAAGATTTTTGTGACAAAAATGGTAAGGTGTAGGGTCCTTGAGCATGGTATGAGAGGTTAAGTAACTTCCTGCTTGAGAATAACTTCAAAAGAGGAAAGCATTAATGCAGAGGGAGAGTTAAAAGTTAAGATGAAGATATATTTTTGCCTAGTTTATTCTTACATACTTGTGATATTTTTTCCAATTTAGTTCTTTTCCCTCTATTTTTTTATAATGACAAAAGGGGAGAATTATTTTTGATATTCGATATATGTGTGTTGAAGATTGATGATATACTTGAATAACTGTCACTTGCATATGATGAATCTGTGATATTTTTTCTGTGAAGTCCTTATGGTAGAAAGGAAAGGCTCCTTCCAATCAGTAAGAACTTATAAAGTTGACAGGTATATCTCAAACTCTTGTCATTTCTTTGATTTGTTAAGGAAAGGCTCCTTCTATTCAGAAAGAGATTATAAAGCTGATAGGTATATCTCAGACTCTTGTTTAAATTTTGAAAATATATCTATTATTGGTTGTCATCATCAAAAAGGGGGACATTGTTAGCTTAAGGCTTAATGATTTTGATGATGACCTTTCAAATTGGATTTATTTCCTTCTAATGCTAAGGAGTTAATTCTCCAAAGGAAATAAAATCATATAATAAATGCTTCCTTTCTTGCAAAAACCTTCCTTATGAACTTACCTGTTTTATTAGAAATGATTCCACAATATTTGGAAAGATCTTACAAATCACAATCCAACTCCATAATATGATCATTTGTCTTAACATCTGGATACTGAAAGATTTTATCAAATATAGTATTGAAGATTCAAAGTCAATTCAAGATATAAGAGAAGTAAAGGCTAGTTGAAGAAGATGTCTACTTAAGGAAGAGTCATTGCTTTTATGAAAATAGATCAGACTCTTGAATTATATCAACAACATCAATACTCTTGAAAATGATATCATTATCAAATCTCTTGTGCTTTAGAAAATGAAAATTCTTCTTGAGAGAAATCATTGAAGCTCATATCGAGCAAACTTCATTTATCAAATGTAGTATTGAAGATTCAAATTCAATTCAAGATATAAGAGAAGCAACGGCTAGTTTAAGATGTCTACTTAAAGAAGAGTCACTGCTTTTACGAAAATAAATCAGACTCTTGAATTACATCAACAACATCAATACGCTTGAAAGTGATATCATTATCAAATCTCTAGTACTTTAGAAAGTGAAAAATCTTCTTGAGAGAAATCATTGAAGCTCATATCGAGCAAACTTCATTTGTTAAGAGCTTGTAGAGGATAGCTAAATATCACTAGTTTGGAAGGTTGGAGAACCTTGAAAATATGTACTTGTGAGCTTGAAGAGGCTCATCAAATTACTACTTAGAATTTTAGTGAAACACTCAAGTTAGATACTTGGAAACTGGACATAGTCTTAGGTTATAAGTCGACCCAATATAAATCGACTGCATCCTTCTCTCTCTTCTCTTGACTTTTAAATTTTCGCATTATGTTTTTTTATGCGTGTTTATTTCAACAAGAGGCTCCTTCATTTTATAACAGACTCCTTCTGTTTTCAACTTGCAAGAGGTTTCTTTCATTTTTAACAGGTACCTTCTGTTTTAAATTGTTTTGATAGGACTTATCGTTTAATAAGCTCCTATCGTTTAACTAGCTTTTATTGTCTGATAGGCTTATATTGTTTTAAACTTTAACATGCCCCTGTCTTTTATCTCTTGCGTGAGTTTGCTTTATCACGTTTCTTATTCACAAAGGTTAGAAGTAAAAATCAAACTGAAAATTAGTCCGGTTTGTTCTTAATCTAGTTGAGCCAGACGGTCCGGTCCGGTTTTTAAAACATTGTATAAAACCCTACAAAGATAAGGTAAAGGGATACTAGTATCTTTATTAGGATTGATGTGAACATGACTAGAAACCATGTAGAGGTTAAATTGACATGGAGAGCAAAGGAATTTAAGTTAATCATGTTATATGTTGGAATACATTTTAGTAGCCAATATACTTTGTAAATCATGTCAAAATAGCCCTTTAGGAGGCAATTTAATTAGGCTATAATATTTTCTTAAAATTTAAAAAATTGGATATTTTTATTTATTTGTATATGATATCTTGTATTAATATATTCATATGATGATATTGTAACAAGATTAAAACAAATATAAGTCAAAAATAAAATATATGTAGCTTTTATTGCTTATATACTTGGTATATATTTAAAATGAAAAGAGTGTACAAGTGTCATTAATAGATCCAAGAATGTTTTTTATTATTGTTTTGATAAGTTTGCATAAGCTGAAAGGATCTATTCTCAATTTTATGGGGAGAAAGCATTATGTTCAATGGTAAAATAATACTAGTATTTATTATTATTATTATTATTATATATGGTATATTGATTATATTTCATTTTAATTTATATCATGATTTATATGTATATTGTAGATTCCCTATATTGATTGCTCCAATTGTAATAAGAAGATGAAGTTATGGATATCAAATACTAAGACTAATATTTGTGAAAATTTTTATTAATGCATTAATATAAAGTAAATATTTCAATTATAGTTTTAACAATGCCATTATTGTACAAATTTTTAATCAATATTCAAATTATAGGTGTCTTGTAGGTATTTAGTATTGGTAATTGAGATGAAGGTTTGTTATTGTAAAAAATTATATCAGACATCATCTGTGCGTTAGGATACGAGTCTTGTTCGCGAGATTCAATGTTGCTCTCAAGAGATGAGTGTATATATTAAATCATATAAATAATGCAAATTTGACATAAATGTAATATTTTCATTTTTATCTGTATTTTACAGGTCTCATATGATTACATATCTTGGGCATCTAATGTACCTTGCTCTATTATTGACAAAATTTCGTATATCCAGTCAGCTTTTAGAGTTGCTTTACCTACAATGCAATATCGTTAGTTAAATTGGAAGTTTGATTCGTAAGTTAATTTGGAAGTTTGTTTCCAAAAAATTAGGAGTTATAAGACAATTGTTCTTCCTCTATTCGTACCAACTAAAAAACTTTGGTTGTTATGATAGTTTGATGGAAGTTGCATAAATAGTGGTGATGAATGTTACAATTTATACTTTTGGAATCCACTTTTAATATATGTTTAACCACTTACATAACTCCACGATTTGGGCTCTAAATATTGTAGCAAAACAAAATTGTAAATAGTCCACATGTTTTTCTTAACTATACTTGTATATCATTAGTAAGTTTACCACCATGTTATATATAAAAGCAATATTATTATAAGAACCTCTGATGTTGTATACAAAAGTTTGTTATTTGATAAATTTCAAAGTTTAGGTGTTTATTTAGGCCTCATATTATTCTATCATGCAATTGTTTCACTTAGCTATTAGATTAAAAAGTATAAGATGCACCAACACTTCATATATAAATGTAGTTTAATAAATAAAATTATACTTATTGGCACCTGCTTGATGACATTTTTGAAAAGCAATTTGAGGTAGTAGTTTATGTTTAATCCTTCATGTATATGTCTCAATTACTGTACCATCCTAATACATAAGCATCTAAATGAATCAAGGATTCTCTCCATTAAGGAGGGAAAACCCAAATGCAGACGATTGATATATTTTACCACAAGTGCATGTTGTAGCTATAATTAGCGCTCACAAATGCGGGTCGATCCTTTAAGGACTATAATTACTAGTACTTACCGTATTTCTATTATTTAGTCTAACAAATTATGGTGATAATAATTGATCAAATTTAAATTTAAAATAATAAAGTAAATTAAATTAAAATAGCGGTACCTAGACTTCAAACCCCATAAGGACTTCTCATGTAGTTATGATTTCACTATTTAATTTAATCTATAGTTTATTAGACCATGAAAATTCCTAAATTATGTTAAGATATTTCTCAAGACTATTAACAACTAATTCTCAGTTAATTAATTGAAATCTTATTGTAATTAAAATTCATAAGATTGCATTAATCGATTCGTAAATTTTACTATTAGGTTTGATCCTAAAATAAAGGATTTATTGAAGCCTATCTCTATTTTTTCATGCAACTTCTTTCAATTATAGTAGATCCATTCATATAAAAGGATTTCTTAATCTCAATTGTATGAAATCATATAATATTCTGAACATTTAATTCAAGATTTAAAACACATAATTAAATCGCAATGAACTCAGCGGGACTTTAATTGGGTTGTTGTTGTCATTTTTATTGTTAAATAACAACGAAACTAAAGAACGAATTAAGTTAAAATAAAATTACTATGAGGTCTATCTCAAGGTTTTTCTAATCTAATTAAGTTAAAATAAAATTACTACGAGGTCTATCTCAAGGTTCTTTTAATCTAAGTACCAAAAAACGTTTTGTTCATAGTCACAAAAGACATAACATCAAAACTAAAGGAAAATAAGAAAACTAAAAGAGATAGTAAAATCCCTTTTGATCTTCATAAAATTCACTTTAGATTGATGGAAATCCACTTCCAATGTACTTCCTTACTTGTTTTTGGTTCTCTCTATCATTCTAGATCGTCATTTTGTATTTCCCTTATATGAGCAGCAGAGAAGGAGAAGAAAATTGTATTTCTTTTAGTTACAATATTGTGGCTTTTATAGCCAAATACAACAGATATGCTAAGCTAGAACTAAGGGAAAATATGATCTCAACAAATCAAATATACACCAAAAATTAAGGAATCAAATATACACAGCATCAAGGAAATCAAGGTAACGTTATCCAAATCAGCTACTGATGGTATCAGAGCAAAACAATGGCTAAAACACCAAACCAAATCTCTTCCCATCCTACTAATGCTCAACATTCTTTATTTGTTAAACTGAAACCCACTAATTATCTGGCATGGAAAACACAATTCCAACCTCTCCTAAACTATCACAATCTAAACCACCTTATTGATGGCTCTTCCCCACCTTCAAAAACAATCAAATCCCCATCACTGGCAAGCCTTAGCATAGGCTTTCGGTTCTATTCTCAAAACCGGCAACTCCAGTTATTTATCAATCTCTGCCTATCTTCAACATGCCAAGGCACTAAAAGATGAATTACAGGCTACTGGCCAACCTCTTTCTACGGCAGAATTCAATGCCATCATTTACAGAAATGTTGGCATTGAATACTATAATATTATCACTACCTTAAACCTTCGTCCTAACCATGTACCATTTCATGAGCTTCATGGTCAACTTATTGCTCATGAAATACTTCTCAAAAGTTGCCATGATCCACGTCAAGCTAACTGTGTGCATAATCATATTCCTCAATCTTACTTTAATTATTTAAAAATTTCATGAAAACACAATTCCAGAGATATATACAAATATGGACATGTGTCCCTCAAGGATAACGTTAATCTTTGTCTTTCTGCCTTGATTTAATTCGATTTCAACTCCTTTTAACCTAGAAGGCAATTGAGACCTAAAAACATAATATGAATAAATTTGAGTACCAAAAATAATAGAAACTCTCTAATAAACAAACAAAATGCACTAAATATAGGATTGGAAATATAGTCTATTTGGTATTTGTCAAACTCCCTCACACATAAGCATTTGCTTGTCATTAAGCAAATTAATTTCGTTCCTTTCAACTTCATAAGAAACAACTCCAAGAAACAATTCAACAAATTGAAGATATCCATCAAGATTCTTCATTAATCATTCAATTGCAAAGTTCATTGAATTCTTAAACGTTAAGTTACTTGCATCAAATTATAAGTCAATCAAATTCAATGTATAATTCTTCAAATTTCAACTTAACCCACACCATTTTGCTAAATGCATAAAGTGAACATACATAAGAAAAAATGTTAAAGCCTTTAAATACTTTCATTCCCCTTTATTAAAAACAAAACACTATATTTAAACATTTAAGATCATTTAAAAGATTGTTTGAAATGACACTTAGCCTTTTGACGTGAGAGTAAATACCTTATTATGAACACCTCTGGTTATTAAACTAGGTTACTATCTCAAATAGCTATTAGCACCACTCTTTAACTTTGACCTTTTTATTGGTACAAAGCTAGTATAGTGAAACTATTTATGCTCATTTATTCACACACTGGGGGTGGGAAGTGGAGACGAAAGTGCTCAAAACGAATTCACATTTAACTTAATGTATGTACAAATTTTATAAAAAAAAATCATAATGCAAATCATGTATCCATTCTTAAGTTAATAAACTAAATTGAAATCAATGTAATCATCAAATTTGATAAATATTTGCCTAAATAAATCAAATCATAATTAGAACCAAATTCAGAATGAACCATCTTTGATCAACATCATCTTTTTTAACAAAATTCCCAAATTATTTATTATTAAGCTAGTTATAACAAAAATGACAAGCATGATAGCTAAGTCCTTCTCCTACACTTAACTCACACATTGTCCTCATTGTACAAAACATGCAAGAACAATTAAAAAAAAATATGAAAATAAAAGAGGGTGTGAGGATAACTGGTACTCCCTTAATAGTAAAAGATTTATAGTCTTATCCAAGATTGTTAATTTTCATCCAATATTGGTGAATTTTTTTTCACTAAAGCAAGGGGTGATGTTGCCTTCATAACCTGTGAAACTCTATCAAGTCTTAAGTAACAAAATTAGGAACATTAATTTGATGAAAATAACTAAACTAATAATGAAAATCCTATAAACTACTGGATCAAAACAAAAAAACACCTAATTGTTGGGTTATCTACTAACCAGCGCTTCTTTATGAGTCTTATAGTTGAACTTCTCAATAAGACCATCTTTAACTTAGATCTATAATTAATGGCTTGCTTCCAACTATTTTTCCCATATAAAGGTATAATAGCCTGTAAATAGGTCATATGTTGTAAGATAATAAAGACATAAGATATCATATTAATAAAACCAATTAAGTCCATTAATGACCTTTTTAGTAAAAAAAAACTGTCAACATAACAAGGAGTAATAAAACTCCTTGGATTTTCAATTGACTATAACATTTGTTTTATGGGAATTAGGAGTCCTCCGTACTTAGGATAACTATCGATAATTCCTAAATAGCTTCCTTATTTGGCTCCTCCTCTTCATCTTCCTCTATCTCTGCCTTCTCTTCTTCCGTCACATTTTGAATAGCAACTTCCTTTATGTCTTCAACCTTTAGTTCCTCTTCACTCCAAAAAGTTATTGTATTCACATGTTTGCTCCAAGTTGGCTTAATTTATTTATATAAAACACTTGGTTCTTTAGTGATATAGAGGACAGACTCAGTTAACACAATGAATTTCGTAAGAGCATCTTCAAGATGTTAATACTCCTCTTGCTATTGCTATATAGATGAAGTGTGATCATTCCATGCAAAATCATGATAACTGCTACACTTTATATTATAAATATTTTCATAAGGGGTAGCTTAAGGTCAGTTATCTATACAAGTTGGATGCCTCCACATATAGTTTGGTACTTAACATTCATTATTGGAGTGGTTACCCCCACAAATATCACATGTCATGGATATCAGTTGAGCTTCCATATATATGTCACCATACCTCTCGTTCCAAGTTGCCATAAGTGATAACATACCATAATCTCCTTGAGAATATCATCCTCTTAGGGGGCAGTTGGTTCGCATGGAAGAATGATAATAGGAATGAGAATGAATATAGCGAGGAATGAGAATGGATATTATCATTATAATTATGATGGTTGCTTAAAAGGAATGAATGATTACCATAACTATTGATAGTGTTTGGTTTGTAAAAAATATTAAGAAATAAAAATTTATTATATTTTAATTATGTAATTAATTATATTTTAATTAATTATATTGTAATTAATTATATTTTAATTCATTATATTGTAATTAATTAATTACAATATTTTAATTAATTAATGAATTATATTTTAATTAGTTATATTGTAACTAATTAATTATTTATTTTTAGTTAATTAATAATAATATTTTAATTAATTATAATGCAATTACTTAATAATTATATTTTAATTAATTATATTTTAATTAATTAATTGATTACAATATTGTAATTAATGAATGGATTATATTTTAATTAATTATATTTTAATTACAATGTTTTAATTAATTAATTAATTATATTTTAATTAATTAATTAATTATATTTTAATTAATTAATTAATTATATTTTAATT
>JANZLC010000200.1:5411154-5460612 GCA_026413385.1 Erythroxylum gracilipes
CGTTCCTTATTCATGGATAAAACCATGTCTAGGTACGTTGAAACTCAATGTGGATGCTGCTCTTTTTGATAATATGGTTGTGGGTTTTGGTATGGTTTTACGTGACGATAGGGGTTTGTTTATCTGATCCATGCAACGTCTCCCAATTCGTTTGGATGCAACAACGGCAGAGATTCTCGCAATAAAGGAAGCACTTAGTTAGATTAAGGTTGAGGGGTGGTCTAATATAGTGGTGGAGTCCGATGGTCTGCTTTGTGTTAAAGCTATTCTTGATCCTCATTATATTGATTTTTCTTATTTTGGTCCTCTTGTTTCTGATTGTAAGTCTCTTTTGTTGAGACGAATGTGACGTTGAACTATGTTCGTCGATCTGCGACAGGTGTGGCTCACTTATTGGCTCGAGCCTCTCGTTCCATTGCCGATTCGGTGGTTTGGACAGAACCACCTAGTAATATTTTGGATGTTATTTCCTTCGACAATCAATGATATTCACCATATTTTCTTTTTTAAAAAAAAACCTTTAAACTGTTACTAAAGCGCTAACAGTAAAAGCCCGAGAGCTAACTGAGAAACTCATGTCTACAAATCTTCTGTAAAACCTTAACGATTCACTAAAATAGAGAGATGGGTCCAAACAAGTCAATACCCGAACCACTTACATAATTCCATCAAACCAAGTATAGAGCTTGAGGACTCGCTGCCCTTTCCTGTAAGTTCAAAGCTTCCCTCTTTCTTTGCCTACGGTCATGTCGGTGAGCGGTTCGTTCTTGACTTGAAACCCTTTTAACGGCGGAAGTTCACAACTGAGCTGTTTCATTTCCGTTCTATACTGTTTCTACACTTTTCTTGTTCTTCTAATGCTTTCATGTCCAAAATGAAGATGAACCAAAACTACAAGTAAGCTGATAAAACCACGAGTTGCCAATCCCTTCCAGCTATTTCAGTTGAAGGGCTGCTTTGATCCTCTGGATTGTGCATGAAATAAGATTGTTTACCGTCTCCATCGAATCCACATTGATCTTTGCTGTTGGAAGGCTATTGACCAGTATCTGGAATCCTATTGTTAGAAGAGATCCACCGCTGACGCTTCCATCGCTGTCTCTTTTGAACAAAGTTCCATTGCAGATGGTTGAACCGCACTTGTCGTATAAGTTGTCTGGAATGATCACAAATCCTGACGGCAAAAGAGCAACATAGCTGGGATCACCACCGTTCATCACTACATTCATCGACGCTGCGTCAACCGGTGCATACACTATCAATGAACTCGAGTCATCATTCCAGGTTTCTTGTAGTATCAGCATGTTGGTATCATTCGTATTGCCATTAGCAGCCTGATGATGGAATTGAAACAATCAATTAACATTACTGTATACAAGTATGCATCAACAGGTAAATTACAATTTAGTTGCCACTTACATTAGTGCGGAGAAGGGAAACCCGATTCCCGTGTCCCTGGCCCTTCGGAATGTTTATGAACTCTTGCATAATCCCACCATGTGATAATATGTCCCATTCACTCCTCACTCGATCATCACTCAAGAAATCAAATAGTCTCTGCCAGGTTACCGGCAACCAAACAGAAGTTGCAGCACTCAATACAACACCAGATGGCTCACCAGGGTCATTGATACTCTGTCTCGTCAAAATTCTAATATTGTCACCTCCATTTCCAGCCAGAAGCTGATCCCACCTACGTGTAGATGAAGCACAAACCCCGGAACAGAAGTTGTCTACCATACGATGAGCCAGCTTCAGCATGCTCCTCTTGCCATTCAGACTAAGCCCTGCAGAATGGTACTTTTACACATCAGCAAGAAAAGCATGTTTTTCCTACAGATAAATGTACATAACAAGAAGAGTTGAGAAGTGAGACCTGTCTGATCCTCACCAGAAATGTCGGGAGATACAAGGACAGCCATGCACTCACAGTACCTTTGTAAGGTGGACACCCACCTTTGGGCACCAAAACCCCTGCCGGTACTAACTACCAGTCGATAGAAATGGTGGACTACACTCTCATCGTACTCAGAATGTTCTACCCACGTTACCTGCGTTCAATTAGAAGTCAATATAACAAGAAAAAGAAGGCAAAGAGGAGGTGCAATCATCAACTCCACTTGGTTATTATTGAGCTTGCCAGAAAATTCGAGACCTTACCATTCTCCAATACATCAAACAAAAATGATATCACAAAGGATTCTTTTGTGCATTCGGGTATAAAATTTCAACCATTAACAAATTGATAACTGAATAGAATTTCATTGAAGTCAGAATTTAGCTGCAAACTAATAGTGTATAGAAGGTTATAATGCTAAGAAAGGTCGAGAAAACAAAGGATACATTTCAGTTCAATACACTCGTGCTAGCCACAGTCCGGGACACACTATTGCAATATAATGACAGAATATCTCACACAAAAGTGTATACACGGCAGATTTACTTGCATTGTGAAGAAAAATGACAGGGAGAGGGGTCACATCACCTCGTAGACAGTAATAAAACATTAGAAACTAGAATAGAAACATCATATACATAGTTTATACACCAATTATTGCAAATTCCAAGGTCTTACCTGGATAGAAAGATTACGATTACACCAAATTCAAGATGAAGGAATCATATAATGATATCTTAGACACACGGATATCAACAAAAAGTAATAAAATTCAACAAGCCAGAAGCCATCTTCACTTCTTCAGTAGATATAGATTAATTAGTAAATGAATTTAATAATCTAATGGCTTCGGAACAAGAGATTATCGGAACAAACTTGTTTAGATGGTGTAAGGATGACGGACAACTACTACAAGAGAATATTTTTCAGAAAAAGTAAGGAAGTTGCTGAACTTGTTACCTTAGAACAACCATTGGCCATATCTTGTATTATGCATCCTGAAGGAAGTCTCCTGCATGCTGTTAATGGATGCCCAAGTAAATGTTCTTGCTTTCCATCTATAGAAACATCAACCACGGCCCAAACTCCCTCTGCGTGCCGCTTGCAGAACCTAAGAAATCTCACATGGCGGACAGGGACTAAAGGCGAAACCACTTGAAACTCAGCACGCATCTAGAAAATAAACTTCTATCAGTTCCACTTCTAATTACCGGTATAAATAACCAGAAAAAAATAATTAGCAAATCAGCATACCACTTGCAGAGAACCGTTTTTGGTTCCATCGAAGCCTGATGATATCATATCAATGGTAGAGGCACCACCAACCAAGCCTGAAAATGTTTCTGCCCATTGATTCTACATACAAGGAAAGCAGGTAAGCTAATATTAAAATGCTGATTAGTTTCGAGCATTGCACCATTTATCGATACTGAAAAGAAAGAAACAATAGAGTCGACATTATCCACAGCATTGCAAGGATATCTTTAACAAGTTAATACAGATCAAAGTAGCATATATAAAACTATAGAACTGTGCAGTAACCAAAGCTCAGAAGCATAAGAAATTTCTAATAGCAAATTCAGATTTCAAGAGTGAAATCATTAAGAGCTTTGGCAGGAGTTTCATAGGCATACCACATCCATTAATGTCTCAACAAGTGCCATGCTGTTGATGATAACTATTCCAGTCGCTCTTGAAGCCTCAGTAACAAAGTTAGTGGGCTTCGTGCCAATACAAGGAGGAAATGCCCTTATGTACTCCTCAAAGTTCAAGGTTTCTTTTCCTCCATCCAAACTTTTAATCCAAAGAGGGTTATCAATCTGTGCCAACTTGACTAACTCATCCATAGCTAACATTGCAAGATCTATAAAGAAAGACCTGTCATGAGGCATTTCATTCCCCAGAGGACCATTCATTGGTTTCATAAAATGCATTGCAACTCCATCATTATAACCAAGTCCCAAAGGCAATGTTGAGTCTATATTGCCTAAATCTCCATACCCATTTCTCCCAACAGCAAGATCCAATTTAGAGTTTGGGCTGAAGGAAACCATAGGATTCGCGGAGGATGAAAGTGGCCTGCCTAAAAACTTACTGGCTAAAGCACAAACACGGTTCAATTCATCTCTTAACCGAGCGTTTTCAATCCTGAACTGCTGTTGCTCGTAAGACACTGGTCCAGGTACTACAGGACCACCACAGCTGTTGCAAATCGGGTCTGCAATGTTCTGCTTCAACAGCTCATTCTCAGCTCGGAGCTTATCATTTTCTTGTCTGAGAAGTACGTTCTCATGTCGTTCCAGTTGGGTCTGCATACAAGATGATAATCATTTTCAACATCTTCAGTACTACTAAAAACAAACAAACTAAAACAAAATCTAATCAAATCACCTTCATTTGTGTTCGCCTGTTTTGGAACCAAAACTTGATTTGCTTGTTTTCTAGGCAAAGCCTCCTACTTAGCTCCGATCTTTGTTTCTCATCAGGATGAGGACACTCCTTGAAGAAACTGTAAACTCAACAATAGCCAGCAAAACCAAGTAAGCTCAAATCATTGGAAATATAGAAGCGCACAGATCCCATATCTCGCACGACATAAAAAGAAAATTATCATACGCTTCAAGTTCCTGTATCTGATGTTGAGTGTGCCTATGATACTTCTTCTTCCTACGCCTCTGATCATCTCCAGCTTCTTGTTCATCACCAGAACCACCTTCAAGATTATCACTTCCAGACCTGCTCTCAAAGCCATCATCCTTATCCCTCCCAGCTAAACTAGGATCAAATGGGTCTCCAAGCAAACCCATATCACCTTGAATGTCCATTTTGCTTTTCTGCAGACGAATATAACAAAAAGTTTCAGTCTTTGAGAGGAACAAGAGGCAAGAATCGACACCCACAATCAATAATGACAAAAGAACCAGGAAAAAAAAAAAAGAAACAAGCGAGAGATGAGATAATTAACAGACGGGAAATACAGCTGCGACAGAGAGTGCGAACGATATAGGGATAGCGATAGGTGATCGAAGAAGACGCGGTGGCTGATGAGCAGTGACACCACTAGACATGGTATTACTGTGAATGACAGCATCAGCCACAATCATACTACTTCTGATTAGACACTCAAAACTCTAAAAGCTCCTCTCTTTTTTATATCTTACCATATCAACTTTCCTGCAAGTCTAGGTACCATGATTGCTATGGTCTCCCTAGGTTTATGAAATAGGTTTAAAGTGAAACGATACCGCTGTCACTTTCACAATGGTTTTGCAGATTATGATACCCTTTTCTCTGCAATGGTTTTGACTTCGGAGGCTCTTCTCATCTCTTCCTTCTCCATTCTTCATGCATGACTCATCATTCTTTGTCTTAATAAATAAAGGAAAAGTTTCAGACAACGAGGAAGAGAAGAAAAAAAAAAAAGTAAGAATAAGACAAGGGAAACAGTTGTTGGCCTCTGTCTTCACACCTGTTTTCTCTCAATCTAGTACGTGGTAAAGCACAAACCCGTGAAAGGAAATTCTGTGAAACTCCATTTAGATGATGTAGATGAAACAAAACCCTAATTGCCCATCCGCTTTATATCAACGTAGACAGAGCTTGACCAATTGGTTGTCGGTATTGAAAATACCCGAAAAAGGAAGGAAGAGGGTACTTCAAGATGGGAGAGTAAGAAAAAGCCAAGACAAGCCACAGAAGACGAAAAGGTCAAGCCTTTATCGCTTCCCACACTCACACTACATTCCACATACACAAGCACATACCGACGAAGACTTTTCAACAATCCTGTGATAAAACCAGCCAAAACCCAGTACGGAAAAGGAAAAAGGTTAACCTTTTTTTATAAACTCCATCTCTCTGACCAGTTCATGCACAAATAAATATACATGTACCGGGATCTGCAGAGAGCTAAACGACAAGAAACATAGGTTTTGTGCATTAGTGCATGATATGGTGAAAGTATGACATTATTATATTAGTAAAGAAGAGGAGAGAATTGAAGGTGTGAACTATGAACTGACTTACATGGAGGAGTGCAAGGCGGAGAGGAGATCAAGGGTCACAATGGGGACTGTTCACTGTCTTTTTCTTGTAATTAGTTCTTTGATTTAATCAAATCAACACCAACTCAGAAAACCTTTTAGCTCCTAGATAGTGACGTGATAGGTGTACGAATGGCTCCGCTCTTCTCTTCTCTCTATCAATGGCTTCTCTCTCTATCTCTCTCTCGTTTTACACTGGTTTATGTAGAGAGTAGAGAGAGGATTTCTGGGGTCCACTTTCAGAACTCCAAAAACAGAGTTGCGAGATGTCCGCCCCACGTCTTAAACCACGAGCAGTGTCAAGCGCGTACAGTCGCCTCTACTTGGTGAGAAGATTGTGACTCGGTGCGGTCGGGAACTGGTTTGGTAATTGCAATCGACAAATGCTGCCCAATAGGAAATGACACCGACACGGGGAGGAAGAATTGCGTGTGATGCGTTACACCCATTACGTTAGCTTTCTATAGATTCGGACAAGATTACGTTTCCTATGACTAGATTTGGTTTTTAGATTTTCTCTCGTCTTTATTTTTTTTATTTCTTGTTCAAAAATCCAAATTCTTTTCCTAATTTTGTCAAGTTAATTATGTATTGTTGAAAAATAATATGAAAATTTGTTCATGAGTTCGTTCGTACAAAAATGAAATTTTTTCTAATTACTTTTTATGAATATATGAAATTACTAAATTTAAAAAAAAATTATTAAACAACAATTCAAACGAAGAATAATGAGAGGTCTAATATTATGCAGACTTACTCTTAACTAGTTGAGAAGTTATTTCTTAATTAAAACTTCTTTGCTCCATCTCCTAAATATATTTTTTATTTTCCTTTCTGTATTCTATAAATAAATAAAATCTAACAAAAATTGAATTAAAAAATAATTAAGTTATGAGAAATATATATCATAAATTATTCTATTTTTCTTTAATTAAATAGCTTATTAATAAAGTTTTGATGATTACTATGTTATAGTGTAGTTTATAATCAATAGGGCTCCTAAATGAACAAAAGAAGAATTGAATCTTCATTATTATTTTTTTCATGTTTGATTTATAGAATTCTTAAATTGTGTATTTATCAAACTCCAAGTAATTTTAATATATTATTAATTCATTTTAAATTTCTCTAATAAAAAAACTAATTTTAGTATGGTTTTTGAAAGTTCATAAATGGCCAAAAGGTTGATGAAATCGGATATAAATTTTGTTTCCTAAATTGAGATTGGACCAAAAATCGCCTCATTATTTGTTTCCTTTTGAAACAAAATAATATTTAGGACTTCCCTTAATTGGTGAAGATATGCACATGTGTGCCTAAAAGGCATGTGTTAGGTTGCTTTGTATCCAAATTAGGAGATTATATGTAAAGGACAAGTTGGTATATTTTAGGGTTAAATACAATGTGATTTTATAATAAATAGACAATACTATAAAATAAAATAATGAATTTTGAAATATGATAATTGAAATAAAAAGTTAAACTACAAGAGCAATACAATTCATATTTTAATACAAAATTTTAGATACGATAGTAAAATTATGTGATGGTTTATTTTTCACAATTGAATTATAATATTTACTTTCGATTGTAAAAAATTGACATGTATAACTTTAACCAATACAAAATAATAACAATCTAGTAAAAACTTCACCAATACACAGAATTTGAAAAAGGTCTAGTAGTACGCAATCTTACCTCTAATTAATAAAGAGGTTGTTTTTAAACATAATTACTGATCGCTAATCACAATTAAAGTAATGATGTTAATTTAAATATTATCATGTGATGTAATTTATTATTATTGATATGATTACTTTTATTACACATGTGGAATAAATAATAAATGACAATTATTGTTAAGAGAAATCCTTAATTAAAAGGTTTAAAATACAATAATATTAAAATTAGTGTAAATTTAATTAAAAATAGCATCTATAAAAGAAAGCAATAAATGAGAAAGCACGAAGGAAGATCCGAAGTCTAACTTAAATAATTAAAAATTATTATAAAATATTTATTGATATTGTTTTAATATAGAAATTAAAAATTGTATACAAGGCAACCTAACTCTGTTGTGGTAGCTGTATTCATTTATTCATTTAATAAAGCATAATTTTTTAAAAAATTGACCCATATGATTTTTCTAACAAGAATAACAAATTAAATAAAAAATAAGTATATGTGCCTTTTAACTAAACTTGATAATTAAGTTTAGGTTTAATCTGACTTGATTCGCAGTAATAAGTTTAAACTTTTTTCTTTAATTTTCAAATTTCAAATCGAAAAATTAGGGCAATCTCGACCCGATCAAGTTAAAGTCGTGCATCTCGAGCCTGGTTGGGTTTCGAGCAAGACCTAGACTTAGACACTAATTTTTGGACCACTTAAATCTAGCCCGATCTATTAACATCCAGATTTTAACCTCTAAATATTTACTTAGGTAACATTATTCAAAGGTCAAATTTGGTGCCCCATAATAGAGCTTGGAGTTAGGTTTGGAACTGAATCGTGATGGTCCATAAGTAGACCCTCACAGAACTTTTAAGTTCTTCTCTACCTCACCTTGATTACGTACTACTATTACAGGGCATCGTCTTTTGTCAGGATATAAATGGCAAAGTCAAAGTTGAATAGTAGTTGGTTCGTTGAGCATCCCTTTGTTTGGGAAGGTACATACATACCTTCCGTTCTGGCCTGTGGTTTCCCTTTGATATTGCATTATATGGTCATTGCATTACCGCCCAACTAAAGTTTAGGGATAAGTAGGTTTGGCAAAAATAAGCCCAAACTGGTCCAGTCCGAAAGTTGACATACTTGCTTCAAGTTAGATTTGAGTTTGAATTATTTGGTTTAAAATTTGTAAATTTTAAGCTCACCAACTTAACTTAACTTAAAAGTTTGAGAATTTTAAATAAAATAACATCATTTTTAACTTTTAAAAATTAAAAAATATATTTAATTGAATTTGATCGAACTCAAATCTAAAAGTTTAGATTAGACATGGGTTATAATACATATTTTAGGCCCAATTGTTGCCAAGAGTATAAATTCGCTTTATTGAATTCAAACATAAATAATTTTAGTAAAATTGAGATTCAACTGTTTAAATTTTGATATATTTTTAAAATTTCAAGTTTTTTGTTTTGCAAGAATATAAAAGGGTCATAATATACACAATTTTTCTTTTATATTTATATAAAAAAGCTATTTTCGTCACTTAAGCTTGCGAACTTATGAATACATAAGTATAAGCTTTTTTGTTAAACTTAAAAGAGTATAAATTAGATGAATTTTGAATTGTTTAAAATGTTGATATATTTAAAAGAATATAAATTCATTTAGTGTGTATTGAATTTTTAAATTTAATTTATCTCAAATATATATATATATATAGACACGATATTTTTGATGAATTTTAAGTTAAATCATTACTGGGCTTTAAAATTTATTATTAAACTAAGACATGTTACATTTAATTTAAATTGAGTTCAAAATTTTTAAAGATAAAGTTACGTAGTATTGAACCTTTTCAGACGTATCGCAACCATATTTAATTGTCACTTTTTTAATATGAAAATCGTGATCATTATTTTTTAATATATTACATGTTTTAAATAATTTTAAATATTAAATTTTTATTTCAAAGCAAAAACATCATCAGATATTCAAATAACGAGTAGTGACTTAAACATCACTCATTTTATGTAAATATTAAAAAGAAAACTTTCACAAAATAACCGTCTCATACAAAATTTCTGAAAGTGATACCGAAACTGACTTTAGCAACGAATCGAATCAA
Organism: Erythroxylum gracilipes; assembly: GCA_026413385.1. Classification (NCBI taxonomy): domain Eukaryota; kingdom Viridiplantae; phylum Streptophyta; class Magnoliopsida; order Malpighiales; family Erythroxylaceae; genus Erythroxylum; species Erythroxylum gracilipes. The sequence continues at coordinate 5,420,897 of JANZLC010000200.1, forward strand.
TCGAATAAAACAACTTTGTACTATGCATCAAATCCAACTGAGATCTCAACAAATCCCCAAATACGAATGTGTTCTGACACTGTCCTTTTCAGTGAATTCTTCCGAGAAAATGAATTGAAAGAGATGAAGGGACGAAAATGTACCTGGAATGTGTACTGAACCAAAAACGGCGGCATAGAGAACCAAAAACAAAGATGGCGTCGCCCGGACTCGAACCGGAGACCTTCAGTGTGTTAGACTGACGTGATAACCGACTACACCACGACACCTCTTGTTTCATCAATTCAATATATTTTATTTGACTATTATTCACTGTAAAGTAGTACTCAAGCCTATGCCTCTTAGGCTTTTACCACGTAACAACGAATGATTCCATTTGAAATTAATTGGATAGTTTAAATGTAAAGTTATGAGTTAATTTGTGATCACATGTTCAAGTCAACTGTATAAAAATACTTTTTTTGATTAAACTACTCGATATTTGGTACCACATGAGCAACTGATTAGTTCGAATTCGAGCCGAGTAAGGCTCTTTTGAGTGACAAAGCTCTTTCTCACGACTGTTTTAAAGGGATTCCATTCTCAAGACTTGAACTAAAGATCTTGGTTAAAGACAGAGGAGCTCATGCCGCTCCACAACAGCCCTCGTGGATAGTCTCCGTTTAAAAATACAAAAGGCAAGATTTAGTACATTATAAACTTCCCTAAACTCCAGTGTGCACCGAATATGTTGATTTTTTTTTAATGCAGGTTTAATAAAATTTTTTAAATTTATTTGATTATGAAAAATCAATTCAGATCAATTCGACATGAAATCAGTAGATAATAATGTGATTAATGTTATACATTTCAAGTCTTGTAACAACGTTTGAACACTACAAAGTAAGTTATATATTTGAAATTTATATTAAGTTTACATAGCAAAAAAAAAAATTGAATTAAGATTCAAAATTAACTGATTAATTTGAATTCTTGTTTGATAGATTATTTCAAATCAGAGTAGCTATGAAAAATCAGGTCAATCAAATTCGAAATTAGCATAACAAAATATGTTTGATGCTATACATTACAAGTGTTGTAACTTGTAAGAACATTTGAACACAAATGACTAAATCATATCCACCTGACACTTACAAAGGCCTGAAGGAGGTTCGGTTCATCAAGAACAATTTCGGATAATGGACAAATAATTACAACACTAAGCATCCACACGGTGAAGAGGAAAGATCAAAAGAAGAATAGTGAGAAAAACGCCATCTTTGTCATCTTAAAGTGGAAACACTCCCTAGTCTATGCAAACGGCCAGAAGCTACGTAACCTCGGCTCCTAAAGCTGGTATTTTGAACAAAACTCCTCTCTGAATAGTTATCTGCATCACCAAAACCTTGAAAAGATCTTCCACTTGCACTATATAGCCTCTGCCTCGGAGCACTCTGCGACCTAACTTTAGCACGATAAGATTCAGTGTTAGCCATGTAGTTTGGATAACTTGAGTAGCCATTGAAGTACCCGAACATGCACTCGCTCTTTGTGGGTGTGAAAGGACTTCTTCTGTAACTACTTCCAGGCCTAGACGAGGCAGAAAGTGGTCGGGGACTGTTCTCTGCAGGAAGCTTAATAGAACTTGGCGGTATCTTTAATGGAGATTGGAGCACCGTGAAGTTTTGATGATTATAATGTGAACCCAAGACGTGAGCTTTTACCTGAGGCTTCCAAGTATCTACTTCCAGGATCTTGTCATTCTTGTGATCATCTGCACATCGGTTTCTCGCCGGAGTCTGCTCATTGTTCCACAAACCTTCTTCCATCCACCGCTCTAACCAATCTGAACCAAACTTTGTCCCGGCTTTTCCGATGATGTCCCTAAGGTTTGAGCTCGATCCACATCTCTGCATTGAATTTAGCAAACTCCTGATCAACTCGGGTGAACGAATGTGCAAACAGAAAACAACTAAGAAACTGATAAGAATGAGAGCTCACAGTGTAATGAGAACGGGAGGACTTGCTAGGAGAACGCCAAGATTCTGATAAGGAAGAACGAGTGGCACGAGCTCGAGCCTGCACTCTCACCAACGTCTGCATGCGTCTAAGCATATCTGCTGTTTGCTTTCTCACGATATGACCCCTAACTAGTGCTTGAAGCTTCACTAACGCCTTGAGAGCTCTCAGAGCCCTCCTTGCCTTTTAGTAAACACCAAAAGAGAGAAGATCAGATCTCCATGTCATAAGTATTAATAAGGTATACTAATTTTAAGCCATATTTAATTAATTCTAATTATAATTAAAAATTTTGATTTAAAATTATTATATTAATGGTATTTAATAAAATATTAAAAGTGTGAGAATCAATGCATGTGGGCACCGAACTCACAACCTGTGGGCTTCTTGTCTTTTCTGGACAACTCTGTAGACTCACGAACACGTAAGAACAGTGTGAAATCAGCAAACAATTATGACCAGCAACCAGAGAAGACAGACAACCTTACCACCAGAGTTGACTACGAGTCAACACAACTCTACACACCACCGACTCGATTTTAGTATTAAATTTAAATATGTTATTTATTTTATTAAAATTACTATTTTAACATTAAAAATAAACACGTATACACAGGGAGGGAGGAGAAAAGCACGACATCACACACGTGTGAACAGAGGTTAAAAAAGATGCTTCAATGCAAGAAAATGACATGTTCATTTTATTAATGGAAAGACTTTTGGAGAACAGAGCCGTACAAGAGAATAAGGTCTGGTCGCTTTGGGTCATGATTGTGATATCACTCCAACAAACTTAAACTGTCGGCGCTCATATTCTTAACCATTTCTTCCCCCCTTTTTTTTAAAACTTTATCCTTCCTTTTCTTTTTTTAAAGTGCCTTTTTTTATGTCATTTATTTAATAATAACTAATAAAATAAATTGATTACAATCATATAAATAACTTTTAAAAGTAAGAATAATTCAAAAGGCCAAAAGATACTTTAAAAAATATGAAACAACAACATCGGATAGTATGAAACATATAAACACTCACATATATATATTTTATTATTCAGCAAAAAAAGAAAATTTAATTCTATTTTTTGTATTAATTATGATATTAATGAAGCTTGATTAAGGAAAAAATGGAAAAATAGCTTAAACTACAAAATTAAATAAATGAATTAGAGTATATAAGACTAACCAAATAACCACGAAAAGCCGATTGTATCATAACCGCCGCCAGCTCCACCACTCTCCGAGGAGGACGACTCCCACTAGCGGTAGTAGTCGCAGGAGCAGCAGCGCTGGTCAACCTGACGACGTTGGCAGCAGCTTGAGCCGCTGCGAGTGCAGCCTCTGCGGCTGTGGCTGCGGCCGCAGCGACAGCTATGGCGTGCGTGGTAGCGTCCAAATTATCATCGAACTGATTTGAGAAGGGTTCGGCCTTGTGCGTAGCAGCAGCGCTTGAAGATCTAGAGAAGCTCCAGCGCTTCTTTTCCTTGGCCGGAGACGAGGTTTCGGTTTTCTTGGCGCCAAAAATTCGCCGGAAGAAGCCCATGTCTCATAGCTTTTGTGTTTAAGAACTTCGGGCAATATAAGACGTCTTTAAGAGTGAGCAGAGAACTTAGGGAAGAAGCTCTTGGCTTTTAAGGAATGAGGTGTAGGAATTTGGAGAAATCTGTCTCACTCGCATTTGCTAATGTTGGTGTACCACGCGCTAAAACTAACATGAATGCATGATAGCCTTCATTAAATGCCATATTTGTCCTCGCTTATGGGGATTGGGTCTCTTCATCTCGTTAGTAGCCATCTGAATGCTGCTAAGCCCATTTTGTTTTAGTATTAGTGAGCCCATCTTGACAAAGCAAGCGAATACGTACTATGAAACATTACCTTCTGTCCAAAAAGGACGGGGACCAAAGGGAATAGGAGAGGAATGGGGAAAGGGAAAGTTTCATAAGTTGTTTGATTTTGTGGTTTAGATTGCATGTTTCCGAAACTCTACATGTGATCATATAACGGATACGAAGAAAATGGATTTTGGAGATCAAATTCCATGTCCTCCTGTAGTGGTAAAGCTTCAGCATTATCCTGGTTCTTATCTTCAATATGTATTAAGGTTTCAGGTTGATGATGATGATTTCCTTCCATTAATAAGGTCTTTCCCAGCTAATTACCAGGTTAACTGTTGCTTCTTGCATTATTTATAGGATTCAGGAGTTGAAAGCGAAATTTCAGCATAAGTTCTAACCAGAAGTAATGTAATTTTATTCTTGAGGAGCTTCAGCTTGGTTGCAGATAGGGTTACATTTGAAGAAGGAAACTAAGAAGAAAGAAATTAGTAACAAAGAACTAGTGTTTAGAGCTCGAACGTGTTCCTTTCAGGAGCATGATGCTCCGGCATTATTCACTGGTACTGGTCACTCCTCTACTGTGTCCTCCATTTAGCTCTGCAAAAACAAGTGAAGTAAGAGTGTTGGATCCATTTTTCGGATTCAGGATGACCACCATTGATGCAATGAAACCTTACCTTGTTTGGGATTAAAAAATATTGCAGATAAGTTGCTTACCGTGGGACAATTGAGTGGTGGAATGTTGCACTGAGATGGAAGACGAGCGGCAATCTGGATGGTGGTGCAGAAACAGTCCTGAGGAACTGCCTGGAGAGCATTACAGCAATCAGGACTGGGATTGGGGTTGGATGTTCCAGGCACCAAAAATGGTGCACATACGTTGAGGTTGTTAAGCTGAGTTGAGCATTCCTGAGCACCAGCAAGTTGAGTCTGCAAGGGAAGTGCAATGACCAAGAGAAGCAACAGTGAAGTAGTTTTCAAGGCTAGAGAGATAGGGGACGTGAGAGCTGCCATTTCTGATCTGGGAGGATTCTCTTCTTGTTGTTTGTTTTGTTCTATCTGTTTCATTCTCCTGCAGATTTGGCTCAATTTATAGATGGTGGCTCAGTGGATGTCATTGACTGGTTACGTGAACCACCTAATCTCAAATTTGGTTTATCATCAAGGAAGTGTTGAAGTGCTTTAGATAGTTAAAAAGATAAAATTACACGATTGTATGATAATATCTAAATTAAATATAAAATTTCAGTATAATCTTAAAATTAAATATAAAATTTTTCAAAATTTCAATTTCAATTAAATTTGACTTAAAGAAAATTTAACACTTTAATTTTGAATCAGACAGATGCTAAACTTAACTAACATCTGAGGTATCATTTGTAAGGATTCTTGTTAGGCAGAGATTGGCTTCAAGCTACATTGATTGCCTTTCACTAACCTAAGAAAGAATCATCATGATCAAGAACAATGATGAACAAATAAGGTGGGGGAAAAAAAATAGAAACATCATATTCATATAGATTATAAGCAATCAATCTATATATAAAAAGAAAAGATTTCCTAAGATGTATTAATCCCGTATTGATCGGATCCAGCAGGGGCTGTCCAATAGGACTTCACTGCAAAGAGCAACTTCTCCCTCACAAGAGGTCCATCTTCATGATCAACAATCTGACTCTGCCAGTTCAATCCATCTGTTACTCTCTTGATCTTCACCAACAAATCAACATCTTCTCTGATGATCACACCTCCTTCAGGCCTCAAAATCCTATCCATCTCTAACAGAATATCTTCCATTTCACATCTGTAACAAGCCATTGCAAATTCACATCAGGTTTCGTAACATTTCTCTAGTTTATGTAATGGTTCTTAGTGTATGATATGAGATTTTTAGTTACCTGCCCTCGTACAGGCTGAAGACTGAAGCAGCATGGATCAGATCGTAAGTTCTTGGGTAGGTAGACATTGCTTCGCACCTGAGATTAAAGAATTGAGAACAAAACCAAGTTTCTGTAAGAACCCAGATTAGTTTTTACCAAAAAAGTGGATTTGAGTTCAGGTTTACCAGTTCTGATAAGTTCCAATCAATCCTCGTTCATAAATTGCTCCAAGTGTGTTAACTTTGGCTTGGACAGGAACAGTGTTCATCACCCAGACCTTGTCATTAACAAGAGCTGCAGAGAATCCACCCAAGTAAGCGTTCATGTCCAAAAGGTTTCGATACCTTCCAGGTTGTCCTAACTGGTTGTTCACTGTTTTGTAATAAGACAATCTCCTGTTCCAGAGTTGTGTATCTTTCTGGAAATCTTCAGCTTTCACTCCCTCTACTGTTCCTCTCATAATTCTTGGTGGAATAGCGTTCAGTCTCTCGGGCCACTTGGTCAACTCTCCGCCAGCAACTTCTTGATTGCTTGACACTTCAGGTAAATTCGTCAAGCATGTCTCCAGCTTTGAGTACCTGCAAAATTTACTTCGACTTGGTAACTCAAATAACTTCATCAGAAAAGAAAATTTTGAACTTACCAAGCTTTGTCAGGATCCTCTGTAGCTGTGCAGAGAGGTGGGTTCTGTGGAATCTTCCTGTTAACTTTACAATTCATGTGATTAACAGGCTTTTGCCAAATAGCAATATCATCTTTCTCTGCAAACTTCTTCCAACACAAACTCTTAGCCACATTCTCGATTCTAGTTTGCTCATCACTCAAGTCCTCCTTCGTTCGCTCCCAACCTTTCCAGTATTTTCTCCAACGGATCGGAGGACCTGACAGAATCCAGTACCCACCAGGCCGTAGAATTCTATCCACTTCAATCAAGTATTGCCCATCTGCTCAATTAGATAGCAATAGATTTGATCACAGACATGTTCTAGCTTCTGATAATGTAACAGTTTTCATCAGAATAAACACACAAACGTACCTGACTCGGCCCAAGGAATCAGGCATCGAGAGCAATGAGCCATGTCGAATGCTCTGGACGGATATGGAAGTCTCTTGGAGGCTATAACTCCTATCAGAGCAGGAACTCCACGTTCCAGTGCGAATTGCACCTGAGCTTCGTGTGTGTCTCTTGGCGCAAACGACATTGTCAGGATGTTTCGTGACAGAAGATATGCTCCCCAGCTTGCCACCTGAGTAATTTCAGTATTATCTTTTAAGTCTCATTTTGAAAGAACCATTGATGCATATAATTAGAGTTCAGTTGATTCCTCGTATAAGGGTTGGATTGCATAGCTAAACAACCATATTCAAGCTTGAATCCAATTAAATATAATTTACTCAACTCTAGTCAAATCTTAATACTCTTATGTCTATAATTATAATTTAGTCTAGTAATTGAATTTATTCTACCAATTTTAAATTAAGTCAAATTAAAGCAGATTTTAACTAATTTATCATTTTTGTTAGCAAACCAATATCATATAGAACATCTAAACCTTTAATCTCATTATTTTTCTAATAATCAATGAGTAAAAGATTCAACGGGTTTGATCGGTTCTACCATAATAACCTTAAACCGTCCAATCTTTTAGTTTAATTTATTGTAATAACTTTTATTATTAAAAATTAATTAATTAATTGATCACTTTTTATTAATTAATAAGTTTTCTATAAACCAAAATAATAATAATTTTAATTTAATAATCTTTTTTAACTAAACTGTAAGGAAAATTTCTTTCAATCATATTTAAAATTCTTTTCAATTTTCAGTCAATTTTATAACGGTCTAATAGCGGTTGAACTTTTTAAACTTTTTATATTACCGATTTCGGTTTTTAAAACATTACTAATAATAATTTGTTAGTGTTGATTTTGTCTAGATTGATTCTAAAAGATTTGTTAAATTCCACTCTAAATTAATTATGAATATTTGAATATTAAACTCAAATTTATTTAAATTAAGTTTATTATTTTAACTTCAAATCGAACTAAAATGTCTACTCTATCCTTCCTACTAGCAAATTAAACATCATTACCATACTAATAAAATATATTAGTTTGAATTAGTAATCTCTTACAATCTCCACTATCATCCTTTCCAAGAAAAGAAGTAAAATAAATAAATACCAAATTAAGCAAATAGATCATTAACAAGACGCGTCAAATATATTTGAGAGATCACAAATCATAATTAAGAACAAAGATAAATATGGTAATAAAGTAATTAAGAAGATAGATAAATATGGTAATAAAGTAATTAAGAACGTAGTCTTACCCCACAGCCAGTATCAACCGCGGTTCTAATGGATCCGTCTTTGAGATTTATCAACTTTCCAATATCGTCGATATACGCGTCGGCGCCGTTCGGGAACATGGTTCCGCCGCCGGGAAATCTGAACCGTTCACCCTCGTACCTGATCCAATTCTGAACCGCCTTCTCTACCGTTAAATGTTTGTGAGGCACGTTGGCGTACCAAGCGTAGTCTCTGCTTCTCGGCCAAGGGAAAGGGTTTTTGTACCCGTACGGAGCCGGAATACGGCACTTCAGAAGCTCGTCTTTTGTCGGGCAGTGTCGTTCTCGGTATATCAAGCGGCGTCGGTTAAATTTGAGTGATCTTTTCTCGTCCTCACATGGGGTGTACTCGCTTAAGCTCACGTTGCATGGAGGGTAGGTTTTCGACTCCAACGACGACAACACAGTGGTTTCATTGTCGGCGACGTGGTGGGACGAGAAGTCGAGGGGTTTCTCTGTTCCGGATGTGTCTTTGGTGGGGTTACATGGGATTAAGAAGGTGTCTGTAGCGGTTTTGGTGCTTGTCCGGAGGGTGACACCGCCGTGTTGCCAGGCTCCGAACAAGTAAGATAAGGTACAGAGAAAGAGAGTCAAAGCTAAGGAACATAGGTTGGTGGTTTTGAAGAAGAAGGGTGAGGCTGTCTGAGGCTTTTGGAGCTTGGATGTGGAATGGTATTGTGTGAAACCAGCCATGGATGTGCTGGTTATGAGAGTTGATCAATAAGTACAAGTCTGATCTCTTGCTTGCCTTGAGAAATATGAATATTTATTATGGTGCAGAGAAGAGTTGAAGACGAACAAGTTCTTACTACATAGAATAAAAAAGGTAAAAAAAAATCTAATATTGGAATAGTTACAAAAAGAAGCCATTGAATGCTTAAACAAGAATGGCGTTTAAGTGGGATTTGGGGGAGTGTTTGCTAATTAAGTAGCTACTTACGAGCAGCACTAGGTATTAAAAATGAGGTCCTGTCCAAATTACATTGTGCCAATCCAATCCGAGTGGATCTAAGTCAACTATTTATGTGGGTCCCACACAAATAGATGGTTTAGATCCACTTAGACAGGGTTGGCACAAGATAATTTGAACAGAGAATTTTGGGTGTTAAAAATGGCAATGCCCGATTTCCATCGATATGCGTTTAACTACGTATCGATATACATTCTTTATATTCCTTATATTGTATAACCTATATAAATAAATAGTTAAAATTTAATAAAACGGGCAGGAGACAGAGTAGAGGATGGAGGATTTTGGCATGACCCAAAATTACTTGAGCTAAGTTTCGGATTTGGATATTTAAGATTTGTTAAGAGTTTGATTTAGTTTTTTATTTTTATTTTTAAAAAGTTATATACTTTATAGCTTACAAACAAAAAATTAAAAAAAGAGAGTAGAAATTCGGCACTTTCTGCTGAATGAGCGTGACATTAATGCATACAATGTTTCTGCATTAATTTAATTAACTCATTAAGTACAATACGAAAAATTTAAAAATAAAAAACTTGGAACTACCAAACGTCAACTCAACGGTACGATATATAATTTTATTATGTTTGATGAATGTGACACTAGTTTTTAATTCACAAGTTGGCACAATTAAATTCCAACTAGCATGTGAAAAAAAATAAAAATCTGATTAGGGATGCCTAATGTACACAATCTTAATTTTGTACTTTTTACAAAAAAAAAAAAATTGTTTTCGTTTTTGAACCTAAAGCTCTCTTATCACAAAAGAAACGAAAGAGTAGTTTAATTGAAAAAATTATTTTCTTTAAAAACTTTCTAATTTAAGAGTTTGAAGGTTTTGATTCTAGTTAAGCGTTTGAAGGGTGAATAAGTATTTTTTTCCATCGCAAAAGCTTTTTTTTTAAAAAAAAATAAGTGTTTGATTGTAAAATAAAAAATACTTTTTTAGTAGATATAATTTTTTTAACAGCTAAAATACAGTTTTTTAAGAAGTTCAAATTTAGAGCCTAAAAAACCTCTTTTTCAGTAGATTTTTAAATAGCCTATTTTTTAATCTTTTTTGTCCTTATGTTTTATACATAATTTTCACAATACCCACAAACCCATCTTCACGTTTATTTTGTAAATTATATAATATTTTTTGGTCTTTTATATGTTTTAATATTTATTTTTAATATTAGTTTTACTTATGTTATAATCCATATAAAAGATTTAGTTAGATATATTTTCATTTATGTTTTATATGGTTTAAAATTATATAATAATTAATATATTGTGCTTTGCATATTGTTTAATATACTTTAAATAATATTTTTTATTACAAATAAAATATAGTTAAAATTAAAAGTGCTTTTTATTTTTATGTTGCCAAACAATCTACTGTACGAAGCTCTTTCAAAAAAGCTCTTTTTTAAATAACAATTAAGTAGTCAAATGGCTTCTTAGAAAAGCTTTACAAAAAAAAGCTCTACTAACAAAAGTTCTACTGATATAAGCCCAACTAAACAGAGGCGAAATCTATTATCTGTTGTAGTATGTGGGCAGTTGATTGACTAGGTTTGTGAAACTGGGCTTTCAGGTTCCTTAACGGAGAGTATCAATACAAAATATCAATGACAGCCTATTATAAAATACCATTTACTACCATGTTAAATTGAAGTAAAAGCCACTCAGGTTAGTGGATTTGTGCCAGGTTGTCAATTTGCTCCATATAATAAGTAAAGATAAATTACTTTAAAAATTCTAAACAATGTCCCTTTTATTAATATCAATTACTTGTCAAATAAATGGACAATTTCTAGAACGCTCATATGCCAATCAAAACTAAATCTATCTTTCTTATTCTATGTATATGTAAGAATAATTTCTTCCCTTTAATATCTATGTCAAAGTTAAATATGAAAAAATATTATTAATGTGAAATAAGTGGTTACCTCTTTTTACATACCATCAATAGTTACCTCCTTTTCTTTGTCACTGTGTTCAATAATTGGTCTTTTGATATCAATTTTCTTCCTTAGCTCATATGAGGTATCTTGGTAATTTTTCTTTTAAATCAATTGTTGGAGATATTATTGTTGTTATTTATTTAATATCAACTGAGATTTTTCATAATTGAAAAGTACATTCTTCTTTTTTATTTTCAACATTCCACATGCTCATCATATGATCATAATTTCATTGTCAGATGAGTCAAAGCTAGAAGTTACCTCTCCCTCATTTTCCTTAAAACACATATGAACTATCTTATTATCTAATTTTTAACCTTAAGAATTGCTCATATCATCTCATGTACCCATTATTGTTATTTTCTTATTTTGGTTCTTCTACCTTTTCTTTCCTCTTCATTCTTGATTGTCATCTGGATTCTTATCAAGTTGATCTTAAGCAATATCAATATCAATAATACTGATATCATTATGAAAATCATCATCATATGTAAGATTAAGGGCTAAAAGCCCAAATTGGGGCTTAATCTTTTTGAGTTTGATCAGTTTGGGACTTAAACTTGTAACTTGTTCAAAGAAAGTCTAAAATTTCACGAGTATGCTCAATTTAAGACTTTTTTGGACAAAAATTAGGGCGTGTTTTGTACGCGCCGTTACAATGTACAACAAGACACTGTAACTTTTTTAAAATGCCACATTTAAAAGAGTAAAAGCTTGCTTGGTTTTAAGTTTTAACCCTAAATTTCGTAAATTTCCTAAAGTAAAGAAAGAGAAACCCTAAATTCACTAAAGGTACTAAATTCCCACCGTTTTCCCTCTTTGGTGCATCTTCACCGTGGGTCGATCCACGCTCCAATCTTTGTGCAAGGGTTGTCTTGCCTGGTTCACGCATCAAAATTGTTGCCCAATCCGCGCTTCTTCCTTCATTGAAGGGGTTGTCTTGCCTAGTTGACGCATCTTCACTCTCGCCTGATCTGCGCTCCAATCTTCATTGAAGGGGTTGACTTGCTTGGTTCACGCATCATCTCTTGAAATGAAGGTAAGTCCTAGAATCAAGTATTAGCCATTAGACTTAAGAGCGGTAAAACATTTGATTATGATATTGGTTAAAAGAAGAAAGTGCAAAGGTTAGAGAAGTATGAGGAAGATTGTATGAATGAGATGGGCAGAAGCAAACTGGTATTAGTTTCATCTTCAACCAAAAATGGTCAAGAGCATTCACCTTGAACCACTGTCAAACCATATAAGCTACCCATTCTGTAACCTCAGATGCTAAAGAAAATAATATAAAACTTCAAGTACGAAATATTTTTTAGAAGTTACATATCAATATACCCTTCATATACTAAGTTTTTGAAGAATATTATCTTTAAAAACATAAACTTAAGGATTATGCTATGGTTCTTTTAACCAAGGAGTGTAGTGTAACTTGTATGACTAATTACCTATAAAGATAAAGGATCTTGAGGGTTTTATGATTCCATGCCATTCCATTGCTTCTAATGTTATTATTTATTTTTGTTAATGTTAATGTAATGACTTTATCTCTTTTTAAGTAGCTTAGAATAGGTGAACTGAAGTCTATTATAGTGTCACTTTAACTTTTATATTGGTTTATAAAGTACCTAACTAGGGTAATGGAAGATCTACTTCCTAAAGTAGAAAAATTCATCTTTCCCACCAATCAGAGCACAATAGAAAAGCAGTTGGTCCCACTAAATCATAATTTGATGCTTTGTAATAAATAAAATCCGTTGCCCTCCTACATCCTTTTTTTTTAAATGTTAAGTGGTTGTTCTATTAAAGGAAAAGTTAACAAGTGACATTTGCAACTCTAGTTTAATTACTAAAATTAGAAAAAATATTCATTTTAAGGAAATAAAATGTTAACTTTTTAGGGGTGACCTATTGATTAATTTCCAACATTATTAGTGCATAAGTCTAACATGTAGTCCTTTATTTCAATTAAGGGATTTATTAAGGGAAGAAACATTATTAGGGAAAAAACACAGAACACATCAAGTAAGAAGGAAATAAAATGTGATTATGTAGAGAAATAATAATAAAATGTGATTATATAGAGAAATAATCTTTTTTACGGTTACTCTTAGATCCTTGTGTATATATTCAAACCATATGGATGTATAGTCATTGCCTATGATCCAAATAGAATTAAGGTCTCAAACATTTTGTCTATGGACTACATTATTCATCTCTCAATAAACTTACTTCAAGAGAGGACTTAGTTTTTTTTTTCTAATTCTTTTATAAATCCAATTATGAATTCCAAAGAAATTACTTATAGTAAAAAATCATATATATCCATTATTGAATTGGCTCTTTAAAAATTATTCTAAGTGAGGCTTTAATATAGTGCTCCCCTATACTCTTAACCTGAAGGGATCATATTTTAAAGTAATTCAATGAAGATTTTAGGATTTATGCTAATCACATAGAAGATAATGATCTAAAGTATAAAGAAAATTTCTTTACTTGGAGGAATTAAAAAAATGGAAATTGGCACATAAGAAAAAATCTAAATGGGTTTTGGCCACTAATGACTGGTTAGGTGAATTTCTACAAAGCAAAACAATCCTTAGTAGCCCTCTCTTCTTAGATCATTCTCCAAGTATCATTCAGAACTTAACCACAAGTTAGTATAAGAAAGCTTTCCTTCACTTGATTGAATATCTTAGATCATTTGTTTATTTCTATTATTTGCAGGCTCTATTTTGTGTTAAAGAGCATCCATAATCATTCGACGTCCTCCTTCTTTATAGATTGCGGTTGTCCGTCCATCCAGGTAAGTCATCTAACTAATGTCTCCAATATGTTTTGATTTACTAGTGGAAGTATTTGCTAAGAATTTTTTTAATTGCAAATGAAGTGTTGTTTTTATGTTATTATTTGTAATACTCTAAGTATCGTTGATGATAACATAAAGTTTTGATTTAACAATCTAGTAGTAACTTAAATCTGAAAGACTCTAATTACTAGTAACTTAAAGTTGATGTAACAATTGAACGATGATTGCATTTAATATGAGTATTTTTGAAATATTGAGGCATAATAAACCATTAGCTAGATATATAGGCTGGAAACCAGTGATGCAACTCTCATGAGGCTTATAGGTGAAAAATTCCACAAGCCTAGGAGTTATAGCAAGAACATGTTTCTCAATTCACAGGTGTAAACAACGCCACGTACCTTAGACTTTCTTGGCTTTCAAAATTTGTCAACAAACTTCAATCTAAAAGAATCTAATTACTAGTAACTTAAAGTTGATGTAACAATTGAACAAGGATTGCATTTAATATGGGTATTTTTGAAACATTGAGGCATAATAAACCATTAGATAGGTATATAGGCTGGAAGCTAGTGATGCAGCTCCTATGAGACTTATAGGTGAAAATTTTCACGAGCCTAGGAGCCACAACGAGAACATGTTTCTCAATTCACAGGTTTAAATAACGCCATGTACCTTAAACTTTCTTGGCTTTTGAACTTTGTTAACAAACTTCAATTTGAAAGACTCTAATGAATAGTAACTTAAAGCTGATGTAACAATTGAACAAGGATTGCATTTAATATAGGTATTTTTGAAACATTGAGGCATAATAAACCATTAGGTAGGTATATAGGTTGGAAACTAGTGATCCAGCTCCTATGAGACTTATAAGTGAAAAATTCCATGAGTTTAGGAGCCACAACGAGAACTTGTTTCTCGATTCACTGGTGTAAACAACACCACGTATAGAACTTAGTAAGTTTTTAGAAGAGTTATAAATATATACATGTAATGTGCTGTGCTTCAATTTGTCACTTTCACTTCAATGTTTCCTATCACCTTTCACCATTCTGAATTAGTTGGTTGATGGAATTTTTATGATTATGTTAAGCATCATGTGATGTGTTAGGCATCAATTTCTCACTTTCACTTCAGTGTTTCCTTTCAATATTTTGACTTAGTCTCTTCCTTTTCTTAGAGTTGGTCATTTTGGTTTGACATAACGACATTTGATGAGGTAGCTCTAAGATTTCACCATATGGTATGTTTTATTAATGTGGCTGATAATGTTTAGTATGAGGGTGGTTTTATGGATGAAATTCAATTTGATCCTAACTTACTAAGCTATTTTGAACTGGTTGATGTATGTAAGAGAAGTGAGTATAACAATATGAAAAAGATATTTTATCTTATGCCTAGTTTTGAACTATGTAATGGCTTGAGGGTTATATAAGATGATGCTAGTGTGTTAGATATAGTTAGTCAAATGATGGGTACAGGTGGTGCAGATTATGAAGATGAGGTAGTTTTCTCTGAATATTATGATAGTGATGAATATAGAGGACTTGCTAGTGATGTAGATGATATGATAGATGATGCTACTAGGAGGAAAAGGAAATACCCTGTTTATGATGAAAATACAGCTGACCCTTACATTGAAGTAGGGATTATTTTTCTTAATCATTTGCAGTTTAATAGCGCAGTAAGTTTGTTGTTTATCAAAACAAAGAGGGTTATCATGTTTACAAAAAAAAGCTTAAATTTGTCCAAGGTAAATGTAGGACAAAGAACTGCCCTTGGTATACATATGGAGCATTTAATAGAAAGCTACAGTCATTTCAAGTTAGGAAATTAAAGAACAATCATTACTGTAATAGGGTATAAACAAATCCTAGAATGAACACCAACATCTTATTTGACTTGTTGAAGGATAAGCTTAAAAGGGAGCCTTTTTGAAGAATGATGATATCAAATTTTACGTTAAGGATTGTTTAGGTGTTGAAGCGTCCATGAGTATGGTGAGAAGAGCAAAGAAAAAAATAGTAAACAGTGTTGTGATCAACATTGAAAAGGAGTTTGGGAAGCTTTGGTCTTATGCTGAAGTGATTAGGCAGACCAGCCCAGGAAGCACTGTTACATTGATAGTGTCTCGGCCAATTCCAACATCTCCACCTGTATTTGAAAGAATGTACATATGTTTAGAAGTTATTAAACATGGGTTTAAGCATGGATGTAGGCATTATCTTGCCTTAGATGGATGTTGGCTTAAAACCAAAACTAAGGGTAAACTTCTATGTGCTGTGGGAAGAGATGGAAACAATCAAATGTTTCCTGTTACTTGGGCTATGTGTTAATGGAAATTTTATATTAATTTTAGATACATAATTTATTAAACTCTTGTCCATTTATGTTTAAATTGTACTAATTATGAGCTGTGTGTTTTAATTTTAGGTACATATTAGATTTGGAATGTCTAATACCATAAATCAAGAAAAGCTTTTAAAGAAAACAAGCGGTACTTGAAAGAAATTAGACTTCAAAAAGATTAAGACAGTAGTCCATCGCAAAAAGAAGAAAACACAATATAGCAGTCTAAAACACAAGCATCACTCAAGAAGGAAACGACAACATGGAGGGCAATAAGGAGAGGTGTGCATGAGTTTTGCAAGATTTTGGGGTGCACATTGCACAGTAACGATGGACCAAAACTAAGCATTTAATTTGTCATATCAAAGAGAAGAAGAATGAGACAACAGCGTGAGATTTGGTAGCTTAGGCATTTTTCTTTGAATGTAGCTAGTGGCAGAAAGCATGCGTGAAGGTGTGGGATGGTAGTGCGTGGGTCTATGAAGAAGACAGCAAAATCAAAAGGAGACAAAGAGAGTGCGGCATTAGTGGACCAAGAACTAGGAAAATAAATTGTCACATCAAGATAAAAACATAAAAAGAGCAACGGAGGTTGCACGGTCTGTAGGTGTGCTGCATGGATTAGAAAAATACAAAAGAAAAATGTTGGGTTCTGCGTGATTGGCGTGAGGTAGTTGGAGGCGTGGGTTGCATGGTTTTGGAAAGGTTTGAGCAAGAGAGGCATAAAACCATCAACTAAATAAATCTAGTGGGATGGAAAAAGAGAGAGGAGGTGTTGTGAGTGTGAGACGTCTGCCGGTTGGAGTGGAGATTAAATGTATTAAAGCAATGATGTTGAACCCAGCACTGTGAATAACAAAGCAGCTGGTTTGCTAGAAAAGGAGAGTGGAGCTGTGGCAAAGAGACAGCTCTTCCATTACGTGAGAGACCACCACTCACATACACTCTCCACTCACACACGTTGAGGCTGGTGGTTGAAATAAAAGGAGCGCGAGGCAACTGGTGATATGAATTAAATACGTTAGCTGGTGAAGAGAGGCTAGGCGTGCGTGCATGGGATAAAAGCATAAAGCAAGGAGGTGTTATGTAGGCAACATTAGGCAAGCAGCTAGTGGCAAACTCATGTTGAGGTAGCTAATGGAGAGAGGAGAAGCTAGCATCAGGTGAAGAAAAGCAATGTGGAAGCTGGTGGCGTGAACAACTTTCCACTGGTGAACAGCGTTGAAGCAGCAAGTTGCTAAGAAAGCATCTGGTGACACACACAATGTTTGTAGCTAGCTAGAAAAACACGTTAGCTGGTGGAGAAAGAAAAGGCTGAAGCAAAGATGTTGCAGCTGGGGAGAGAGAGCACGTTGCAGCTGTAGAAAAGGAGGTGTTTTTAATTTGTTTTATTTTTTATTATTCCTTATTTATTTTAATTGCGTGGATTTAATCAATGCAAACATATATTATGACCATGATTTATGTTACATTGATAAATATGTATGAGTAAGTTTTTTTCCGGTTAAGGTTAAGATTGATATTGGATTAGGATAATTTTGTGGTATTGATTTTTGCTAGATTGAATGCATATTTAGTCCTAATTTAGCTTGATCACCTAGATTAAGACATTAAATGATTGAATGCCACAACCAATGGGATTTAATTTGTCAAAAAATTAATCAAGCAACATACTTGAGACTAAAGAGTAGACTAACCTTAGGATCTTGTATGAGGATACCTAAGATTACGAACTTAATTTTAGGCTTATTATCTTGAATGCCTTTTATTCCAAATTATCTATGAACCAAGTGGATGACTTGGATTTAGAAGAGAAGGGAACATCTATGAACATTGGGTTCGACTTACTTAAGTGAAATAATTCCTAGATTAATCCACCATTACAATTTTTAGTGTCAAATCCAATTGAAATCTAATACCTTAACCGATTTCTGTCATTTGATTAAATCTAGTCGTTTTAATTCATACCTTGCATTTTTCATATTTCCTTGATTTACTTATTTTATTTTTCTCAAATCAATCAATTCTTGATCGTCCGAGTAATTTTTAATCGTTTAATTTAATTGTCTTATGTGTTGAAATTCCCTTGGGTACGATATTTGGTTCTTATCGTTTTATATTACTTGTCAACGAGGTGCACTTGCCTTTAATTGGACTAGATAGAATTTAATTTATATTGTTATGTTTAGACCGTAACAAGTTTTTGGTGCCATTGCCGGGGAATAAATTCCTTATTATGAGTCATTACATTAGACGATATTAATTGTCTCAGATTTAATTCTTACTTCATTGTTTATTTGCGTATTTTAGTTGTTTGCTTGATTGCTTTATTTCGGTTTGTTTTATTTTCCATTCTTAGCTCAGTTATTATTTGTTTTTTATTTGTTCCATTTTGTTTATGCTCACTCGTGGTCAAAAGCTTGAGAATTTGCTACTAGATACTGAGATTGAAAAAACTTCTTTACGTAAGGAAACAAGATTGGCTCGCAATAGTAACATCGAAGAAAGGATTCTAGAAGAGTAGTTCGTAGAGATGGAACAATACGAGGAGAGGTTGATGCCACATACTGAAGAGAGAAGGGAGTTAACTATGATGGATTTGACTATGGGCACAACAATAAACCCATGCCTCCCATTATAAGTCCAACGATCACAGCTGCAAGTTTTGAGATTCCTCACAACATTACATCCACAGTGAGAGCATCTCAATTTGGAGGATTACCTTTAGAGGATCCGAACACCCATTTAGAGACATTTATGGATATTTGTGATTGTTCAAGCATAATGGGGTATCGGAACATGCGGTGAGATTAAGGTTATTCCCATTTTCTTTAAGGGATAAGGCCAGAGCATGGTTGGCTAGTTTGCAGTCGGGATCGATTACTACATGGGATGAGATGATGAGATTATTTTTGGAAAAAAAATTTCCCTCCTATCAAGGTTGCAAATATGAAGAATGAGATCACTTGCTTCAGTCAATATGAAAATGAAAGTTTATATGAAGCGTGGGAGCGATTTCAGGATATGTTGGCATAGTGTCCTAATCATGGGTTCCCTACATAGCAGTAGGTTAATAGTTTTTATATAGGAATGAACCCATCGACCAAAAGTACCATAGACGCTACAGCAGGAGGTAGTTTAATAAGGAAGACTCCAGATAAGGCCTACAAGTTTATTGATGAGATGGCTACTAGCAGTTTTCAGTATCATACATAAAGGCATCCCAGACGACCTACAGAAGCTTATGTAGTAGACAATACAGTAGCTTTATCTGCTCAGATGGATGTTTTGACAAAGAAGTTGGATAATCTAGTGCACAGTGTGAGAGGAGGAGCTAGTTCTTTATTAAGAGTTGTGCTATTTGCGAGCATTGTGGTGGAGATTCCCATGCATCTTCTGAGTGTCAAGTCAGGAATCCTTTTGCTCAAGAGATAGAAGAGGCCCATTATGTAGGCAATTATAATAGACAACGAGGGGACCCATATTCTAATACCTACAACTCAGGATGGAGGAATCATCCAAATTTCTCTTGGCGGAACAATCAGGTGGCACAAACACAGTCATCTAATGTTAGCCACCTCCAAGTTTTAAGGCTCCTAATCTTGCACCAACAGAGAAATCTAATCTTGAAGAGCTACTCTTGAAGTACATTTTCACTACTGAGCTACTCCCGAACCAAGAATCTTCTATTAGACATTTGGAGAATCTGATGAGCCAGATTGCAAGTTTGTTGAAGGAAAGACCTTCGAGTTCATTGCCTAGCACTATTGAGGCCAACCTAAAAGAACATGCTAAGGCAATTTTATTAAGAAGTGGCAGACAACTTGAAGAAGTTAAAGAGAAGTAAAAGAATAAAAAAGTGGAAAAAAATGAAGAAGAAGGGAGTCGGGAGAATGGTAAGGAGGCCAAGGAAGCATCAGCTACAAAGGAGTATCATCCAAGGTTATTTGCTAACCCCATCACACATCCGGTAAGACCTCAGATTCCTTATCCTCAAAGGTTGAAAGGTACACAATTAGATAAGCAATTTGGTCATTTTCTCGAGACATTTAAAAAGTTGCACATAAACATTCCTTTTGTTGAGGCCATAACGCAAATGCCTTCTTATGCTAAGTTTTTAAAAGAAAATTTGTCTAATAAGAGGAGGCTTGAGGAGTATGCCACGGTGAAGTTGAATGAGGAGTGTTCTGCCATATTGTCGAAAAAGCTACCACCGAAGCTTAAGGATCCAGGGAGTTTTACTATTCCTTATGTTATTGGTGATTTACATATAGATAGGGCTTTAATGGATTTGGGTGCGATCATTAACTTAATGCCTCTTTCTATTTTCAGGAAGTTAGGATTGGCAGAGCCCAAACCCGCTACTATTTCGCTTCAGCTGGCAAATAGGTCAATCACTTATCCGAGGGGAATCATTGAGGATGTATTGCTCAAGGTCGAGAAGTTCATCTTTCTAGTGAATTTCTTTATCCTTGACATGGGGGAAGATATAGACATCCCTATCATTCTTGGGAGACCTTTTATGGCCACTGCACGGACCATCATCGATGTGCAATGTTGAAAACTCATCTTGAGACTTCAAGATGAAGAACTAGTGTTTGATGTGTTCAATGCTATGAAGCATCCTTCCACTCTTAACTATTGTCATTTTATTGATATTTATTCTTCTGATAGTGATGATTCTTCTATTGATTGTGCAGATTTGTTAGAAGGGAGAGCGCAAGGAATGATCAAAGAGTTAGGGGAAGAATTACAGGAAGAGTTGGAAGATATTGGAGTTGAGTTGGAGTAGGCATATTGGACACATTATAAAGCCTACAAGCCTCTCCAACGTTCAACCCAACCATTTCTAAAGCCTTCAATTAAAGAGCCCCCTTCTCTTGACCTTAAACTTCTTCCAAGTCATTTGAAGTACATTTATCTTAACCCACCTGAGCACTTACCGGTTATCATTTCCTCTTATTTGTCAGGTGTTATAGAGGAGCAGTTATTGAAGGTACTGTGGGACCACAAGAAGACCATTGGGTGGTCCATTATAGATATCAAGGGTATAAGCCCTTCCTTTTGCACACACCACATTTTCATGGAGGATGGAAGCAAGGCTATAGTGCAGCCCCTGAGGAGACTTAACCTACACATGAAGGAGGTAGTAAAAGATGAGGTAGTAAAGCTTCTAGATGCAGGTGCTAAGAGACTTATACAGCTTCACAAGCTTGAAGAATTCCGTTTGGATGCTTATAACAATTCGAAGCTGTATAAGGAGCGTGTGAAGAAGTGGCATTATAAGAAGATCCTCCACCGAGACTTTAAAGTAGGCAACCAGGTATTGATCTACCACTCCCGTCTTCGTCTTTTTCCAGGGAAGCTTAAGTCAAGGTGGTATGGTCCATTCACGGTGATCCAAGTCCTTCGTTTTGGGGTCTTTGAGGTAAAACGAGAAAATGAAAATTCGTTCAAAGTAAATGGATAACGATCTAAATTGTATATGCCCAGGTTTGTGGATAACTCTGAGGAGTGACTGTCTCTTCATGACACTTGGCCTCCTTGATCGCATTGCATGCCTTCCAGTAGGACTGTAGCTTTCTTTCTTTTCTTTTTTTTCATTGTTTTCTTTGCGTTTCTTTCTAGTTTAATGCATTTCTTTGAGTCGTTTTGAGTTTTCTTTAGGGTTTGCGCGGTTGGTGACAAAGAGTTCTTGGCTGATTCTTTTTCAGGAAGTTTCTTCTTCCTTTTTCCCCTCTTTGTGTTTGATTGTTGACTACTTAAACATTAGGAACAATGTTCATATTAAGTGTGGGGGGGATTGAGATTGTGTGTATGCTGACGTTTTTGATATTGATGTTGATGTTGATGTTGATGTTGAGAGATACACACTTGAATGATTGCGACTCTTTTGGTAGCTAACTTAGGTCCCATTTTTTATGAATTTGACCATACAATTCTGTCAAAGTTGTTAGAAGGAGAATTGAGTTGTATGCATGAACTTGGAATAGGCAGACTGAGAGGATGGTGAGCCATGTGGATTGATTAAAGTAGTCTATTGCATAAACTTAGTCAATAACTAATGCTAAGTGATAAGGCAATGTATGAAGTTTTGATGGATTTTCATTTAAGCACATGTGAGGTCTTGAGCTATATGATTCCATTTCATAGTCATTTTTTTATTTATGTGAGGCTTTCCTATGTGGATTACCTTCAGAACTTGCTCTGAACCTGTTTGATACTGCTAGTTACTTGCTTTATGGACACGATAAAGGCTTTCTTTGTTTTTAACCTTTAGCTTAAATGACCCACCAAGTCATTTTTCCCTTGATACCCCCTTTGAGCCTTTAACCTTGTTTGTTTTCATATTAATCACATTGTATTAGAACTTGAAAACTTTTAGCCTGACCCTTCACAAGTTGAATGAAGTACTAAGTATTTGATTCCTTGATTTAGGGACTTTTGTTTTACATGCTATTCTGAGATGTTTTAAAGGTACATCTACTCAGTTGTTGTTGATTTTTGCTACTACGATCTTCTTTTATGTTTATTGTTACCAAAAAAACCAAAAAAGAGAAAAAAAGAAAAGAAAAAAGAAAAAAAGATTAGATTAAACAGTAGCATTTGATAGTGATGAGTAGTTGTAGTCCTGTATTTTTGTTTGTACATTTCAGAATTTCTTTTTGATTGTCCCACGTCACTTAGTACTTTGTGAATGCTTGTGAGTAGCCTTTGTCCTTTTTACCTCACCTTAACCTAAGCCCCATTACAACCCTTAATAAAAGCCTTTTGATCCATGATGACATGTGCTCTATGTAGTAAAAAAAAAGGTGAATTTGCAAGCCTATGGTAGTGTAATCTCTTAGAGGAAGCTTTGAGCGAAACACAACCCTTATACACTTGAGTGACATGAGTGAATATCGTGAGAAAAGTCCATTTTAATTTTATGTTTGCTTTTGATCAAGGATATTTACCTTTGATTCTGTTTATGCGCATTGATGAAAAGATTATGATATATGTAGTAGCTTGATACTTGAGTTTGTCGAAGTTTAAGGAATTGCAAGAACTTGATTTTTGTTGAAAATGAAATGACAGAATATGTTGGTTGTGATCTAAGTAAGTTGCTTGAGGACAAGCAAAAATTCAAGTGTGTGGGTATTGTTAATGGACATTTTTATATTAATTTTAGCTACATAATTTATTAAACTCTTGTCCATTTATGTTTAAATTGTACTAATTAAGAGCTGTTTGTTTTAATTTTAGGTATATATTGGATTTGGAGCGTCTAATGCCATAAATCAAGAAAAGCTTTTAAAGAAAGCAAGGGGTACTTGAAAGAAATTAGACTTCAAAAAGATTAAGATAGCAGTCCATCGCAAAAAGAAGAAAACACAATATAGCAGTTCAAAACGCAAGCATCACACAAGAAGGAAACGACAACGTAGAGGGCAATAAGGAGAGGCGTGCATGAGTTTTGCAAGGTTTGGAGTGCACACTGCACAGTAACGATGGACCAAAACTAAGCATTTAATTTATCACATCAAAGAGAAGAAGAATGAGACAACAGCGTGAGATTTGGTGGCTTAGGCATTTTTCTTTGAATGTAGTTGGCAGCAGAAAGCATGCGTGAAGTTGTGGGCTGTTAGTGCGTGGATCTATGAAGAAGACAGCAAAAACAGAAGGAGACAAAGAGAGTGCGGCGTTGGTGGACAAAGAACTAGGAAAATAAATTGTCACATTAAGATAAAAACATAAAAAATGAGCAACGGAGGCTGCATGGTCTGTAGTTGTGCTACATGGGTTGGAAAAATACAAAAGAAAAACAATGGGGTTCTACGTGATTGGCATGAGCTGGTTGGAGGCATGGGTTGCATGGTTTTGGAAAGGTTTGAGCAAGAGAGGCATAAAACCATCAACTAAATAAATCTAGTGGGATGGAAAAAGAGAGAGGAGGTGTTGTGAGTGTGAGACGTCTGCCGGTTGGAGTGGAGATTAAATGTATTAAAGCAATGATGTTGAACCCAGCACTGTGAATAACAAAGCAGCTGGTTTGCTAGAAAAGGAGAGTGGAGCTGTGGCAAAGAGACAGCTCTTCCATTACGTGAGAGACCACCACTCACATACACTCTCCACTCACACACGTTGAGGCTGGTGGTTGAAATAAAAGGAGCGCGAGGCAACTGGTGATATGAATTAAATACGTTAGCTGGTGAAGAGAGGCTAGGCGTGCGTGCATGGGATAAAAGCATAAAGCAAGGAGGTGTTATGTAGGCAACATTAGGCAAGCAGCTAGTGGCAAACTCATGTTGAGGTAGCTAATGGAGAGAGGAGAAGCTAGCATCAGGTGAAGAAAAGCAATGTGGAAGCTGGTGGCGTGAACAACTTTCCACTGGTGAACAGCGTTGAAGCAGCAAGTTGCTAAGAAAGCATCTGGTGACACACACAATGTTTGTAGCTAGCTAGAAAAACACGTTAGCTGGTGGAGAAAGAAAAGGCTGAAGCAAAGATGTTGCAGCTGGGGAGAGAGAGCACGTTGCAGCTGTAGAAAAGGAGGTGTTTTTAATTTGTTTTATTTTTTATTATTCCTTATTTATTTTAATTGCGTGGATTTAATCAATGCAAACATATATTATGACCATGATTTATGTTACATTGATAAATATGTATGAGTAAGTTTTTTTCCGGTTAAGGTTAAGATTGATATTGGATTAGGATAATTTTGTGGTATTGATTTTTGCTAGATTGAATGCATATTTAGTCCTAATTTAGCTTGATCACCTAGATTAAGACATTAAATGATTGAATGCCACAACCAATGGGATTTAATTTGTCAAAAAATTAATCAAGCAACATACTTGAGACTAAAGAGTAGACTAACCTTAGGATCTTGTATGAGGATACCTAAGATTACGAACTTAATTTTAGGCTTATTATCTTGAATGCCTTTTATTCCAAATTATCTATGAACCAAGTGGATGACTTGGATTTAGAAGAGAAGGGAACATCTATGAACATTGGGTTCGACTTACTTAAGTGAAATAATTCCTAGATTAATCCACCATTACAATTTTTAGTGTCAAATCCAATTGAAATCTAATACCTTAACCGATTTCTGTCATTTGATTAAATCTAGTCGTTTTAATTCATACCTTGCATTTTTCATATTTCCTTGATTTGCTTACTTTATTTTTTTATTTTCAAATCAATCAATTCTTGATCGTCCGAGTAATTTTTAATCGTTTAATTTAATTATCTTACGTGTTGAAATTTCCTTGGGTACGATATTCGGTTCTTACCGTTTTATATTACCTGTCGACGGGGTGCACTTACCTCTAATTATTCTAGATAGATTTTAATTTATATTGTTTTGTTTAGACCGCAACACTATGGTCGAAGTTGAGTCAACAGTCACCTGGAAGTCGTTCATTGAAAGGCTGAAAGAAGATTTACCTCAATTGGGCTTGAGAATTGGTTGGACTATAATGATTAACCAACAAAAGGTAAAAATTTCACATCAATCTTGTTTTTACTTTCATTAAGAGTGTAACCATTTTGAAATATGCAAATTTGTTTCCACATGCCTATTCAAATGGTTATGCTTTTCCTCATAGGGACCTAATAAAGTTATTGTCGATTTGTGTCCAGATGCTGAGCACAGGTTTTGTGCTAGACATATTTATGTGAATTAGCATAGAAGAGGACATAAAGGGGAAGGGATGAAGGAGCACTTTTAGAAAATTGCAAAATCCTTCACAGTAAGGGAATATGAAGAAAATTTGGATAAGCTCAAAGCCAAGAAGGAAAGGGCAGTAGAAGATATTGAGAGTTATACACCAGTTTAGCAATGGTGTAGGGCTTTCTAGAGGGAATATTCTATGATTGAGTTGGTTGACAATAACTTATGTGAGACCTTCAATAAGACTATGGTTGATGCAAGAAAAATGTCAATTTTAGGATTGTTTAAGCACATTAGAATAGAATTGATGAAAAGAATCATGAGAAAATGAAAAGAGGCTACCAAGTGGAAGTGAAATTTAGGGCCAAGAATATGGGAAGCAATTGAGAAGAGTACCATGATTGCTCAATATTGTTTAGTACATCATAATGGAGAACAAGGTATGAGATTGATTATAGGCAGAATAGATATATAGTGAGGCTTTAGAACAAAATATGTTCTTATAGAAGATATATCCACTTTGGCATTCCTTATATACATGCCATATGTGTTATTAAAGACAATAAGGTTAATATTGAAAAGTACACTTCTAGTTGGTTATAAAAGACTAAATATGTCAAACCATATAGGAAAGCATTTCAACTGATGCCTAGTATAAAAGACTAAACCATTAGCAATGAAGAAACTATTAGGCCACTAGAATTAAAACAAAGGCCTAGTAGCCCAAAACAGCTAGGAAAAAGGGCATTGATGAGCCTCAAAATAATACAAAAGTAACTTAAAAGCAAAATGCTAATCACATGTCTAGGAGGGCATGATCATGACATACAACCATTTCCATACAGAAGGAGACAACAAAAGAGTCTATCCTTGGAAGGGTAGAGAGGTAATTTCTCAGTTGTTTTGTCTTTTTTGTGGTACAACTAAGATTCTTTCCTATACTAGTGGTAATCTTCTAGGTTTTTTTTTGTTCCATTCTTATTGTTATCCATAGTAAGTTCTAGCCTAGTTTTAAAATCCTAACCCAAACTAGTCAACTCATTTCCATATGGAGCAAAACACAACGAACTCATAGTCAACCCTAAAAAATATATCCATAGTTCAAACCAACATTGGCGTCCCAATAAGTACCTCTAAATCTGCATCTAAAAATGCTAAAAAGGGAAAGAAAGGTAAAAGAAGAGCAAATGCCTCTGCTGTTGCCTCTGCCTTTACTACTGTGATTGTTTCTGTTGGTATCACAACTGCTTCAGGTATTGCCAACACCTCAGGTACTATTCATATATGTGGAAGTGCAAATGCAACAGCCTCAGTTATTCTCCCAACATTTAGATGTGCCTTAGAAATGACAAATATATGTACATCTTCAAAGGCCACCACCAAAAACCAAACTAAAGGGAGAAGAGGGCCTAGTTATGGTGTTGCAGATGATGAAAGCAAATTGAGGATGTTTGGTGCTGGCAGATGTAGTTTAAATTCTTAAGAGAAAATTACAAGAAAAAGGCCTATCACATACTCTTCTCTTCAACAAGAAGCAAATAGGAAGTTCAAGAAACGGATGGAAGGGATGAGGATATACACAAATGAAACCACAGGGTTGCAGATGCTAAATGTAAGTGTTAAATATTTACATTCTTATTAAACATTAATTAATTCATACAACTTAACAATGTTTACATTTTATCTACAATTTGGAAGGAGAAGTTAGAGACTACTATACCTTAGGCAGAAATCAATAAAAAGGAAGGAAGTTGTTACTACGCATGTGAATCCATGCCAAGAAAGTCAAACTACATCTTCAAAGGAAAAAGGAGAAAATGTAAACTTAACATTTAATTGTTAATAATCTGAACAATTTTGTGATATTTGTGTACTGAACAACAATAGATTGTAAGGATCTTATTGGCATTTACATGTTATTAAGCAATGAATGCAATGACTACCAATTTAAGTTTAAATTGCATTTCTTTTAGGTTTTTCCTTTTTGTTGAAGTTCATGAATAGGTTACCAAAGGTGATAGAAGTTTGGTTGGAATTGTCACATTCTCTACAATGTTAAAAGTTTTCAGGGAAAGCTTAAAGTCTGTGGCCTGAAGAGATGATAAGATTTTTGTAGTAAAGTGTTGGTCCCCTTTATTTTCATAGTTTCGTCTTGAATTAAGATCAAATCATCAAGTAGCCATTTGATGTAGTATATCATAAACCAATCAGTGTGAATTGCATTTCTTTTAGGTTTTTTCCTTTTCATTGAAGTTCATGAATGGTAGAACATGTACATTGTTAATACAAAGATTTGCAATTATAGGTCTATTAAACATCTTTGTCCCCTCATAATAATTTGATGACTTATAAAAACAACTTAGCAGTTGTGTTAATCATTGGAGCTAAAGTACGAATGATATTTTTTAAAGTAGTCAATTGCTTCCTTTTTTAACTCCTTTTGACTACTAACCAATACTCCATCTTCATTGATTAAATATCCTATTGTGTTACTAATATTCCTTACCACATATTGAAACATCAAACATCTTTAGGCTAGTACATAAAACATCAATAGGCCAGTACATAAAACATCAAACCTGCGTAGGCTTAAACCTCAAATTAGGAATACAACAGATGTTGAAACATCTAACAATTACCCTTTCCAACATCAGGTGTAGCACCCCACTCTCGCAGGATCCGAACGCAATATCGTGGGTGATATCCGAGTCCGTGCCTCACGAGAGTGGTATGCTAGAACACTCGAATACAGTTAAACACTCAGTATAAAGTTTTGATCATCACTATCATTGTTTCCTTTCCTACTTTTCATTCTACTTCTTTTCACATAGAAATGCAATTAAATGATTCACGAAAATGATGCCTCGAGAATCAGGTCAATCGGAGGTCAGACGGACAAGTTATTCATGTCACGTTTCCAAGTAAGAACATTCACTAATGCTATATACCATTTTCATGACTATTTGTTCATTCTATGACTTTTGTAATTTATTGTTAAATAATTGTAATAATTGAAAATGCTTTCTTTTAACGTGGGCTCCGATTGTTTATTGTCTTTTCCGCGCACATGAGAGTATTAAAAAATATATATATTTATACTGAGTTTCGTCTGACGGACTGATGTAGTACGCCACCCTCGCGAGGCACGGACTCGGATATCATCAACGATGTTGAGTTCGGGTCACGTGAGAGTGGGGTGTTACATCAGGTTAGGTGAATTACATTTACACATTGTCCTAGTACATCAAACCATTTCCATATAAGGCTTTAAAGGTACAACTATTGCCTATATTACCTTCATTATTTAGATTAACAAATATAGCAAAACTATTAAACACAAGCTTAAACAAGCAAAAAATTTTGAATACTTTGTTGAATGTGTTTCATTACTACTCCTCGTGGCAACTAACTCATTCTTCAACTTCAAATTTTCTGCAGTCCTTTTTGCTTGCAAAACATCTACTACATTTTCTCTTAACTATGCCACTTCAGCATTCAATAGATTACTTTGACGCTATAACATCTTCTTTCTATTTTTCAGCTTTAAAATAATCTGTCTTGCTCTTGGACAAAATCTTTGATCATGCTATTTATGAAATCCACAAACATTTTCACTCTATCATCAAAGAAAAAACAACAATTCGTTAATCAAATATATGAACATATTTAGCTAAAGCAACATAAAATTGTACCAAAATTACCGAAAAAAAGTTAACAGCCATAAAACCTTTTTCCTAGATTTTCATCAGTCTATGAAGTCCATCTACGTGCTCTCAAGTTACAGTAATAATATTTAGCCTCTCTGTCATAGTCTCATTCAACTAGGTAAGTTGAAGAAATCAGCTTGTATGACCTCAAATTAAGCTTATAATGCGTTGCTCTACTGACAAAGATGAAAATTTTAAAAATTTCAACTCAACACAAAATTACAACCAAGAAAACAAGAAACTGAATCCTCTAATTAACCTCATTAACTTGAAGAACTGCTACTTGAACTCATTCTCAAGTATTACAACACAATGTTGTAATGTTGATTGTGCACCCACTGATAGCTAAATGATGTCTACATAATTGAATTTGTTTGCTCTTAAGAATTTGCATCTCTTTTATGAATGTTATACTTTATCTTAAACCTAGCTTATAAAGATAAACAAAACATGGATAACCACCAACGAAGCTAAACCAAGTAACATAAATTAAATCCTATGTACAATGTCAAGTAGATGTGAAAGAGAAAACTTTGTCATATCCTACATACAAATGTATAATAGAATTGCATATGAAAACAATTATAATCTACACATTATTCAGCCCTATAATCAAACTCATTTAAAGAAGATAAAGTAATTTACCTAAATGTAACATTGTTAATGAAACTTTCCATAAAAAAGGGGGAAAAAGGGTAAAGGAATAAAGTGAAGATTCAAACACCATAAATTATATACAAAATTAGAAGGGAGCATGAGTCATTACCTACTTAGGTCTTTAATCATCAGATCTCCAAAAACCCAACCACCCATTCACCTCCAACACCAAAAGAGAGAGCTCACACTACGTAGAAGGCATAAGCGAGATTGGAGTGAAGGCACATGTGTGAAGTGATAATGCGTACAGGAATTAGAGTGAAGGAACAAAGGGGGTGAAAACAACTGTTGAAAAAAAAAGGTTGATTTAGGGTTGAAGAGTATAAATTTAAATGAAATTAAATTATTTTTCTTAAATTCCACTGGGTTGGACAATAACTTATGTGTTCTTAACGTAGCATCTAAAGACTAACTAGCCTGCATGTAATGGTGCATACAAAACATGTCCTAATTTTCATCCAAAAAAGTCTTAAAGTGAGCAAACTCGTGAAATTTTAGACCTTCTTTGAGCAAGTTACAAATTTAAGTCCTAAACTGATTAAACTAAAAAAAGTTAAGCCCTAATTTAGGCTTTTAGCCAGGGTTTACATATCAAACACGCATAATCAATACTTTTATTCTCATTTTGATTCCTAATTTTTATTCTAATTCTCATTCTCTTTTTTTAATTCCAATTCCTTCGTTAATCAATACTTTTATTCTCATTTTGATTCCTAATTTTTATTCTAATTCTCATTCTCTTTTTTTTAATTCCAATTCCTTCGTTACTGGTTACAAAACAAAATAAAGTCATTCTTCTGACTATAAATTATGTGCCAAGCCAAGCTATGACAAGAAATAGCAATCATTTCCTACTCTCATTACTCTCATTACAACATACTGAAGCAATGTTATCTTAAACATACGCAGTTTCAGTTTAATAGTTATAAATGCCTCTAGGCTGGGAGATGTTTACATGTTTATAATTTCCAATCTTAAAAGAAGTTATGGTTTTAACTAACATGCTAAACCATCTTTACATTAATGCAACTTCACTGGATACTTGTGTGAAAAAAGTAAGAGAAAACGATATCCCACTAACTTCTATACGTGGTACATGACCAATTTCATCTTCATACTTCGTCTTTAATTTTCTAATAATTTTATCTTTTAAAATTATTATCTAAATATACATAAAAATAATATTTTATTAAAAATTTCAATGATAAATTAAATTGCAAAAAGTAATGTTTCTCCCTCGTAATTTCTAGTTCCTTTTAAATTAGAGAAAAAGGAGAGCGTGACAGAAAAAGTGTCAACCATATGGATTAAATTAATGTTTTGGGCCAGTGCCACCGAACTTCTTGGCTATTATGTTTGGCTATTGTTTTCGAGAATTTAATTCAAGTAATGTAACCTAATATTATATTAACCTTTAAGAAAAGGAAATGTTTATTATTTTTGGCTATGGTTTTCAAGAATTTAATTCAAGTAATGTAACCTAATATTATATTAACTTGGAAAATTGAAAATCTTCGACCATATAAATCATTCTTGGAAATTTATTCATCATAACTCAAATTTAGCAAGCCAATGTAATACATATATTTTTAGAATAAAATAAAAATAAAATAAAATAATTAATTTTTATTTAATAAATTTTTAATTAAATATCTATTTTTAATAAATAAGTATAATTTTTAGTCATATTTTAAAATTTTAATTTTATTCAATTATTAACTAATTTTATTATACTCTAATATTGATTAAACCCTTTAAATTTTTTTTTTTTGGTAAATAAAACCCTTTAAATTTTAATACACGTCTGTTAGGACTTCGGATTCATCTTGCGCCTTTGAAAAGCAAAGATACAGACTGTTTAACAGGAGTTAATTTTCAATTCAAAGAAGTTGAAGAAAAGTCAAAAAGAGTTTAAGTTACTTAGAATTAAAATATATTCTTCTTTATCTTTTGACCTTTTCTGTTCCTGCTTATTTCAGAATCCATGGAGAATGAGGCTATTAAACCATTCTTCTACGTATCCAAACCTCATTCCTTGTGTATTAAGAAAAGACAAGTTGTAGAACCGGTGTGAGGTGTTAAAGGGTAGATGTTGATCTGTTAGAAAAGGTTCATGGTGACGAGATTAACAGATTAGTCAACGTACAAAAACTTAAGCTACCGACATTAAATATTCTTATCAGCGTAAAAGAATGAAACACTGATAGAAACTTCAACTCAAATGACCCGCTACACTAATTGGCAATTAGGTATTGGCTATCTATATCAACCACTTTACGCTCAAGCAAATTTCCGATATTCGGTTAATTCCAAAACAAAGAGCGAAGGAAAAACAACAGACAATATATAAGATAAATAGAAACAAGTGTCAAAAGGCCAACACCAAACACCGCATCCAACTGGGCCTACACAGTTTCTACTTTGAGTACTACTCTTAACTAACGTTGGATGGCGTTAGGGAAAAACACCGCTCTGGTCTGTTTTCATGAAAGGAAAGAAAGAAGAAAGAGAAGCATTAAATGGCAGTTCATTTCAGTTGGTTTCTTTCTCTGGAGGGTCAGGGAGATGTGAAGCTATTGGTTTGTAATTTTGACATTTGAAGTCTCTTTCTTCTTCACCCGTCACCTGCTACTCTCTTATCCAACTCTCTCTCTCTCTTTCTTCCTGCTTCTGCCCACCACCTGTCCTAACCTTGCATCTAATTTTTTAAGCTAATAATCTTTGAAACTACTGTTAAAGATCGTATATTTATGTATCAAATCTTACTTGGTATTCAAGAAAATCCTCTTCTAACAGCTCAGTCCATCTGGGGATTACTTGATTGATTCTCTATCTTTTTCCCTTTCCCAAAGATTTCTGGGTTTTGAAGAATACTGGTGTTGCAGCAATGGGAAACCGGTTCATTTGTATGTCAAAGAAGGACACCAGGGAGAATAATGGATCAAGAAGCAAGAGGATGGGTAGGTCACAGAGGAAATTGTTGGCAGAGGAAGAGTTCTTGCACAGGCAAGCGTTGTCTATGGCACTTCATCAGCATCAATTATCGCAGAGATTTGAAGGATCCATGTCCAGGAGGATTGGTTCGACGAGTTCTCGGAGGCGGAATCTCTCAGATCCTTTTTCCAATGGCAAACAGGTTGTTTTTTGTTGTGATATCTCTTGACTTTTACGATTATATTTAGTCTTTAATCTTTTTGTTTTTTAACGTAAAGGTAGCAACTTTACTCCTTTTCACGATTGGAAGTGATAAAATCGGATCTGTGATAGAAAGCATGTAATGATGATTTTAAATACTTGCTAATAAGAAATACAGAGCCTTTAATTATGTTCACAAGCATTGTTAGTCAATTGGCAATTTTCACAGAATGATGCACGTGTTCTTTGAAAGATGAAGGATACGAACAGATACTTTTACTTTTCTCTGTTTTTCGAAAAGGTGCATATACGCAAGTAAAGTGCGCTACTCTATTGTTTTAAAGAGAAAAGGTTTAGCCTTTTAGTCCCTAGTGCACCATAATCTAGACGAAGCAAAAGGAACAGAACGAGGATTTTGAGCTTACCTTTCCTGTTTATACATAATTCTATGCTTAACTAAACCACTCATGATGCCGAGAATAAAGTAGTTTCAAGGTACTTAATTTATGTACTCTGGTATGTGAATGAGAATTAAATCCACAATATCACACGAGTTAGGTGACCAAAACAACCAGGTTAGGCAAATTGAACTAAATTTGAAGTTTAGGTCTATTGGTTGAGTTCTAATCAGAAGGCGAGCAAGGGACTGCAGCTTGTTGGAGAGGGAAGATTAGTGATCAGAAATACAAAATCCTCAACGTTGTTACAACTCTTAGGCTTTTAGACACCACAGCTTCTTTACCTGAATGGTTTAAGTTTCACTAGCAGTTCCTGACCAGCTTGTGGAAGCCAAAATGGTGGACTGGTGAGGGAGAGAAACATCTGGGATCCTGTTATAAGTTGGTCTTTTCAGTTTTTGGGAAGTTTTGAATTGGTACATGGTCACATTATGTACCAGTTGTAATAATCCGGCACAAGTGTGAAGTTCTCATCTGATGTATGTTTTAGTCATTCCATCCTAACATGAAAGGATCTGAATAATATCAAACAAAACACTTGAGGTTTGTTTGATCATGTGTAATGGATTAACCAACTGGTTTCTTCTCTCTTAGCTGGCATTTTTTTTGGTTTTGCTTTGTTATGACTGTTGCTTCACATAGTTTCTAAACTTTTCTAGTGGCAGGCTCATCCCTTTAAGGTCCATTGTTTCGATTTTGTTGACTTCTCTGCAGGTCCCAGACTTTCTGGAGAATATCAAATCAAAAAGTTTTATCCTGGTTCATGGTGGTGGCTTTGGAGCTTGGTGTTGGTATAAAACTATGTCTCTTTTGGAGGAAGCAGGACTAGTTCCCACTGCCATAGATCTTACTGGATCTGGTATTGACCTTACAGACACAAATAGTGTCACAACATTGGCAGAATACTCAAAACCACTCTTTAGGTGTTTGGAAAATCTTCCTGAGGATGAAAAGGTCAGCAATGGTAGCAGTTTTATCACCATTTTGATCCTTTTCCATATATTTTGCCAGTTTGTTCTTAGTCAAACTCATCTTTTGCAGGTTATTTTGGTTGGTCATAGTACTGGTGGTGCATGTGTTTCTTATGCACTAGAACATTTTCCAGAAAAGATCTCAAAAGCTATTTTTCTATGTGCTACAATGGTTTCTGATGGTCAAAGGCCCTTTGATGTGTTTGCTGAAGAGGTATGTCAGCATCTTCTTGTCACTCATGTCTATGAAATAATGGACCAGTGAACAAACCTCAAAAAATTAGCATCATTTGATGCAAAACTGATGATTTTATTGTTATTTGACTTTCGAATCTTAGCGAAGAAGTCTGCTGTCAACTTTCTTAATTTCTCAGAATTATAGACTGATAGTGGACTATAGATACTCTTTTCGGATAGCCTATCATGGTTTACGCTGCATTGCCTAATTTCTGAAGCCTCATCTAATCATACCTTTACCAGAGCACCAGACTTTTCGCATTTTATTGAGTTTATTTTTCTTTTTTTTTTATGACTAATAAAGTTCATATTGCAGCTTGGATCTGCTGAACGTTTTATGCAAGAGTCACAATTTTTGATTTATGGGAATGGTAAAGATAAACCTCCTACTGGATTCATGTTTGGGAAACAACACATGAAAGGATTGTATTTCAACCAATCACCTAGAAAGGTATGCTACATAGCAGAAAAACGAACTATTTAAAGATTGTTGATTTCTGCAGTTTTTCCTTCTTCCACTGGGTAGAGCAGCCACATGTTAACCACCCTACGAGTTCAACTTTTTACTTTGGAGCACCATGATATAATAGCTCTCTACCATGGTGATGTAGGGTCCTTTCTTCATATTTATGATTCTCCTTACCCGAGTACGGTCTCTGATTGATTAATTTATCTTCATTTCAAGCACAGTACCTGTCTCTGCTGTAAAAGTAGCCCTTTAGTGTTCACACTTAACGATCAAGTTTGCAATATTTGGACCTTTTATATTCTTAAATATTATACAAATGACATAAGCGATCAAACTGTGGAGGGAGAGGGTTCACGGGCTGAATATCCAATAAAAGCATGATTAATAAAGACTGTTCAATCAACTGAAGCTATTTCGGTATCTTTCAGGATGTCGCTTTAGCCATGGTCTGCATGAGACCCATCCCACTGGGTCCAATCATGGAGAAAATGTCCTTGTCCCCTGAAAAATATGGAGCCGGAAGGCGGTTCTTCATTCAGACGTTGGATGACCATGCGCTTTCCCCGGATGTGCAAGAAAAGCTAGTGAGGGAAAATCCACCTGAAGGTATCTTCAAGATGAAGGGGAGTGACCATTCTCCATTCTTTTCAAAGCCTCAGGCACTGCACAAAATCTTAATGGAAATCGCTCAAATTGCATAGGTCATGTGTTGCAATGTGGAGATAATTTATCTGAAGTGTTCTTTTGACAGGATTAGGAGACAGGAGTGACTAGTCCAGCTTTTATGCTTGTTTTACACTAGATTGATGAGCAAGTGGTGCATGTAAAAATATTTATTGGTGGTAGATGCATATTATATAGAGGAAAAAACATTGAATTCTACATTATCTTAAAAAGGACCACTGCATAATCTTGCTTTTGTTTTTAATGGTTATTACTTTATTGGTTATTAATGGATGCAACCGTATCTGCTTGTAAGTACATATATGGCGTCTTAGCTTAGGTAGGGGAAAATTGAATGCTTGTAAACTTGGATTGTTGAATTGTCTTGTCATGAAGCTAGACAGCTGAAAATGCACCGAACTCTATCAACTATGGCATAACAATTCAACTAATCCCAACACTCACAATCTTCGGTTAGTACAACATTTGATGACTTGAACACGAACTACAAATAAATATATCAGCCAGGGTCACTTAATCGACAGTAACTTCACATTGGCAGCACGTAAGACTGTCATAAAGCTATCTTTCATTTTCATGTATAAGTTGGGTTGCATGTTCTTCTTTCCGCCAATGGTCTAGGGATTCAATTGCCGGTTGTTGGGCATCAAGTGGATGATTTAAATGCATTGATGGACCAATCGCTGACTATAAAAGAGGTATCTGTTAATTGGTGCAAGGCGTCCCCATATTAAATTCTTTCACTATGACACAATGACACTCATTGAATACATTATTGATGCGAGTTATCAATCAAAATGAGCATCTTGTGTTCTAAATTATTTCGTATTATATTTAATTTACTTTTTTAATAATTATCTCATATAATCATATGATATGTGACCTTTTGATAATACTCTAAAATAGTAAATCTTAAACTTAATTATTAAGAATTAGGCAATCGTTGTGAGGGTATATTGTAAGACTTGCTTAAC
Organism: Erythroxylum gracilipes; assembly: GCA_026413385.1. Lineage (NCBI taxonomy): Eukaryota > Viridiplantae > Streptophyta > Magnoliopsida > Malpighiales > Erythroxylaceae > Erythroxylum > Erythroxylum gracilipes. Next base: position 5,457,986 of record JANZLC010000200.1, read on the forward strand.
CTTTAAGGTTTCATATAAAGTAAGTTGAGATCTTATTACTTATATTAATCCTTTTCATGGTTGACTTTACACACATAGTAGGAATCATGTGTATTGCCATTAACTCCTTTTCATCTAGAGTGAATCATATTCATAATTGTAAAAATGTTGGTTTAATTATACTTAATATTTAACCTTATTCATTACTTTGCTTTAAAATTTGTAATCTTAGACCTCACATGTAGCACTTAAGATAAATACACTGACTATTTAATCATTATAATCATTTTCATTTCATTTTTATTGTTTAAGACAAAATTTATAATTTAAACTTTTTGCTCTCAATTATCACCTTGACAAAAAATTTAAATCTACCATATTTCTATTTATTACAAATATTAGAAGTAATTGCCCGTATGAGGACCAATTTCATATCTATGTAACATAAACTTTGATTAAAATATTTCACAAAGGAAAATACATTTTAGAATCAAGTATTAAATATCACTTATCAAATAATACACAATATCAATATATGTTATACACTGATGTATGATAATAGAATGAATATACGCGCACTTAGAAAATTTTATCAATAGTATATCAATAACTATGTAATCTTAGTGACTTCACATGCCGAATATATATATCTTTTATAATTGCGTTTCTTATTGGATTGACATATAACAAGTGGATATATACTTTATGTTCATTTCTTTTCTTGAAACTATATCTTTCACATAGTTATACTTGGTATTTATATGCTTGATTTTGTAATAAAATTTGAGATCTTTCACGTAACTGGTTGTTGCTTGACTATTATTATTGATTAATACTGGACCAATTTCACTTTTAGTGGCTCCCAAATAAACTAAACAAATGTCTATCACAAATAGCTTCTTATACTACAACAAAATATTTTGAAATTTGCTTCCATTATGGATAAAGAAACATATGTTTGTTTCTTACTCTTTTATGATATTGAACCATTGTTAAGCAAGAAAATAAATTCAAAAGTAGATTTTCTCTTATCTAAATCTCCTCTCTACTTTACATTTGTATAACCTTGTATAGATAGGTTACTAGTACTTTTAAGTACCTTAATATTCTTTTCACAACTTTCCAATGTGTTTGACCTTAATTTTATATTGGATTTCCAAACTCATTTCATCGTGTATATGGAACTTTCGTTTACAATGGAATAGGAAACTCTTTTCATTTGTTCCTATTCTTATAGTGTTGTTAGATAAAACTTTTGATTGAAACCTTCGCTTTTAGTAATAGGATTATCGATTAGCTTGAAATCTTGTATATAAAATTGATTAAGAATTTCTTAAATATATGTCATTTATGAAAGAAACAATGATCTCTTTGAATGGTCTTTTGAAATCTTTACTCAGAAAATGTATGTAACTTCACCCACGACTTTCATTTTAAATTTGGATGATAATCAAATTTTGATTTACTTAACAAATTCACAATCATTACATGAAATCAAAAATATCATCTATATATAAAGATAAAATTACAAATTTATCTTTAAACCTTTTATTTTATAGATAATGGTCTTTATCAATCATGTGAAAATCATATGAAATATTTATATTATGAAAACTAATATATCATTTTCTTAAAGCCTGCTTCAAACCATAAATTAATTTTAATAATCCATATGTTTTATGTTATTGTCATGTCTTAATGAAACATGTATGTTTTTCAATATATATTATTCTTCTAATTCTTCATTAAGAGAAGTAATTTTTGTATATATCTGATGTATGTTTTTCAATATATATTCTTTTTCTAATTCTTCATTAATAGAAGTAATTTTTGTATCTATCTAATGTAATTTAATATCCAAGCTGCTATCATAGCCAACATTAATCGAATTTAAACAGAACTTATAAATGGTCAAAATATATGTTCATAATTAATTCCCTCGTATTGTGTATATCTTTAGCCACAACGCATACCTTAAATCTTCGATACTATTATCAATATTTTACTTTATTTTGAGAATCTATTTATTCTTAATAGTTTTTACCTTATTAGGAAATCAACTATTTTACATACTTGATTGGAGCTCAAAGAACTGACTTTATCCTTTATTGCTTTCATCCATTGTTCTTTAGCCTTATCAATAAGAGCTTCATTTACATTTGTGTCTCACCCTCTTCTTGTTGGATGATCATGTGATTTTCCTTTTTTATTTCAAAATGACGTTGAAAAACTATTCCATGATTGCTTCTACAGAAACGAGATCCATGAGACATATATTCATTAATATCTTTGTTACTCCTATTTGGATAAAATACAATAGGTAAACTCTTATAGGTTGCAATCCAAATTGATCTCCAGCTAATTCTTCATGAGATAACTCCTACTTAAATGGAGTCCTTCTTTCTAATTTCGCGTAACAAAATCATTGTGATCATGAGTCTCATATAAGTCTTTTATTATTTCACCCTACTTTGAAAAGTCTTTTTTTATAAAAAAATGTGACATCTCACCATTTAAACTCAATTATTCCTTTATTAACTTGTTCACACACACACACACACACACACACAAACACACACACACACACACACACACACACACAGAGAGAGAGAGAGAGAGAGAGAGAGAGAGAGAGAGAGAGAGAGAGA
>JANZLC010000200.1:5542360-5563443 GCA_026413385.1 Erythroxylum gracilipes
ATTAATATTGATATGCTTTAATTAATTTAAATAAAATTTCATAACTTTGAAGCATGTATAAATAATAAAATTAAAGGCTTATGTCCTAAAGATAACAAAATTTGATTGGAACGAGTCCTTAATAGGTAGGAGTAAGACAATAACAAACTATGATTAGAAATGGTAATGGATTTTTTTAAAAAAATAAAAAACGTCATTTTTTACAAAATTACGACATTTTCTAATGGCTTGGTCTGATTAAGCAATCTCAGTCCATAGCGGGTCAACCCAGGCTGAAGTCGGGCTGGGTCACATTTGTTATCTCTAGCTATAATGAAAAAATTTAAGATTCATTAAATCTAATTTTCCAATCTTTGCGACACACCGCTCGAATACTTTCTTGATTTTCATCAATTAAGTTAAATACATTTTATGGTGAATTCAATCTTAATGGTTAGGCTTGGACAAGATTGGTGAATGAACCTAAAGGCCTATAGTACTGGTAATAATATAATTTTCATTCTATAAATGACCCAAATATCACATACATATGATTGAGAACAAAATATAAGCCACAATTCTCAAAGCATCACCCTATAAAAACTACTGTACAGAATTGTTTCCCAATATACATCACATCATGTCAAGATGTGTGTTAGATCTCATGTTTGTAACTTTATTTTACTAAGGCATATTGGATATTGGGTATTGAGCATCAATGCCACACTCCTACAGGTACTTTATAAAAGGTCTAAGATTGCATCCTATTTCATCATGCATTTCACAATATTTACCACCTAATGAACCACTTTGTTCCTTTTACCTTCTCAAAATTCCACTTTTACTTTAAATGCTCTAAAGACTTCCAAAGAATCATATCTCACAAATGAGCCTAACAAAACCATAATAAGAAAATTCATTAATTAAATTACTTGTAGCCTCCTATAGCTGAGCTGAAGGAGTAAAAGACCCACAAATATTAGTATGAATTAACCAAAGTAGTTTTATGCACCTGCCAAATTTAGTATTTCTAACTTTGGCAACCAACTTCCTTTTATAAAGTCAAAATAAATGTGAAAGTATAAAAAATAAAGTTCCTATAAAAATCTCATCCATCATCGATCTTTCCAATCTTTGTCAAGAAATATAGTAGACTTACTTGCATAATAGAATGGAAGATTTTTCACTTAAGTTCGACCTTTTTGTGGAGACAAACATATTAAAAGAAGAAGAAGTAAAAAGCGATATATCTACCAAATCAAGTTTATAAAGATTATTGTAAAAATTTTATTTTCAATTAAAATAAAATCATGGTATAAAGTTCTTTTTCTAGATCCAAAAAGAAAACTATAACTAGTTTTATCCAAAAATAGATATAGAACCTAAATCCCTCTTAATTAAAGGTATGTTTACAACATCATATACTCCTTAGCCTTTTGTTGTTTGTCATCTCCTGCAAGAAATTGGTAAAATTGGTAATATGAATTGTAGCACATGTGGCTAACCATTAAGTATTGGAAGGCACATCAATAATATTGGATTCTAAGCAAACATCACCAAGAGATTATCTATCTTTTCTAATTTAAACTTAAGCTTCTAACAATGTGCCTTCTTATGCCTAAACTTCTTATAATAATTGCATTTTCCTTTGAAGCCTTCATTCTTAAGAGCATTGGAAACTAAAGTCATTATTTTCCTATTCCTTTTATTTCCTTTATTATGTTTCTTGAAAGGCTTGTTGATATTGATGTTATTTGATAAAGGCTTCCTTTTTTCACCATTGGTTTATAACGATCACCACACTTCTTACCTTTCTTTTCTTCATGTCATCCTCCTCTTTGGTAACGATAGTGGTCATCTCTTTTATAGTCCACTGCTCTTTTTGAGTACTGTAACTAGACTTAATAGAGTCAAAGTGAGATGGAAGAGACCCCATGATAAACCAAGTAATGCAATCATTATTAAGTTGCATATTGATCACCATAATCTTATGATAATAAGCTATGATCTTGTCAATATGCTCTCCAATTCAATTAACATCATCATAACTAACATAATACAAAGTGCTTAAGAGTTAATTATTCTCATTCTTGGAGAACATACATTTCTTATTAATGGCTTCAAGAAATTCCTTAGCATTCTCAACATTTGAAATGCTAACACATACAAAGTCCATATGATACCTCATAATTATCAAACATCATCAGTTCAAGTATTCCTATTTGTCTTAATGCTTCTTATTACTAGTAAAGTCTTAATAAAAGGGTTAGGAGGAGAGTATTCTCTCAAGGTCATATCTAATTTCATAATCATTAAGTTCATCATAAGAGATTCAACCCACTACTCGTAATTAATCCCACTAAGCTTCAAAATGAAAGATAATTGAGGATTGATCAAAGTTGAATAAAAAACATAAAAGCAACATTAATACATATATAATACAAGATCATGCTATTTGTTCTATGTCTAACTTCTTTAAAATGATCCACAAAAGTGAGTATTGAATGTTAGACTCCATTAAGGATAAAAAATGGACTCATTCATAGATAAGAGCAATACATTAAACATCATAATTGAATGCATCAATCAAATATCAATATGATAGTAAAATTATGTTAGTTCATGATATATAATGGATTCTCTTCACCAATCTAAGCATCTTACCAAAGGATGAACTCATCGATATGATAACTTAATTATATGCATGGATTTTAATAGAAAAAAGATTAATATTGGAAAATAATATGAATAAAAAACATTCAAATTTCTGTACTTGTGAGAGGTAAATTCATAAGAATACAATATTCAAGTATATCTAAAACATGATAATAAAAATTAGCGTAACAAAATGTTATATGAAATAAAAGACAATTAGTAAAAAAAGACATGTAAAGTTATCCTAAATATAGTAAAAATTATCACGTGAATGGATAAAATATTCAATTCGAAGCACAATTGTAAAAATAAAATATGCCAAGACACCCCTCTCAAAATAATCACAATAACATATTATTATTATTATCATTTTGAATTATTAGCAAAAACCACAATTATGTTGAAGTGGTAGAATTGTAAATAAGCTAAAATGATATAATAGTAAATAAAATGAAATTAGATAGTTGTAAATAACTATGATGATAGAATTACAAATAACTGGAGATAGCATAATTGTAAACAATTGGATATGACAGAATTATAAATAACTAGAGATGGCTAGAATTGTAAACACTTCATCTTCCACCTCTATATTGGTAATATAACCCATAAATTACTTATAACTTGGCATGAGTCTTAGAAGGAATTTTCTCCTCTTCTAAAATTAAGTGATCAATAGGATTGATTTGAACCAAAAAAATCCAACAAAGAGATCGAAGAACAAAAGATTTTGACCATAGATAAAGCTTTTAAAAAATCTACATTATTAGCCCTTTGGGTTTGATAAAGTTTCCCAAAACATATGTGAATGTATGTATGAATAATATAAACATTTTTTTATAATGATAAGAGATAATAGTCTTTATTAATAGAAAGATCATGAACACTTAATTTTCAGTTAGTAGGTGATAGGGATGATGATGATTTTAATCTTGTTTTAAGGTATGACTTTAAAAAAAGGAATCACAAATGATGATGAGACGGGGAAAAAAGTGTGAGCGAACAAATAACAAAAAGCAAAGGATTCAAAACCTATGACTTTTCCATCAAAATGACCTAACCGTATCTCTGAAAAAAGATTTAAAACGACGTCGTTTTGAGGTAAACCGTTGAAAAAGACAAAGGCTTCGGACCAATGTATTAACTAAGCCTTAGACCTTACGAAAACAAGAGAGACGAATGACTCTCTTTGACACTATAAGGAAGAAGCCAGTGGTAAGTCTCCAAAATTCATAAAACCTCCCAATTCCCAATCCCCAATTCCGATTTCAGTGAACTATCCCTCACAGCGAATTGGGGAAATCGGTATTTGGAAGTAAAAAATCCTCCGATAATGTCAAAAACCGATACTTCAAAGTCCAATCTCCTGCCTTACGCCAAAGTCCACCCTGCCAACGATCCTGAGGCCGATCCCAATTCCTACTCTCTCGAGAAGTTTCGGCTTTACGAGACCAGACAGGTATGTGAATGGGGTGCAATCTATGAAATTTTAAGTCTTTGCTGTGTTGGTTATGTTTTAATTTAAAGGAAATGGAAAGGGCGATAAGATATTGTCGTTAAATTTTGTTTCCTCTAGATAATTTTATCTTTATTGAATCCATATACTTCGTTTTCTTACCTGTGCAGAGGTTTTATCTAGTTGGGAGTGATCGGAATAAGAAATTCTTTCGGGTGTTGAAAATTGACCGGTCAGAGCCATCTGATCTCAATATTAGTGAAGACCCGGTGGTTTACTCACCACAAGAAATCAAAAACTTGCTTCAGCGGATTGCAGAAGGAAATCGTGCTACTGGGGGCCTGAACTTTGTGGCGAAGTTTTATGGAATTGCAGGCTAGTGTTAATGCAATGTTTTGTTTTTGCGCATTTTGATGATAGATGGTTTTCTTTGTGATAACAATATATGTGCTTTTGGAATTCCAGGTTGCATGAAGTTTCTTGAATCATATTATTTGATTTTAGTAACGAAGCGCCGCCAAATAGGATGTATTTGTGGTCATGCAATATATGGTATAGATGAGACCCAGTTGATTACAATTCCACATGTAACGATTCAAACTGATTTGGCTCATTCAAAAACCGAGATGAGGTACTTGACTTTCCTTTTGCTTGCATATAGTTTTTTCTTGTTTGCTTGGCTTACTTTCTTTTGTGTCTCATGTTGTTTGTTACATTTTATTCTCTACATGGTTTTTTAGTCTATGTATTATTTTGGCATTTCATACTTTAAATTAGATCTCATTGGCATAATGGTTGCATGATTTACATATCTGGTGCATTTTAGCTTTATCACGACACAGGATGAGACAAATTGTTATTTGTGCTTGTTTTATGCTCCTGCACCTTTATGTATCCCATTTACAGCAACAAAAATAAGTACTGAAAAAAATAAAAATTGTTGAGTTGGTAACTGATATTGAAGTTTGTCTGGTGAGACAGCAAGGGATAGAAATGACGGGATTTGAAAATATAATTATCCAGTGCTAGTGTATCCAATTATTGCAGCAAATGCTGGACAATATGGGATTAGCAGAGTTCGATAAAATTATCAAATACCTACATGTGTATGCACAAACATACGTTGTTTTTATTTGCATGTTGCAGTTCACACTTCAAAGTTATTGATTTCTAGGAATGTGTGGAACTAAAGTGATATCGTTTTTAGATATATTTGTTGCAATTCTGTTGCCAGTGTTATAGTTGGTGTGCTACTTGTGAATGGAGGTGCATGTTTTGAATTTACTAATCTACATCAATAAGATATTGGCCTCAGAATAGTTTCATTTTTCTTTAAAATGCAGGTACAAGAAGTTATTATCTAGTGTGGATTTGACAAAAGATTTTTTCTTTAGTTATACGTATCCCATTATGCAAAGCCTGCAAAAGAACATGTTAACAATGGGAGACGAGAATATGCCATATGAAAGCATATTTGTGTGGAATACGTATCTAACACAAGCCGTTCGGTCAAGATGTGGCAATCCTATTTGGACAATAGCACTTGTCCATGGACATTTTAAGCAGGTATGCATCTCTTTTTGTTAATAGTTTTGGTCATCATAGCCGATAAATGATATTGAATTGTTTCCACCCATACTGTGCTTTTAATTTTTAGACATCCAATTAATCTCCCTGTTGCTATATCATAATATTTTTCAAGTAATTGTTTCTTCTTATACTTTCCGTTAATTGGTTCCATTCTTCTCCGGGATAAACTTTAAATGACAATGATTAATTATTTAACTATAGCTGCAATATTTCTACTTGAACTTGAACTTTTGGCTACATTAATAGTTAGACTTGAAATGGAGAAAGCTTTTCAAGATTCTTGCAATTTTAATTGAAAGAGGATTCATGTCTAAAGAAACTTTAAATTTGTCACCTTACTCAAAACTAAAATGCTACATTATACATGTTCTGGATTATGATTTCGAGGAATAGAGACTATATTTCCCAATACTTGCAATCACCCCTAATTTGAAGAAACTAACTGATCAAGCATGATCAGTGGATGAAGTCTTTCCAATCATTATGCCTGGTGCTCTCTTAATGTTTATCTAAGTGGATGAAGTCTTTCCAATCATTATGCCTGGTGCTCTCTTAATGTTTATCTAACATGTGAGGCCTCGTGACATTGTGGTAACAGGTTAGGTTATCGATCTTTGGGAGGGATTTTAGTGTTGCTTTGATATCGAGGCGTTCACGGCATTTTGCTGGGACTCGGTATGCTCTGTCCTTGTTTTCTTTTTCAAATTGTATTTCATATGTGATATTTTCTTTATTCTTGGCGAGTTTCTTCAACTGTGTTCATCTCATTGACTTATAGTCTGATGCTTCTTATATTTCTTCTATACCAGATGACACCAACTTATCACACACATATCTTTGACTTGGAACGAGTTACTGTAGCTGAATCATTGCTTTTATTTTGTTAGGTGAAAGTGTTAGAAGAGTTCAAAAATATATCCACATGTTGTCTGTCACTTTACTTATACTTTAGGTAAAAGTACAAAGTGGCCTAATTAATGTTCTACTTCCTATTAAGTTGGATCGTGTATATCATGTGTTACTTGCTCTTTACCAATTTATCTTTGGAGAAATGTTGATTTTTTCGAGAAATTAGCAAGTTGATATTCCAAATCGACAGAAGTAGGTACTGATATCATTTTGCTCAAGTTTCTCCTTTAAAAGATTGACAATCAACTTTTTGTTTATTCTGGACCTAAAACAACATACCTTTCTGTTTAGTTGACCTACATTTCTATAGGCCTTAGATGAAGAGAAGCTAACACTAGTGTGAAGAATAGTGGGAAAAACAGAGGACTTGATGAATATTCAAGACCCTTGCATCATTTATATAGAAGTCATTACATAGGGAAAGAAAACCTTCGTAATAAATAGGAAATCATACACTAAAGAGGGAGATCATACTCTCCCTAACATAGATACTACTCTTCCTAATATAGATATTTTCTAACACTCCCCCTCAAGCTGGAGCATACATATCATAAGCTCCGAGCTTGTTACATATAGGTTTCAACTGAGACCCAGTCACCAAGTTGATCTTCTGACTTGACATATGGTGTCTCAATTAATCCTTCTTGAAGCTTTTCACGAACAAAGTAACAGTCCACTTCAATATGTTTGGTTCTCTCATGAAAGACTAGATTCGAGGCAATATGAATGGCTGCTTGATTATCACACATCAGTTTCATTGGAGTGGAGTGCTCAAAACCAAGTTCCCCGAGAAGATGCTTCAACCAAATCAACTCACATGTAGTATACGCCATAGCCCTGTACTCAAATTCAGCACTAGAACGTGCAACAATTGATTGCTTTTTACTTTTCCATGACACTAGGTTTCCACCCAAAAATGCATAGTAGCCTGAAGTAGACCGTCGATCATAAAAGCCTGCCCAGTTTGCATCTGTTATACCTTGAATCTGAATGTGTCCATGATTCTTGTAAAGAAGACCTTGCCTTGGAGACCCTTTCAAATATCTCAAAATTCTAATAACTGCATCCTAATGACTAGTCTGCGGAGATCCCATAAATTGACTCACTACACTTGTAGCAAACGAAATATCTGGACGAGTAACAGTCAAATAATTCAATTTACCAACATGTCTTCGATACTTTCTTGGATCTTCCAACTGCTCTCCTTTATCAGCATTAAGTTTTACATTTGGTTCCATGGGGCTATTAATTGGCTTTGTTCCCAACAGACCTATTTCCTCTAGAAGATCAAGAACGTACTTCATTTGAGATAGACAAATCCCCATTTTTGACTTTGCTACCTCGATACCTAGAAAATATTTCAGTAAGCCAAGATCGGTTGTTTGAAATTTAGTCTATAGGAATGACTTTAAAGACTGAATTCCTACTTTATCATCTCCAGTAATAGCAATATCATCAACGTATACAATCAAAAGAATTTTACCAGCCTCAGAGTGACGATAGAACATAGAGTGATCCACACCACATCGACGTAGACCAAACTCCATAACCACTGTACTAAAGCGCCCAAGCCAAGCTCTTGGTGACTGTTTTAGACCATACAAAGATTTGTTAAGGCAACACACTAGATTAGTCTCCCCCTGAGCAACAAACCCCGGTGGTTGCTCCATAAAAATAGTCTCCTAAAGAAAGGCATTTTTCGCATCGAGTTGATGAAGAGGCCAGTGATGGGTGGTTGCCAATGCAATGAAAACACGTACAGATGTCAATTTGGCAACAGGAGAAAAGGTTTCAGTATAATCCATTCCATACATTGTGTATAACCCTTAGCTACCAAACGAGCTTTTAAACGATTAATCGTGCCATCAAAATTGACCTAAACACTGAACACCCAACGATAACCCACAATTGTCTGGCCATGTGGAAGAGGAACTAAGTCCCATGTAGCATTAACTTGCAAAGCCAACATCTCTTCTTTCATGACATGTTTCCATCCAGGATGATCCAAAGCTTCTAAAGCAGACTTAGGGATAGGTATAGAAGACAAAGTGGATACAAAAGCAGCATATGAAGGTGATGAGTTATAAGAAACAAAGTTTGAAATACAAAAGCAGCATATGAAGGTGATAATGAGTTATAAGAAACAAAGTTTGAAATAGGATAAGATGTACAAGACCTTCTTCCTTTACAGAGAGCAATGGGGCAATCAAGATCATCATATGATGGAATTAAAGACGGAGAAGACAATGGTGACGAGTGTGAATCGTCTAGTTGTACTTTAGGATGAGTGCGTCGAGTATAAACCTGCAAATCAGGATGAGAGAGACATTCCAAAGGAGTAGGATTAGTGTCAGAAGCAACATAATTGGGAGTTGCCTGGAAAGGAACAAAAGAAATTGGTAAACACTCATCAGTATCAGTAGAGACAGACTGAGCATAAGAGAAGTATGGTGCGTCTTCAAAGAATGTAACATTAGCAGACACAAAAAAAGCGATTCAATGAGGGGCTAAAACATTTATACCCTTTTTGCAAACGAGAGTACCCGAGAAAGCTACACTTTATAGCTTTTGGATCTAATTTATCCGTGTTGGGTTGAAGCTGGTGAGCAAAACAAACACATTCGAATACTCGAGGAGCAATGGAAAAAGGGTCTTGATAGGGAAAGAGAATTGAGAATGGAGTTTTACCTGTTAACACAGAAGATGGCATTCGATTGATAAGATAACATGTAGTAAGTACAACATCTCCCTAGAAAATTTTGGGTACATTCATGTGGATTAACAAGGTACGAGCTATTTCAACAATATGTTGGATTTTTCTCTCAGTTTCCCCATTTTGTTGAGGAGCGTGTGGGCAGGAAGATTGATGTTGAATACCTTGTTTCAAGTAGCTGGAGAATGAGCTAGAGAAATATTCTTTAGCATTACCACTACGAAGAATATTGATTTGAGTATTCAACTGATTTTGAATTTCAGCATAGAAAAAACAAAAAATAGAGAATAGTTCAGAACGATCTCGCATTTGATATAACCAAGTTATTTGAGAGAAATCATCAACAAAAATTACAAAATACTGAAATCCCAACTTAGACTTGACACGAATCAGACCTCAAATATCTGTATGGATTAACATGAAGGGTTTTTCAACTCTTTTATTGACTCAAGGAAAAAACGAACTATGATGATGTTTTCCTAACTGACACGACTCACAATTTAAACTGGAAACGGAATCTAATTTTGGCACTAATTTCTTGAGATTTTCCAAAGATGGATGACCCAATCGACTATAGATATCAATAGGAGAGACTGACACTGGGCAGGCGATGGACGATTGCAACTTGTCAAAATAGTACATTCCATTTGATTCACGCCCTTCTCCAATCGTCATCTTGGTCTTCAAATCCTGGATAATGACATTATCAGGGTAGAAACATATAGAACAATTTAGTTGTTTTGTCAATTTGCTCACAGACATAAGATTGAAAGGAAAGTTTGGAAAAAATAATGTAGAGGGTAATGTGAGAGAAGAACAAGGATGAGAGGGTCCAACACCTTTAATTGTGGCAGTAGATCCATCAACAATATTAAGTTTATCATTATGAGAGGCATTTAAAGGAACATTTTGGTTAAAGTTGGTTATTTTACTTGAAATATTGTCAGTGGCACCAGAATCTATTACCCATGGCTGTTTTCTAGGGATAGCTGAATAACAAGCGGTTGGGTTACCTTGATGAGCCACAGATGCCATAGAGGAAGAAGGTGTTTGCTGAGCAGACTGATACTGCAAAAACTTAGTGTACTCATCCTGAGATAAAGTAATAGACGGTTGTGAAGTTGTAGTCGAAGAATGTTCTTCAAGAGACGCAATATAAGCAGCTCGCAAATGGGGATATATCCCAACAAGACTTTTCATCATGTCTACCTCTATCACAATGTGTGCAATGGAGTCGTAAGCCTCTGCTACGTCCTCCTCGACAGCCACGACCACCATGGCAACCGCGTCCTCCTCGACTTCCCTCATGGCTTCCTTTGACTTGTGAATCTGATCGTGTTGCAAGAGTTGACCTTTTAGAGTTATTCTCTAGTGAAGTCGCCTTAGTCATAGAGCGAGAGAGTCTAGAATATACTTCAACAAGGATGGAAAGTGTGCTCCTCCCAAGATTTGTGCTCGCATAGGCTCAAACTCAGGTTTCAATCTAGCCAAAAACGTCGTAGTTACCAAGTGCTTTCTTTGAATCTGCATCTCCTTAATATCAGATGTGATCGGTAGTAGAGAATTCAACTCCTCAAAAGCACGTTTCACTTTCCCAAAGTATTCAATCAAACTTCCTTCCTGTTTGGACTAAAATAACTCAACAGAAATATCATACACGCGAAGCATATTACTAGAGTAAAGAAGCTTAGCATAGTCTCAAGCTTGCTTATAAGTGCTATCATGAGAGAATAGGACTGAAATTTCAGGTTCCATAGAATCGTAAAGAATATGTAGTAATTGTGCATGATCACCTTGCCAAATTTCTAGTATTTTCTGATCAGTTGGGGGATCAGATGTAAGATGGAACAATTTTCTCTGACCTCGAAAGAACAATTCAACATTCTTAGACCAAAAAGGATAGTTATTACAGTTCAAACATTTCTTGGTAATTCGCAAAGTTGAGAAACCCATTGTCAGAACACCTGTGGATGATTTGCTACTGAAATCTGACATCTCCCAGTTATGCTAGACGAATTTCCTGGTTAAACGGACACTAAAACACTGCTGACGATGTTTCGAAATACATAAAACTTTACTGTGTATTTGGTTTTTGGTTTTGATAAGTGGAGGTAAGTGTTTTGGATAGAATGGTAGGTGTTAGGGTTTACGGTAAACAAGTTTTAAGGTTTGGGAGTGTGGCTTTGATACCATGTGAAGAACAGTGGGAAAAACAGAGGGCTTGATGAATATTCAAGACCCTTGTATCATTTATATAAAATTCATGACATAGGGAAAGAAAACCTTAAATGGGAAATCATACACTAAAGAGGGAGATCATACTCTCCCTAATGTAATATTACCCTTCCTAATATAGATATTTCCTAACAACTGCTACTAAATATTTTACCATGATATCCAATTTAAGACTAAACTTTGCAAGTGCAATTTGTTTTTTAATGTTCCAGGATACTAAAATCCACTAACAAAAACATATTATCTACAAGTTAGATCTATTTAAAGCTGATCCAGCATACTCAGCATTTGCATAAAGTTGAACTTTCGTCCCTCGTGATCCTTGCATAATAATTTTTCCCATTTTGAACTATGAGATATCTCATTATGTTTACTACTGCATGAAATGAGTACTTCCTGAGAGTCTAAGAGTCATCACTCATTGCAAAGAGAATTGCATATCTAGGGATTAATTTGTAATTGGTCCCAAATATCTTGTAATATGAATAACTGGTCTCCATGTTGGCTACATAATTTGAAGCATGGTGGAGTATCCATTTGCTTTGATTATAATGTTCTGCTTTTGCTCATCAAGTCAATAACATATTTCCTATGTTTGCCAGAGCTGATCTTACTGTCTTTATCCCCAAAATATGTTGTTGAAATTTCTTTAGTATTTGGTTTCAAAGTTTTTCTGCAAAAATGATATGTGTTCATGAATGTCACTACAATATGACCTGATGATAACAATGTTCACTGCATCCATTATAAACAAATGGTTAAACTTTTCATTATATTTTCCTACAGTTACATATACAAACTCTTTTTTGACAACAAAGTATCTATTATTTCCTGAACCCATCAACCTAATGATTACTCCATAAAAACCTGAACCTGAAGATCCCGACTAAGAAGCATTCTTAGTTTCACATTATAGCAATGATGTTATTATAATGTTGAACCTAATAACGCCACCATATTGACAAGGTTTACTTTCCTGCCTGATACTGCTGTCACTGTTAGTATGCTGTTGACAATTGTTAATATTGTAATTGTTGAATTTTAATTGACTGCAGTTACTTGAAAAGGGGAGTGAATGATCGGGGAAGGGTAGCGAATGATGTTGAAACAGAACAAATTGTCCTTGATGAAGAAGCTGGATCATGCAAGGGAAGAATGAGTTCTGTTGTGCAGATGCGTGGTTCTATTCCCCTCTTCTGGTCCCAGGAAGCTTCAAGATTTAGTCCTAAACCTGATATCATCTGTAGGAAATTGATTCAAGTTTTCAAACTGTTGGTTATCTGTGATGGTATTTCCTGCATGATTTGCTTATCCTCTGATGCTTAATTTTATCTATACATCAGTGCAACGTTATGATCCTACCTACCAGGCAACCAAACTGCATTTTGAAGATCTAGAAAGGAGATATGGCAACCCTATAATTGTACTTAATTTGATTAAGGTTTGTTCATATCCGAGCTATGCAGTCTACACTGTTCAAATTTTTTTCAGGCTAAGTTGTGGCATTTGTCTTACGTTTTTTGATGATACAAGTGAATGATAGTTATATGAAGAATTTGTGTGCAACTTTATTTTGATTGATGTTCACATGTTCCTCTCATTTATATTTCATATCAGAACACTCATTTGACCTATCTTCTAATGTTTAATACTATCCTGACAATTATCGTAATGCTAAAATGCAGACTGTTGAGAAACGGCCAAGAGAAATGATGCTGAGGCGTGAGTTTGCTAATGCTGTTGGGTATTTGAATACGATTATGCCAGAAGAAAATCATCTAAAATTTATCCACTGGGATTTTCACAAGTTTGCTAAGAGGTAGATTTGCTACAACTACCACTGGGGGCTTATTGGAAGTATTTGATTGAAATGTACAGCTTGTCCTAAACTGCTGTACTTATTCTGGTCTTCAGACTTTTGTTCAAATACAAAATTTGAAAATCTCTATCTTGTCTTCTTGAATGCCTGTAGTAAACTTAGTTTTATCGACTAACTTATAGAACAGCCTTTAAGTATGGTATCCCCCTAACTTGTAAGAAAACAAATCAGGAAATTGAAATTTATGAGTTCCATGTGCCATGCATTCATTGTTAATTATTTACCTAACTCCATTTGGTTTTTTTAATATGATCAGTCTACTCTGTTTTGTTCCTTCATTTATTATTGTGAGCTGACCCATTTGTTCTTTCTTTTTTCCTCTTTTAAAGCAAGTCCGCCAATGTTCTGGCTGTTTTGGGTGCTGTGGCAAGTGAAGCACTTGATTTGACTGGGTTTTACTATAGTGGGAAACCCAACATTGTTAAGAGGAGAACCAACAAGTTTAATCGGACAAGCACTGGCAGGTAGTAGTTCCCAAAGATTAAAGCATTTATTGTAACGTTGCAAATCTTCTTCTAAGCATAACACCTGGTTTTTAAGGATGCTTATTTGAGGCACTTAATATTAAGCTGGGAACTTAGTGTTGTCCAGTATGTATTACATAGTATAGCTTCTAGACAATATAATCGTTTATCGGACGTAGATCCTATCTTTCAATGACTTTTATATACTTCTCTTAGAGATATGAAGACTGGCTCTGGGGAACTTGCAAGGATGGGAAGTACCAATGACAGTTTAAATTCAGTAATAAATCGGGAAAAAGATACCAATTCTAGTCAACAGAATAGGCTAGACAATTTTGGTGGTGAAGCACCTCGTTTTCAAAGTGGAGTTCTTCGCACTAACTGCATTGACTGCCTGGATCGTACAAATGTTGCTCAGTATGCTTATGGCCTAGCAGCATTGGGACGCCAGCTTCATGCAATGGGTCTTACCGACATACCTAAAGTGGATCCTGATAGTACCATTGCTGCTGCTCTTATGGCTATGTACCAAAGCATGGGAGATGCTCTTGCCCAGCAATATGGAGGCTCTGCAGCTCATAATATTGTATTATTTCTTCTTCATTTTTCCTGTCTTCTCCACTTAATTGGCGTTCATGTTCAATTTTGACTTAGCTCATGGTCATTTGCTTCAGGTGTTTCCAGAGAGACAGGGAAAGTGGAAAGCTACAACTCAATCTAGTGAGTTTCTCAAGTCTATAAAGCGATACTACAGCAATGCCTACACTGATGGTGAAAAGCAAGATGCAATAAACTTGTACTGATCTTCTCTGTTATACTTTTTTTAATCCCATTACCAAGTCTGTTTACATCTTAGCTGTGCATATTAGTTTGAATATTCGTGCAGTGACAATGTGTTGTGTTCTTTGCATAACTACATTTTATTACCATCAGTTCTCACAGCTTAATATGATACTAAATGTCCATTTTTGCAACTCCCAACTATTTGCTAGATTTTTGGGTTACTTCCAACCACAAGAAGGAAAACCTGCTCTTTGGGAATTGGATTCAGATTATTATCTCCATGTCTCTGGGACTGGAGAAGAAGACCTTTGTTTGGATTACTGGTAAAAGTTAGAATCTTATGTTGTGATCTTGGACTGAATTTGGTAGATAGATGGCTGAAGGATGTCCCTGTCTATTCCAAGTGATGATATTTTGAGTATTTGTGTAGCTTGTCCAGCAACCAGGGGTTGGATGCTAAGTCCACAGACATCAGTGTTAAGCATTTAGGTGTTGGGATGACTCTTGCACCTATTCCAGCATGCAGGGAAGATTTTTATCGAATGAAGCTGACTTCATTTGATAAATTGATTGAGAGGACATGCAGTGCAGTTAAAAATGTAAGACTTTGTAGTGAACCTGACCAAAGACCTCGTGGTGCTGCTGGAAACTCTGGAGTTGCACCTGATGCAGCGTAATTTCCTTTTAACAGAGTTATTGTCTTCTGATTTAGTCATCTTGTGTTGTGTGTATACATCATAAACGTGTTGATTTCATCATAAGAAGTTTATGACTTTGTTTATGTGCTAACAATAGTAAGAATGTTCCAAAAGGAGAAATTATCTTAAAAGGAGCAAATTTGGAAAATACAATAAGTAGGAGAATTAGAAAAAAAAAACGATTATCATGGAACACTATTGTTGAAGCTTCTAGTTGAATTTGAAAATGCAATAATAGATCAGTAGACTTTCCTCTTTTCTTTATTATAGCTGTTGGATTACTGTTTTACATCGTACCTTATTAAGTGCTAGCATGATCTGTTGTTTGTGGAAAATTGAATATTTTCCTTCATGTGTTACATTTAATGTAGTGAGATACAGCTCAAGAGCCCAAATTGGCTTTTTGGTCAGAGGAAGTATGATGATAGCAGTGCAAACCCAAAAGCGTCACAAGGGGAGCTTGAAACTGGAGAAATTGAAAAGGATAGAATTGATTACTGTGATTTGAATTGGCTTTCATCTCTAGGTGACATGAATGAGGAGGATATCTTCCAGAGGTATTTCCTTTAGTTTAGTTTTTTTTCTTTTACCTTTGTTTTTAATGCAGTAAATAGTAGGATTAGACTGGTTTTGTGGGTATGCTATAAACTCAAAAATTCAAGCTCAATTTCTTGATTTTAGGTTCAATGCATGGTCATGAACATCCCCTTTTGTTGCTCCACTAGATCAAATCTGTTGGATAAGATATATGCCATATTTAATGCAATGCTCCTAGCTTGCAAATAACAATTATTGTGATTTTAGAGGAAGGCATAGTGCTAATAAATGCTTGGTTATAAATATCAGACCAAACTGGTTAGTCAAACCAATAAACTTGTGCAGCAGTCAGGAAGCCAGTTTGGTTCTTGTATTGAACCATTTTGACATTTGACCTAATAAAAATCATAAAAAGCTTCTTGTCCCAAGAGAAAAAGCGTTGACTCAAACTGTTAAACCATACATGTCTTTATTATCAACAGTAAAAAAGTTACTTCTAACTCTATTACTTTGTAAGTCTTCCTTTTATCTAAGTTAAAAAAAAAAGATGAGAATTAGTTTCTGATACAATTAGTATTATGCAAGTAAATTTTCTTGTAAAAATAATTCGCATGTACTATTTGTATGAATTTATAATAACTTAAGCAGCAATTTACAAAAAATTTGCAATATTATACACTTGTAATACCTAAAGACTAACTTTCGATAATAAATAAATAATGAAATTTAATCAAACAGTAAGGGGACAACTCGTAATTGAGTCTGTTGTCAGAGCTTGGGCCAAGTCTGATAACTATAAATAAATGAAGTGCTTATTTTCTCCTTGCTATTGCATTCCCTCTGATTTTTCTTTGGATAATCTAAGCAAAGAGGGATATTGTCAACTGTTTGACATCACAATTTTTCCTATGATTAAGGTACCTTACAATGATGTCAGTTGATGAAGCTAGTGGTTGGTATGGTGGTACACTGCTTGGTGATCACGATGAAAACAGTGAGATTTACAGACATTATGCTGACTTATGCCAGGTGAGATTGTTCTTTCCTATTTAATGAATTGAACTGGTTATTAGGAAGGATAACTTTGCTAGTCGCTAAGAAATTCTAGTAGCAAATTTTATGCTGCTGGAAGTTCTAAGAAAGGAAAGTAGTTTGTGGGTCTTAATTCTGTCATTGTTTCCCTATCAAGCTAAAAGGGGCATGTTGGAATTAATGAGTAAGATCACATTTAAGTACTTTTAACTTTTGTTTTAATTGAATATGTCATGATGAGCAGGGTCCAACAATGGAACCATTCCAGCCCGACCCAGAAAGGGAGAAGCATTATGCCGATGCTCTACTGGTGAACGCAATTGATGTGGATGATAGTAATATTGAGGCTGAGATGGAAGCAGCTCTCAAGGAGTATGATCAGGTTGGTGCTGATCTTGGGATTTTACCAATCTCTAGCAAATCCCTTGCTAAAGATCCAAGTTGGTTGACAAGATGGATCATTGGGGAGGAGAAAGTGGGGAAATCCTGAATGAATATAATCTTCTGCAGGCTAAGCACTTTGTACAGTTGAAACTTTCCTTGATTTCTTAATTTGGGTTGAAAATATCACATGAATAAGAAAAAGAAGTTGCAGAGCCACACACCTTTTTACCTGTGGCATCAAGTTTTTGTAAATAAACAAAAACATGTAATCGGAAAAGGAAATTGTAATTGGCTCCTGTCTTTAAGAAGTTGTATACTGTGATATTGCTTGAGAATAAGTTGATTAACCTTGTTCCTTGGTATACAGAGTAGTCTTTTGTTGTGTAGAGCTAGCTGGATTACCCGCATTTCGTGTGGATTTTTTTAATTATACTTTAGCTATCAGTGTAATGTGAATCATAAAGAGTTTTCTTTTTTACTTCAGGAATATAAACCTTAAAAGGGTCAAACAGTAAAGGTCTTCACAATCCACAAGCTCTTGTAGGGCTTTTATTAAAGTCAATCCAATTGAGTAGCTTGGCTGATTTCTAGTCATCCTATCCAATCATATTCGAGGCTTTGATCACTTTCAGCAACACTGACATGCACAAAAAGTGACTTCTGGATAAAGAAGAAAAGAATAACATTGTAATGTAAAACCTGTAGATTTGTTCATTATAACTTTGAAGATTTCTGAATTAGTTAACAGGTGAGAAACAATAAACTGAAAAACTCGAGTCAATTTAAATGGTAGCGTTTATTTCAACGAAGAAATGTATAGGTCTTCATCTCCGGAAGAAACTTAGTCTGAACCGCTCTTAAAGTCCTCTGGAAAAGATCCTTCACGGTTCAACTGTGTATTCTTTCCTATCCAATAAGTTTCTGCCCTTCCAACAGTTGCTGCTTCAGGTGGCTGTCCAGGGTTTGGTCCAGAAGGAGCTCGTCCGTTGATCGCCCGAGCAAGGTCAAGATGTGACTGAGGAGGCTGTCCAGGATTAGGTCCAGAAGGAGGATACTTGTTGACTTCATAACTGTTAAAAGAAATACGACCTCCTCCAGCAACAAAAGAAATAAAGAGAGAAGTGAAAGTTAAGATCAAAAGGGTGCTTGAAAGCTTCATGTTTATGGTATCTGAATCCTGTATGCCTCTGCTGTCTATGCTTAACAGTGGTAGGAATTGGTCTATATATACAAATCATCGTCATCACATTACCATAATAGGATTTGAAGTCAGACAGTAAGGATAAACCAATCTTTGCATATATCATTATTAATAAGGCTTATTAGATATATTTTTACATCTTTTTAGCAGATATGCATCAAGACTACGGGATTCTAAATTAAAGCTCTTAATTACATTCTTCATTTGTCTTCTTTCGGAAGCAAAAATCAACACGAAATTTCAGATTCATTTTGCAATTAATCAATACAATTAATTAGCCCTATAATTGCAACATGCTAGATTTAAGAATTGGATGGACAAATATCTAGAAATTAAGAAAATAATAAGTTCATTGTTGTTTTCTCTTAAGCGGAATAATAGAAATGCAAAGGATTGACTACTGCTATTTCAAACTCTGATTAGAAATACGTTTAATCCTCAATGGGGCTACTGTATTTAAGATCGACTAACAGTAGAGCCTCTTGTGTGTTGCAAAACATGGGCCAAGCCTATTCATCATAGCAAGCCCATGAACACAGGCCCAATAATAGGTATGAGAGAAGTATCATTGACATCTAATTACTCGGAGTTTGTATAAAATTATGTTTATTTTTTATTATACTAGTCTACAAAATTAATGATAAAATTGTATCACTTTCTTACCCTTTCTTTTCTTCTGAATCCACAGAGAAGTCCACCCTGTTCTATATTGTTATAATCCTAATGTATCATATGCTAAATCTCTGCATTAGATAATGAACAGGAATAATTAGAGCTAGATATATACATGTCAAATTCAAAATTAAAATTAATTAATTTAAACTTTAGCTATTTTGAAATATGTACATAATGAGTAACTATAATATTACGTTTATACATTTAATTCACATATAATAAACTATTCTTAATTTTTTATATATTTTAATTATTTTGAAATTTATCTACACCAATTATCAAAAAATGCAAATAGTTTATTATTATTATTATATCTTAATTATTTTAACAATATGCACATTAGATATCTACAATACTAAAACTATACATTTTTAATAATTCTAAATGATTAAATAAGTATTATATAAAATATATGTGTATGCATTTGTATTAAACGTAACAATAAACTATATATGTATATATATATATATATATATATATATACATATATCATAATATTAAATTTTAATGTGCTATTAATTAAAATATGCATATATGATGTATTATGGTAAAAGCAACAATTTAAGTAACTTATAGCAATAAATATATTTTTAAAATTAAGTGAAACCATACTTTGTCATTTTAAGTGATTTATAGTAATGGGAATATTTTTAAAAATAAGTAAAATCATGAAAATTATATATTTTAAACCAAAAAAAGAAACTCATATATAATAAACTATTCTTAATTTTAATATATTTTAAATCATTTTAAATTTTGTTTTAATCAATTGTTCTATAATAATTTTTATTTATAAAATTTTATTCATAAATATCAAATATTTAATTATTAATATATTTTAATCATTTAAAAAATATTTTACACATTTAATATCAACGACAAATTGTACATTTTGTGATTCTAAATGATTAAAGAAATATTATATAAAATATATGTGTGTATGGCATATTATCAATCTCCTCCTAAAAAAACGGTGAAAGTAAGAAGCTCTCTTTTCTCTAGATTTCCTTTACTTGCTGATCATAAATTCACACCTATCTCCGTGCACTTGTAGTGTTGGTTCTTGAGTTCTTCTTATTTACCTTTTCTCTCTTACACTCTCAATCTCTTCCTCCACCCTGATTCTCTACCATTGTAGACATTACTAGTTCACATCTCCTGTTTCTCTTATCTCTTTTGGTAAGCTACTTTTCAAGGTTTTTCCACCTTCTCAACTTGTTTTTCTAAGACTATGAAAATGTAAGCAACAGGAGCAGTGATAGATGACATGGAATTGGCATTTCCACCCATCCCCTCTTCCTCGTCCATGTCGAGCAAAGAGCTATCAACCTCAAGTGGCAAGCCTCAGGAAGCAACTATACCTAGGGTCTAACTGTTGGAAAATCAGGTCCGGATCTGATCCGACCGCAGCGGAATAATCACGAAACTTTTCCGTGATTTTTGATTTCCCAAAAATCAAGATCTATTTAAATCTATAAAATGATTAACACGAATCAAAATAAAGCGGAATTTAATTCGTACCTTATTCCGAAGCTTGATCGTGATCTTGATGCATCCCTCGAACCATTTCCGAAACCGATCCGTCTCAACCACCGTAAACGCACAAGTGTCCGACCTCTAACGGTATCCACAGAACAAGTTGAGAGAACTCTGTAACTTTTACAGAGAGGGTTAAGCATGTAGTGCTAGCTACATAAAGCGTAAGCCTATTTATAATAAGCTTAAGACGTTTTAGTGATTTAATTGAAATTAAATATTAATTTCAATTAAACTTTAATTAGAATTACAAATAACTCTAATTAAATACTAATTATGTCCATATAAGAATCAATATCTCATATTGATCCTTATTTATTAAATATCTCATATTTAATCATAAAGTTTCTCAAACTT
>JANZLC010000200.1:5565247-5594572 GCA_026413385.1 Erythroxylum gracilipes
TTATAATCTCATTATAATTTCATTTGCAATGTACAATTATTCCATGGACTTTATCATATACATCTAAACATGTACAATATAAAGAACGCCTTTAAATAATTTGTCACTAAACTACAACCAAAGCGATTGGCTATAGGGCATAAACCAACACTAACCAACTTAGGATGAATCGAAGGAAAGTGGTAGGAGACTCATTAGAAAAGCCACTTGCAATGGTGCCCTCCCTGCAATATGGAGAATGGTAAGATTGTAGCACTAGATAGTGAAGTTTTAAAAGAATGAGCTAAAGCATGAAACACCATCATTGTTGAAATTTTCCTCGATTGTAGACTACCTCTCCAAGTAATCAAAAAATGGACACATACAAGGCGAAAACGTAGACTGATACAACAAGTGTTAATCTTAGAATATAATCAAGTTTTGTTCACATTTCAGAGTGTAAATGAAGCAAAGCTCATAGTTGAATGTCGTCCATAATGTTCAATCTACCTCTTTTCCTCCAATTCTAGAGACCAATCATCAGGCTGGACAGAGTCAAATATGAAAATATTCTATTATAAGTGAACATACACAATGTCCCAGCCCTTAGAAAAATAGATAACCAAGGGGCTTAGTTTATTGGCTAGTTACCTAGGTATTCGCTTTTGTATGGATGAAACAACTACAAAAAGAAAACACATTGGGTTTGTCCGATTATGTATTAGTGTGGAGTTAGATCAAGAGCTTCAAGAAGCCATCCCAATCTTAAGGCTTAGTGAGGAAGGTAAACTAGTAAAAGATGAGGTGAGTGTTTCCTATAATTAGAGATCTAATTTCAAACATCAAGGTAAAGTTTGGAAGCCAACTGAAAGGGTTTTTGCTAAAGGTGATTATGAGGGATTGATGAATCTTAGATGCACTCTTTCAACCTCAGGGGAGGGATCTTGATAGATGTATAATTTATCATATTTATACCTCATATTTGATGTATTTTTTCTTGATATTTTATACTTTTGTTATATATTTGGTACTTAATTCATTCTAAGTGCGTTTATAGGTTATAATTACCTTCACGAACTTAAATGAGAAGAATTCGAATAAAAACATGACATAAAACAAATATTTGAAGCATAGAAGGGTTGCACGGTCATGCATGGTCATGCATCAACCTATGCACTTCTCCCTAGTAGTGCAAAATCATAATTTCAAGCGTTTTTGGAGATACACAATTTGATACATAATCGTGTACCAAACTTTGTAAGCCCTGGAAACCCTAAATTTCAATATAATGTTTAGAGGCTAATTGAGGAGAGCAGACATTAGGAGGCGATTCCAGATGTGGTGATCATTCTCAAGGGTGATTTTGGTTCAAAGAAGTAGAAAACGTGAAGATATCATCGAAAGATCTATCAAAATACACTATTAAACATCTACCTTACAAGAATATTCGATAGAAAATAATGAAGGAGATTTAGAATTATGAACTTATTGTTTTCAATTCGTTTGTCTTTCAATTTATGTTTAATTTCATGTTCTATTATGTGTAACTAAATGTCTTGTTAGTGTTTAGATTAGATGAACCCTATGTTGATACTTTAATATGTTTTGATTCCTTTATTAATGCAATTGGTTAGTTGATATATTGTGATCTAATTACATATTTTATTTACGTTCTAATAAATTCAGAATATTATATCATAACCTAATTTCATACATAGCGATTGAAAAATCTTGTTTATGAATAAATACACAGTAATTGGAAGGAGTTAATTATAGCCCTAGAGATACAATGACATAAATCTTTCATATTAGGGTTAAACCTAATAGAGGAATTTACAAATTGATAAAGCAATCTTATAAACTTTAACCTGAGTAATTCGGTTGAAAACTTTAGGATTAGTTGTTAAAAGATTCAAAATCAGCTACTAGCATACTATAGGAATCTTCAAAGTCCAATAAATCAATAAAATAATTGCATAATAAAAGATCAGTTTGTTAAGGTTTTTAGGGGGATTCAAAACCTAAATATTAATCTTTTAATATCGATAGTTTTCTAAGTGATTTCTTATTTCTCAGTTCAATATTGTTGCCTTTTTTATTTTGCCTGCTTTAGTTTTATTTTCTTTTAATTAAAAATCAAAACCAAATTTGTGGACTAGATAATAGGATAACGACAATTACTAGTATTCATCGTCTTCGTGGGATCGACCCATACTTACCGATATTAACTACAGTTACACCGTGCACTTGCGGTTAATTCAATATTAACTCACTTAAAAGAAGTCAATCAGGTTTACACAAGCCCCTACTTAGAATATAATACCAAGTCGTAATGCAGACTCTACCTTCAACCTATTTGGGGTAGAAAATACTCTGGTACTAGTGCAAAGAATCTTAAGCAAGGAGCAGGAAGCAAATAGAAATATACTAGAGCAATCCTCAAGCACCACCTTAAGTGAAGAACAATAGGATGTAAATAAGGATGTAACTGAAGAGAATGTTTCAAGAAAAGCCATAATGGAGCAAAAACAAGGATAATTCTAAAGCAGCAAAAAGAGAAAACAAGTAAAAGAAGCAAGGCAAGGGCCTTATCATCTCTTCATCCTTTTAATGTACATTATTGCATGGAATACTAAAGGCATAAATTGCCCTAATAAACTAGTAGTCGTTAGGGACTTTACTAAAGAGACTAAGCCTCTTTTGTTAAGACTATTAAAGACTAAACTGAAGCAGGATAATATGGTAAAGCCAAAAATTTTGGGTAGTTTTTAGACACCTTTTTCAAACTATCAATACCATCACCTTAGCAATATAATTGTGGCTTATGAACCAAAAAACTTAATGGTTAACCTAATCGACTCAATGACCAGATAAGGCACCTTGAAGTGATACTACTTTAAAGAAACCATAGAATAAATTTCAAACTTATATATGCCTCAAACTTCAACTTCCAAAGGAAGGACTTATGGGAGAAACTAAGGGATATTCAGTCAATAATGCAAGGGCCTTTAATAGTACTTGGAGATTTTAATAGTGTCCTCCATATGAGATTGAGAGATATACAAGCTAAGATCTTACACATCTGACATTGGGGAAATCATGTAAAGCATATGAGTGACTGACTTGAAGATGGAGGATTGGTTTTACTCCTAGAGAAATAAACAAAATCAATGTTGGCTACTAAGGAAGAAATTGGATTAGGTTCTAGTGAATGAAGATTAGATTGATAAATTTTCTACAAGTAAAGTAGTCTTTGAAGCCCTAAGAATTTGATATGATTATCCTATAATTATACAGCATTCGGGTACTAGTTATATTAGGAGGAGCCCTTTCAGATTCAATAACTTCCTAGTGGAGGAAATGGGCTTTGCTAAAGTAATAACCAAATGCATGCAGCAAGAAAATAGGGAAACTAAAATGTTTATACGTGCAAAGAAGCTCGACCTTTTCAAGAAGGAAATGAATAAACTCAATGCTAAAAGGCAAACTAATACTAAGGAAAGTATGGAAGCTACAAAAATCAAAATGGTATAAGCCCAAGCTTCACTGTATCAAAACCATAATGATCCTCAAATCAAAAAAGAAGAGGAAATGGCACTGAAGGAGTATGCTAGAGCTAATGTGATCCAAAATCCTTTAATGAAGAAAAGAGTACATATCAACTCGTACACAAATGATGACAAGAACATAAAAATTTCCATAATTCTTTCAAGGCCAAGTCCATAACTGATAAGATCTCCTTGTTTACAAGAGCTGATGGTTCTAAGATTTCCTTACAAGGATGAAATCCACAACTATTTTAGTAATTTTCTTGGACAACAAGTAATTAGTATATCCACTCTCCCTCTCCTTAGATCCTTCATAAATAACTCAATCAGTGAAGAAGTGGAAAACTCCCTGTGCAACATAGTAACTATTCAAGACGTAGAGAAAGTAATATTTGAATTGAACCCCATCAAAGCCCCAGGCCCAGATGGCTTTAATGGTTTTTTCTTCCATAAAGCCTAAGATCATACATATAATAGTTGAAGCAATCTAAGAGTTCTTTGCCAATAGGGCCTGCTAAAATAATTTTATAAAACACATATCTGCTTGGTCCCAAATAATAAAAATTTGAGCTCTGTAATCCATTTCAAGCAAATAACTTGTTGTAACTTTATTTATAAAGATATCTCTAAAATGCTAGAAATTAGATTAAAAAGAGCTCTACGCACACTAATTAAAGACTCACAAGGAGCATTCCTAGAGGGAAGACTAATAGGGGACTATTAAGTGGGTCCTATCAATAGGAACACTTGACTTTAACTTAAAAAAAGTATGCCAAGCAAGATTGCAAACATGGCCAATCCTTCACCAAGCAAAAATGAATAACAAAAGAAACATCTATTGTCCCCAAGTTTTAAAGACTTGGTCTCCAAGTAAATGAAGGCTATACATTGGCCATGTTTTAGCTATGTTTTTACATGTATAAAAGCAAGACAAAATGAAAAAGAGAGATTGAAAGCAAAGCCAAATATTTGAGTGCTATATCAAATATTTGATGATCATAAAATAGTGGGAGTTTGTGAGTGTAAGATGAGAAAAATATTAAGTATTTTTATGCATAACTCAGCTAGGGCATTTTGGTCTCTTTTTCTCTTTAAGTGCCAAGAATTGTACTCTTAAGGGTTGCATTTAGTGTTTTGCAATAATTAATTTTAGAGAGGAATTTGTGTTGTACCCATTATGTTTAATAGTGGAAGAAATACTAGTTTGTGCCAGTGATTTTTACTCCTCACCTTGAGGGAGTTTTCCACATAAAAATTCAGTGTTGCTATTTCGTAATTTTATTTATTAGTTTGCTCCATGATTAACATAAAGATGGTAAGATTAATTTTTTGTATTATTTGATTATGCACCAAATTCCTCCCACATAACCTAACCGCTATTATTAGGGTCAG
The DNA here is from genome assembly GCA_026413385.1 of Erythroxylum gracilipes. Taxonomy (NCBI): domain Eukaryota; kingdom Viridiplantae; phylum Streptophyta; class Magnoliopsida; order Malpighiales; family Erythroxylaceae; genus Erythroxylum; species Erythroxylum gracilipes. Next base: position 5,570,167 of record JANZLC010000200.1, read on the forward strand.
GTTTAGTTATTATTGTGTTAAGCCATAGAGAGTAGATTTAGTAGTTTTGCTAAATTGAATGGCACAAATTACCACATATAGAGAAATAAGATGAACGATCTTTTATTCTTGATGAAGCTACAATTGCCAGTATTTGTGACGAAAAAGCATGAGGGTAAGCCATATGACAACAATAACAACATCTCAGTAGAAGTCCCATTGAGACGTAGGGTTTAGGGAAGTTCAGAAGTACACAACCTTACCCTAACTAGTAGAGAGGTTGTTTTCGATAGACTCACAGGAAAAAATTATAATATATATAAAATAAGAATAAAGAATAAGAATAATAAAGATACATATTAAAATAATAAAGGTAAAAATAAAATAAAATAAAATTAAAGTAGACATAAAATATAATAATAAAATATAAATATAAATAAATACAAATAAATACTTACAAATAAAAAATATGTAAGTAATAAGATAATAATACAATAAATATAGAACAAGGAAAATAATAAAAATAAAAGATTAAATAGAAATGGACATAAAGAATAATAAAAGAAAAATATTAAAAATAATGAAAGTAATTATAAAATAAACATAAAAATAGACATAAATGATAATAATAATAATAATAATAATAATAATAAAATAATAAAATAAAATAAAAATACGTACAAATAAAAATATAGAAGTAATTAATAAAATAGATAACACAATAAATATATAACAAGGTAAATAATAAAAATATAAGATAAAACAAGTAAATAAATACACAAACAAGAAAAAGATAAATTAATTAATAAAATAGACAAACCATAATAAGAAAATGTTTAGGCTAGGTACGAAAATATTTACGTTAAATAATTATGAGAATTAGTAGTAGATATTAAATATTTAGGCTAAATACAAAATATAAAAATCGAAGAAAAAGGTTTAAAGAAGTATAAGAAAGAGAATGACCTCTTTATATGAGATCATTTACTCATATCTTAATACACCAAAGTTTCTTATTGAAGGTCACATCTTCAATAAGTTCTAACAAAGTCATATCATTATAGATCACTTCCCCTCAGTTCTTCGTAGGGCTTCCTCTTTTCTTCTTATAGTCCCTAGGTACAATCTTCTCACTAAAACATCAGGATGTCTCCTACTAATATGTCTAAACTACCTAAATCTAATTTCTCTTAATTTTCTATCAATATTAGTCACCCTTAATTTATCTCTTATTATTACATTCTTAACCTTGTCTCTTCTAGTAAGGTTACACATCCAACGAAGTATCTTCATCTCTTGTTAACTTGTTTGAAGGGCCAACACTCCGCCTTATAAAGTATGATTGGCTTAATTGCTAAACGATATAATTTACCTTTTAACTTAAATGGTATCTTCTTGTCACATTAAACTCTTGATATACTCCTCTATTTAAGCCAACCTAATATGATATGGTGAACTATGTTTTCATTGATATCTCCATTCCTTTAAATGACAGATCCTAGACACTTAGAACACTATGTGGAGGTGTTCAAAAGTTAAGGGAGTTCTTATAACCTATATACAAGTTATTAAGGATATATATGAAGGTGTAAAAACCAAAGTACTGATGATAGGAAGAGATACATGACATTTTTTATTAATATTAGGCTATGTCAAGGTTCTTCTTTGAGTCCTTTTTTATTTACAATAGAAATAGATAAGCTCACCAAGAATACCCAAGGGAATGTGCCTTGGTGTATGTTGGTTACTGATGACATTGTTTTAGTGGACGAGACAAAATGGTGTGTCATTGTCAAGCTAGAACTTTGGAGGGATACATTAGAGTCGAAAGGCTTTAAATTGATCATGACTAAGACTGAGTACTTAGAGTGTAACTTTTCGAGCTATAAGGTAGCTTCCAATATGGAGGTAAAGATTGGTTTAGAATTTGTACCACAAACAAAGTGTTTTAAGTATCTAGGATCTATCATCCAAAGCAATGGAGAGATCAATAAAGGCATAGTTTACCGTATCAAATCAGAGTGACTTAAATAGAGAAGTGCATCAGAAGTTTATGACAAAAAGATACCACTTAAGCTCAAAGATAAATTTTATCGTTTAGTGATTAGGCTAGCTATGCTCTATATGGCGGAGTATTAACCCATCATCAGTTGCATAGTCATAAATTAATGGGGGCAAAAATGAGGATGCTCAATTGGATATATAGCCTCGCTAAAAGAAATAAGGTCAAGAATGTATGGTAAGAGACAAATTAAAGGTGGCTAATAGATACAAGACTTAGATGGCTCAGACATGTTAAAAGGAGACATTATGTCGCTTTAATGAGAAGATGCAAGAAGATGTACTTAGACCCTATAAGAGAGAGAGAGAACAAAAAAAAGGAATGTCTAAGAAGAACTAGGGGAAGGTGATGAAAAATGATATGATCCTACTAGAAATTATTGAGGATATGGCCTTCAATAGAAAACCTTAGCGTACTAGGATATTGGCAAATGAGCTTACATAAAGATGTCATTTTAATAATTTTTCTTTAAGTTTTATGTCTTGTATGTTGCTTAGCATTTAATATGTAATACTTTCCTCCTAATTATTTAGCTTAAATATTTTCTTGTAATGATTTATTAAGTTTTTTTGCTTATTCTATATGTATTGTATTATTACATTAAAAAATAAAAAATATCTATATGTAAAATACATACACACACAACACACACAATGTTGTGTGTGTATTTTACATATAGATATTTTATTTTTTATTTTTTAGTGGGTTTATCGAAAATAGTATCTCTACTAGTTAGGGATAAAACTGTATACTATTGGACCTCTTCATAATTCCCGTATTAGCAGAACTTTTATTGGATTGTTGTTGTTAATTTTTATGTTGTAATTATTTATGGCAATCACATTTTTATTTTTTATTCATATTGTTACAAATTGATTTTATTTTCAATTAAACAAGTATAATAGAATTTTGATTGTCTTTAAAAATGTATCAATGATTTTTTTAAAAAAATTAAACATTTCAAATAATAAAGTTATTTTTAAAGATTAAGATTTCTAATAAACATATAATTTGAAAATGATATTTATTTTCAAAAGTATTTAAAACTAAAGTTTTATTTTATTTATAAAAGTGCAATTAACTTATTGGTATTTATTAATGACAACAAAAATTAAACGATATCACTTAATTATTAATATAACAAAAAATATATTTGTTAAATAATTTTAAAATTCAATTATGTTATATTTTTACTAAACATGCATAATTAAGAAAAATAATTAAACACCAAATTTATTTTTTAAGATTGTTAATTTTGCATAATATAATTCGTTCTTCTTTTTTTGCAATCAATGATTTATTAGTTAAATTTTAATTACTTAAACAATTAATAATTTAATTATATATATTTATATTGATAGTGGCAAAAGTATATTTACATCCATATTAATAATAAACAGAATTACTGAGAACAAAATTATGAAATTAAAAAATTGTGCAGATTTTAAGATTCCTCGTGCAATATTCTATATTATAGTTCACACCTTCTTTTTTATTTTTTATTTTTAACTATCCATTAGGGCTTTTATATATACAAATTAAGATATTTAATTAAAACCATTCACTAAGAAATTTGTCATAAACTCAATTTCTTTAAGTAATTTTGAAAAATAAAATACTTGAGAAGATAAATTTGTATCTAAAAAATATCATATACTTGTTTAAATAATCTATGATTGTTTCAATAATGTTTTTAATCAAACTATTATTCCTTTTTTTCTTATTTGTTTCTTAGTTTATTAAGTAATATATTTATTTAAAACTGTCACTTAAAGGATTTATTAAAATTTAAAGATTCCTTTGGTTACAAGTTTATAATTTTAATTTTCAAAATTAATAAAGAAATGTATTTTCTCAAGACAATGTTTTCACTTTTTATTCTGATTTTTTGTTACTATTATTTATTCATTTTATCACAACTTGATTTTATTATCAAATAAATAAGTATAACACTAATCAAAATGATTACATTATCAAACTTCTCCCACCTCCTAGTTCTTTTAAACTATCAATATAACACGATTGATAGTCCTATTTGCCCAAAACAAAATTTGGACACAAATTTTTCACACTAATTCATCTACTAGATTCTTAAATATCCCATGATCATATGTAAATTTAAAAGACCAACCACTTTAGTCAGTTTAACCGTCTAATTTTTTGGTTTATTTTTAATTTTTTAGTTCAATTTATTTTAATTTAAAAAAATTGATCGATTTATTAATTAATTGATCAATTTTTATTAATTATAAATTTTTATAAATTAAAACAAATTAATTAATTTTTATTTAATAATCTCTTTTTTAATTAATCTTTAAATTCTTTAAAGAATAAGAACAATCTTTTTCAATCATATTTTAATTTCTTTAATTTTTAGTCTATTCTATAATAATTTAATATCAGTTGAATCTTTTAAATCTTAATTTTTTTAAATATCTGTTGACTTTTGGTGTTTTTAAAATATTAATCACTTGATTTTATATTAATTTTAAATTTTGGTTGAGATTGGGGAATTGAATAGGCCCGTTAGTGTAGATTAGGTTCAATCTGCCCAAGTTAGAAGCCCTAGTACTTGGGTCAGACAAATACATCAAAAAGCTGTTAGATTTAACGTTTTATCAATTTTGCATACTCAAAGAACGCTGCCTTTTCTTTCTACAGCCTTTTGTACCTCAATGGAAGACATCGAAGATTTGCTGGTTGGAAGTGGCAATGGTGCTCCTCCTGGATTTAGGTTGCCGCTTAATAGTGTTGGAGTAAAACCCAGAAAGCATATCAAAAACAAACCTAGCTTAACTGCCCATAACCTCACTCAATCTCCTTTCTCTCCGAAAGTTCCCGGCACTCAGGTGAGGAAGACATACACACCCTTTATCTGTCTCTGAATTTGCGTTCTTTTATATGTGCCAGTTACGTTTTCTAACGTTCTTCAATCTCTTTGTACCCCAGACTATATATATCAAGACTTTTGGATGCTCTCACAATCAGGCAAGTTCTTTTATTGAATTCGCGGCTATCCCAGTTCGTAATTGGATGTTTGATGTAGTTTACAAATTCTCTACATGTGCTTCGTTTTGACCCGGATGATTTTTTGCAGTAGTTTGCTCCTTGAAATGTTGTTAATTTGTTAGTATGAGGTTTATATATATTAAATTCAGCACATATTGGTGAATGCTAGCTTATGTGCACTGAATGAGCAGCATGATCTGCCCTTTGATTTCGTTTTGATTTTTAATTGTCCCTTTGATGCATGTGCTTGTCGATACCCTTCTGGTCGGGAAAGGTTATACTTCTAGAGTATTAGGAAGCTAAAGGCTGAGAACTGAAAAAGAAAAGTTTGAAGTTTTGAAGGCTGTTGAAGCTTTCTATGTAATATGATGGTCCAAGATCAAAAGTGTGTTACTTTACTTTCCCAGCTGCCTTTGGAGCTGAGTGATGGTGAAAATGTTAACATCCTTCTAGAGGTTATTCTGTGCACTGACATTCTGTGAATGGGAAGTATACCACCAAGGCAGTAAAGTTACAGTTCTACATAAACAATGAGTAGGGTTGCTTTGTAGGCAAATGAGGATCATTTAATACTATTCAGTTCTGGATACAGCATTTTTTCCTTTATTGCGTTGTTTCATTTCATTTCTTTAGTGGCAATTGTTAAGTAACACCACTTTCATTTCATTTTTTTCTGCCTAGCAAAAGAGTGTTGTTGAGGAAACAAATTTAAGCAGTCCTAAAACCACTTGTTTTTGGAAGTGTCAGCTATAATAGAGTTGCTAGCAGTCAGACTTAAAGTTAAATCCAAATTGATTCATGACAAACATCAAAGATTCAATTGGGGTTTCAACATCCGAAAGATCAAAGAAACTGAGAACATCATTGAAACATCTCTAAATGAATTAAATAAGATTATCACAAATCATGGCATATTTTTGGGAGGCTCTCCATGTAATCAACGCTCATACATCATTGTGCATGTCTTAACATTTCTGTATAGACAGTGATGGTGGCAGCATAAGGTTGGTGTATGATGGCAGCTTCTTTTCGTAGTCTTTTAAAAGGAAAATCAATGGTGGCTAATGGTGAAAAGAATAGGCTTGAATGTTTTGAAAATTTGAGAACTTATGCATAGCCTATAGCATCAGTGGTACTGTTGGTCAAGAGTGTACAAAAAGACTCACTTAGACAAATTCAATGAAGGGTCAGGGAAAGTTGATTTGTCTTCTATTTCATTATTTTCTTCTCTTTTTATGGCTGATTCTATCTGGTATTCTTGCATTTTTTAAGACATGCCTTATCCTGACCAAAAAAAAATTTCCCAATAAATGGACATTTTATGACAGAGTGACAGTGAATACATGGCCGGTCAGCTTTCATCATTTGGTTATGCACTAAGTGACAATCCTGAGGAAGCAGACTTGTGGCTGATTAATACGTGAGTTCTCTGCCATTTCTTATTGTTCTGTAAAAATTCAATCACATGTACTTAACACCAAGACTGAGCCCCTATAAGAGCAAAAAGACCCATGCTGAGATATTGGATGAAATCGCTGCACAGACGTTATGAGTGTTTTGTCCTTGATGATTTTAAATGGTTATGTGAACATACTAGAGGCAGTTTTAGTTTCAGTAACAATTTCCTTTTATCCATTTATTATTACTTCTAGAGAAAGTAAATTTAGATAGACACATGAGGTCTTTAGATGAGTGGAAAAGACTTTTTGTGGGAATTCCTGCCTCTCCAAAGGGTAATCATCAGCTAACCCCATTTTGTAGACCACATGAAATCAGCACCAGTTAACAGTTTAGGAAAATCCTGCAGTTTCGTGAAGCTAAGGAATTGGGTAATGCAGGACAGCATACAAAATGTATTTCTTTGTTGGACTGTGGACAAACTTGTTATTGCTTGGGTGTTGATGATTTGTATTCCCTGATGCAGATGCACTGTAAAGTCGCCAAGTCAATCTGCCATGGATACACTGATATCAAAAGGTAAAAGTGCAAAAAAACCATTGGTAGTTGCTGGTTGTGTGCCCCAAGGAAGTCGAAACTTGAAAGAGCTAGAAGGAATCAGTATAGTTGGAGTCCAACAAATTGACCGTGTGGTTGAAGTTGTAGAGGAAACTCTAAAAGGTCATGAGGTGCGGCTGTTGAATCGCAAGACTTTGCCAGCTCTTGATCTTCCAAAGGTGATAGGTCTACAGTCATATTTTGGTTTTAATATGTCCTTCCATCCCATAGGATTTATCGGTGGGTTTATATTCCAAAATATTCTCTCCATCGTACTCACTAACATTACATACGCACAGAGGATTTCCCATTTAACAACTCCCCATCCACCCAATGGGTGAAGAAGAAAATAAGATGTCAGTTTGAAATTGCTGATACACTTTCATTTAATCATCTTGAATCACATTTTTCTTGGATTATGACATCTCTTTTCTTAACATGTATTAAACTTGATATTCCCCTCAGGTACGTAAGAACAAGTTTGTTGAGATTCTTCCAATTAATGTTGGTTGTTTGGGGGCTTGCACTTACTGCAAGACAAAGCATGCCCGTGGTCATTTAGGGAGCTACACTATAGACAGCCTTGTAAGTCTTTACTAGAATGATTGATCTTCCTTGATATGGGATTATTCTCCATCTGAAATTTCTCTTCTCCAGGTAGAACGTGTAAGAACTGTTGTATCTGACGGAGTCAAGGAAATATGGTTGAGCAGTGAAGATACTGGAGCATATGGTAATTCTTTCAACCATTCTGTTTATGAATTCAAACTTTTGAGTCACTTAATTAAATATAGTAGAAGTTCCTAGATTTATTTTGAGACAAACCTCAGACCTTCCATCTCTACATGTACACATTTAACAAGTGATTATTGATCATCACTTATATAACTAATGCTCATTTCTACAATTGCTAACAATATATTATGACAACAAAATATTAGCATGATTAGATTAAACTTACTATCTCACAGGTTGGAGAAACTATCTAACCACTTAAGTTATATCTGTTTACCTGCTTAAATTTCTCCTAAAAAACGCAACTGTAATTTGAATGGTTTAAAATTTTAGCTGGTATTATGAAATTTTGAATCTGCTATATTATGTTGTTTCAATTCTTTTTATTTTTAGATTTAGTTGTAATTATTCTTTTAGTTACGTGGCATTGTTTTAAAACATGGTTAATGGTTGAGCTTTTTCCCAGGTATGTTCTGTAAATATTGATTAATCCATGAATGTATAGCATGTTGACTGTTGAAAATGAAAATGAACTACTAGTCTCCATATTATTCAGCATCAAAAGTCAGTTTTTTAGAAGCTCAGTTTAAGCTCATCCAAATCATCATCTGTTGTTTGAGAAAAATAATTGCATTGGCTATTATTCCTTTTATCTTCAGTTAAGCTATTGAGCAAATCTTGATATTCTTAAAATCTTACAGGTCGTGACATTGGGGTTAATCTTCCAAAATTATTGAATTTTATTGTTGCTGCACTCCCTTCTGATGCCAGTACTATGCTTCGAATTGGGATGACAAATCCTCCTTTTATCCTTGAGCATTTGAATGAGATAGCTGAAGTTTTGCGTCACCCATGTGTGTATTCCTTTCTTCATGTTCCTGTGCAATCTGGGAGTGATGCCATATTGAGTGTAAGTAGAATGAATCTTGGCAGCTGGATGTTTGCTTTTCCTTTATTGCTTATAGTGATATATGTTTTACAACCCTTAAAAGTGATTATACCCCCCTAGTTGTGAAAAAGTAAAGAAATAAAGCACACAGTGATTTAGACCAAATGGTACAAATTACGTGAGCTTGCTGACTGCATCTTCTATTTAACGATCATATCTCATCTGTTTCGCTATTTTTGTTTCAGGCAATGAATAGAGAATACACTGTGGACCAGTTCAGGACTGTGGTAGATACATTGACTGAACTAGTTCCAGGGATGCAGATTGCTACTGATATCATTTGTGGATTCCCTGGTTTGTTTGCAGAATCAATTCCTGCTCATCGCTTTCTGCACTTCACATTCATAAAGTTCTTGAGTTAATATTTTTGGACTGTTAGACAATTTAGCCACTACAGGCACTTGGTCCCCGTTAAATGGGAAAATCTAAATGTTTGATTTGTTTTCATTCAAGTTTTCATATGATTGGGCTGATAGTTGGAAAGACCTATTCTTGAGAATTTGGACAGTTTGTGCATGTATTCTTGGAGCTGGAGAAGTTTGCTTGGATGATTCTAAAATATATGATAAACACTGTTTTGTTTTGCAGGTGAAACAGATGAAGATTTTGCCCAAACAGTCAGCCTTATTGAGGAGTACAAATTTCCTCAGGTTCATATTTCACAATTCTACCCTCGACCAGGTGTAATGTTGATTACTTTTCACTCCTCTCATACATGCAATTGTTTGTTGAGTCCTTAAATTTTGCACATTACTTTTTGGTCTTAGTGTGGCATTTGATTTCAGTTCTGGGGTATGTATAATCACTTAATACAATTCTTTCACTTGTTTTGAAAACCCAGGTACCCCTGCTGCTCGGATGAAGAAAGTTCCAAGTAATATGGTGAAGAAACGGAGCCGTGAGTTGACATCTGTTTTTGAGGCCTTCACTCCATATACCCATATGAATGGCAGAGTAGAAAGAATATGGATTACCGAAATAGCAACTGATGGAATTCACTTGGTAAGACCATATAGTTTCTCCATTCAGCTTGTATGAGCCTTGGATTCAGCTTTTCCTCGTGATGTACTGAGCTTAAAGTCGAGTAGATAAGACATTATTCATTTTTTGTATCAGTTTTTACCTTAGTCCCACATTAATTGCCTTGGAACTGTGTTTATAGGCAACTATAGTGCTGTTGTTGGTTACAAGTTTTCCCTTCTACCCATCGTTTTGAACATCAAATTGAATGGGAAAATTTTGAAGCTCAAATACATCCAACATTTTCTGTTTGCAAGGTTAACGGAGTGCATTCTCACGCATGTCCACCCTGCCCTTTCTGTCTTGCTTATTTTTTGCAAGAAAGTTTATTCTATTGTATAGATTGTTCCAGTCTTTTTATTTACATATGCTAATTAAAAATTCAAAGAGATCTCCTCCATTGTGTATTTTTTCGAACTGAGATTGATCTTCCATTTTTGCAAGGTTGGCCACACAAAGGGATATATTCAGGTTCTTGTTGTAGGTCCTGAAACAATGCTAGGCACTTCAGCTATTGTTAAGATTACCTCTGTTGGAAGGTGGTCAGTTTTTGGAGAGGTGATTGAGACTGTAAACCCAAAATTGGAGACAAATTTCATCAAGCAAATCTCTACTAGCGACGAGCGTTCTCCATGTTCCGACTCATGTGAGGACTGTACATGTTCAAGGGAACCAGAGCCTAGTGCTTGCGGATCAGAGAAATGCAAACAAGAAACTGTTATATCACAGAACAAAACATTGCTTGACGAACAAAATAGAATAAATCTGATCGGGTGGCTATTAAGGAAGCGGAAAATCCAGGTTAACAAAATGGTGGAGAATGGGATTGCCTCACAACCCTGTAAGAAGCAAGAGATGCATAGGGGCAACCTGGCTGACTGGGGTATTGTTGATAGGACTCTCCTTGGAGGGGTGCTTATCAGCTTATTCACAGTTATTGCTTTACTAATACACCTGGGAGTTGGGACTATTTCTTCCAAGTAAATGTTTTCGGTATTTTTGGGCCATTTTTCCAAAAGAGTTCTCATAATCTTATGTACGAAAATTTTGTTGCTGCAACTCTGCCTACCTTAGAACTAACTTTCTGATAGTAAAGTGTTGAGCTATGGAGTCATTTGATGTTGCTGTGATGAACTTCAAAATTTCCGCTGATCAAAGTATATGGTAATGTACTTGCTCCGATCATACAAAAGTTTTGCCCGTCACTAATATTTGTTCTTAAACTAGACTCCAATAGCTTCGGTGCAGCTTTCTTGAAATTTTTAACTTATAAACAGCTTATCAATATTACACATTTGTACATAAGAAGCAGGGGGAAAAAATAACGGCTACATGTATTGGAGTAGGATATGCTTTTCCGGTGGAAAAAGCATCATCTTTATGGGAGCTGGGCAGCAGGGAATGAAAGAATGAAGATCAACGATCCCTCTTTCAGTTCCCCTGCTGCAATAGTAATAGTAGATTTATTTCCTGTGTCATTTACTTAGACCCCAAAAAAAAACATAAAAAACAAAGCGAATAAATGTTTTTCCAACTCATAGCAACGTGTCTGATTTGGATGGTAATCTCTTGAAGAAGTTGACGGGTGCAGAGGGCAACTTGCTCCTGAATCGTGGATGTCGCAGGAAGTACATTCCGTAAAGCACTGCCACTACCTGGAATGGAGTAACGTAGATAAACACAGCAGAGATGAGTGAGAAGAAGATGAAAATGGCTGTAGCCCTAGGATCACGCCAGTTTAATAGAGCCTGAACCCTTTCCCCTTGGCTTGCCAAATCTCCTATCACCGTTTGTACCCTCCCAGCAACACTTCTCAGCCTGTCATATCTCATCCTTACAATGTCTGCTGGTTTTGTGGTAGGAAGCTTATCAAACTCCTCATCAAGTTCATCCAAATGAACATTTTCAGCATAAGAAAGCCGAGTATCCATGTACGGTGGATGCCTCGGCCTAAACCGATAATTCCACATACCAATCACAAAGAGATAAAGGAAGATTGTAGGGAGTATCATTTCTGGGTAGCAGACCAGTATCAAGAACAATATATGCACAAGACATGTTGTTACAGGGTTTCTCCAGTAGCAAATTTCATTTAGCCATTTGCATACTGCTGTGACGCATAAAAGCACTGACATTACGCGTTGGAAGTTGGCCTTGCTTCTTCTCAAGCTAAACATATGGTGATTCGCCTCCAACATGTACTCCACAACTTCACGCCGTAGTGGAGGTTCCGCTCTTGCAAGCCTAGTGGCAACTATCTGCATTGCGTGGGAGCGGAGCCAATCCATTTGCGTTATAGGAAGTGGTTGGATATAGTGCATCTTGGGTAGCAATGGCTTACTATATTGAGCGACCATGTTAACCCAAGCTATGGAGGTGAACCTCAATGCCAGGTGAAGTTCCCCATGCTTTTTCAATCCAGATGGTGTCAGGACCAGCAATGGATAGTAGTGTGTGTATATTCGGTCCATCTCTAAAGTTGATAGCCGAATTCTAACCTTACCAATTTGCTGATCTCTAGCATCATCCTTGCTACCATTAATGTGCCAATTGTCGAAGACGCCAATGGTAATTACAGTGCAAGAATCATAAACTTCCCAAGTATACTGCTCGTTCCAACGAGGTTCCAGGGTGTCAATAATTGTTCTGGTTCGAACCCATTTATTCCCATACTTTGCCACACAATATGGATCAGTAGTCCTGCCATTCTTGCTCTTCATTGGCATCAAATTTCGCGCACTCAGAATCCCAAGTTCAAGAATTCCGATACTTCCCTTCCTCAGGTGCTTGGATGATGGCTGGAGATCACTGCTGAAATGTGTAGGCTCATCAAGAACATGATACCCTTCCTCTAAACATATAACAAGCAGTATCTTGCTTGAGAATTTCTCCTTCCTTTTCTCACCACCCTCCTCTGCCAATGAAGGCTTTTGCAGATTCAACCACCTAGGTTCCGGAAACTTAGTGATCTCAAGTCTACGAGGGATTTCTCTAAAAGATAGGATCACCCTTCCCATGATCTCATCCTTTCCAGGTCCAACTCTGTCTTCAACACTGACTACGATGAACTCTTCAAAGGGTTCAGATGCCACAAAAATAAACTCGTCCCTCCAAACTGCGTTGATACCTCGCATAGGTGAAGGCCTGGTAACCTTAACCTGATTCCCAAGTTGAACCCTCACAAATGCCTCCGGCAAACGACCCTTGTCCGATGGCACAAGATCCTGAGCTTCGATGACTTTTACACGAAGGTAATACAGCTTGGGCGAGAAATATACCTTTGATCTTGTATTGGCAAGGTTTGTGTAACTAATGTCATGAGCATCACTGTGCCAAGCGTCGGGAAATGATTCATCTGCTTGTGTTCCCATCCAAACTGCAAGCATAACTTCTCCTTTGCTGATCTTGATCCCTTTCTTGTCCTCCAGCCTGTACCATTGAGGAGCCAATGGACTATCCGGCGGTACGCGAAGAGGGACTTCCAATAGATCAAAGAAAACTCTGCCCACAAAATCATCCTTCGCAATGTCCTTGTCTTTTACAGTAACTTCAAGCAGATTGGACTGCAACCTTTCTTTAGAGAAAGCAAAGATTTGGTTCCACACTGGATTTTGATTCTTCTCCAGGTGTTTAGTCCGGCCTTTATAGTTCCCAAGCTTGACTTCAACGTATGGATCCAGGCTTCCACTAACATCCATCACAGGAAGATCTCTGGCTTTAACCACATTCACGAACAAGAAATGCATCTGCTCCACTAAATCATAGGTGCTGGCGGTCTTGTCCCCGCCTCGGTAGCGCAGGCGAGCAGCCACCGGTGGCCTAGTTTCAACCAGCACGAACTCGGGGTTCTGCTTGGGTATATTCATTTGCATTACTGTAGGAGGGCCAGCTCGAACAAAATCAGTTCTTGTCTCAACCGCAGGCGACTTTTCCTTCATAACATGTTGAGTCTCAAATCCAAAACCAGAAAAAACATGAGGTGGAGGAACTTGACTATCTGTTGTTGTTGCTGGAGCTGGCCCTGGAGCTGTTCCTATAGAGTGAAAAGTCCTAACTTCCTTCTCCTTCTTGGTTTTGCTATTCTTCTTAATCTCTCCAGCTATATCATCTTCATCAAACTTGTTGGTATTCATTGCTCCTAGTGGAGTGGCTTCACTCTCAAGATTACCAGTGGTTGGTGGTGGAGCAGGAGGATAAAAATTACCATCATGAGCTGCATAAATCTTTAGTGCTATGTCACCTTTGATATGTGAAAAGAGGCCACGTTTATCAAGAGGGTACCTCTGGATATTTGCTTCCGACTCGGACAAAGGGATGGAGTTGCCTGAGATTCTAACACGTCCAAGAAAGCTCCTGGTGTGATCCCCTTTTCGATCATTGTACACCACAACGTCAATGGTCTTGTTGGGAAGATCATCAGGACTGTTCACATTAAAAACAAGCTTTTGGTTCCAACAAGGGTTGAGGTCTTTAGACTTGACTTGAGTCCTCTGTCGCTGCTCATCAAACTCCACTTCTACAAAGGGACTAGCAGAGCCCTGTCCATCTTTGGGCATGAGGTCGCTTGCGTCAAGAACTTCAACTACAAGCTTAGTCATGTTGGGATATGGGTTGAAGCTCGAAGAGGCTACTTGTTAAATTTCAAAAGATAGTCGTAAAGGCACTATTTTTATCACCACAGCCTACTGTATCTTCTTTTCCCTGATAACTACAGTGAAAGGAGGAGAGGTGGTGGTGGGTAGAGAAAGAGTAACATTGCAACAGTACAAGAAGCAGGAGAAGAAGAAGAGGGAGATAATTGTGGTTGGAAGAGAAGGGAAGGGAAGGTGGGAGAGCAGAGTTTGGGATGAAGATTAGGACAAGACGTGATCATCTTGACCCACGAAGACAGAAACATATGTAAGCAAGATAGAAAAAGACACTTTGGTGGTGGTGGAATGAAAAAAGGAAAGGTGGAGTGGTGGACCCTTCCTTGAATATAAAATGAAAGAGATGGGAGATACAGGCGGTAAATTTGTAGGCTGTATAGAGTCTACGGAGGAGAGAGGAGAGGAGGGTTGTGTGAGTATTGGCTATTGCAATTATGGCGTTTGATAGGTTTGAATTGATAGAGATAATGTTTTGAAAGTGAACATTCATGAAACCTACACAACTCTCTCCTTCTTCCATAAAAGAAGTGTACACTTTTAATAGGATCTCTTCTTTTCAGGAATTAGACAGATGAATTATTATCAATACATGTGTTGAGATGTATAGTTATTTGGGTTAAAAGTTCAGTAATTTCATATTTTGGCCATTTTAGTAATTAGGTCCTCGGTTCATTTTATTAGTTGTTAACTGATAATTGATTATATTAATTAATTTAATCAATAGATTGTATTAGTAATTTGTCATTTGATATTTGATAAAATTAACTGTTTAATATTAACTGTTTATGTGTCAAATGACTTACAAAGATATGACTTTAAACAAATTTATAAAAGTATAAATATTATATATCTTAATATTTCGTTGAATATTCTTATAATAATTTAGATATTGTAGATATTTAATTTTAAAATAATTAAATTTATAACTCTAATAAAAAACATAGAACATACAATAATAATAATAATAATAATAATAACAAAATTTAATAATAATAATAATAATAACAATAACAATAAAATTCAAATTCTATCTCTAATTTTATACCTTATGTTGTCTGCAAATTTACTCAACGAATAATATCTTGTTTGTTAATTTAAGTTATCATATAGACGTCTTGATGAATTTATAGATACTAATTATAATTAATCTCATACATTTTAAATAGATTGAAATAAGTTTAAGGATAGAATTATCTTTCAATAAAAATTTTATTAATAAATAGGTTAAAAAGTTACTCCCAAATAACTTTTCAAAAAATAATTGATTGAATTGAACCAGTCAATCTAACCAATTCTTAACCAAACAAATATATTAGTCAATCCATTAATACTCGGCTAAAATATAACTAAAAAGTTATCTTCCAAACACCTTTTCTACCTAAATAATTAAAAAGAAGAATCATTCTTCTTTTGTTTTCAATTCATCAATCATTTTTTGCATTAACATCTTATCAGGCAATCAGATTGGGATATCCTGTTGCAGGGGTGCTTGTGACTCAGTTAGGTGCTAAGATTAGATTAACTAGAAAAGTTCCTGTTTCCTTTCATTAAGCACTTCTCTCTGTGATTTCTGGTAAATGGCTTTGATTAGAGTGACCTACACAAGCCATGTGCAATAAGTGCATTCTATGACATTGTTGGAACCATTAAATGTCACCTTGTACCTGATGTTTCATTTTTCATATATAAATAAAGAAAAACTCAGAGCACGTTCACATTTTGCTAGAAGTAGGGCAACACATCACTTATTCCACTTGCTATTCCTGTCCGTAAGACCCTGTGTCATGGAACCCATGAAAAGGGGTTAAAAAGAACGAAACAAAAGGGAAGGAAAAGTGGATTAAGTCCAGAGCCCACTGAATTAGAAAACTCTCTAAATTGAATATTCATAACTTTTTTAGGTGTCTTAGAAGCTAAGCTTATGCTTAATGTCTCATTATAGTGGTGAGGACCTCAACAAAAGAGAAACCCTTTCTTTCTTTCCACTCGATCTTGTTTTCCTGTTCTTTTACCCTCTTTTCTATTTCATTTTGATTGTGTTTCTGACTAGATTACTTTTGTTAGATCGCTTCTTTAGAAGATATGGCCCGCAAACTTTTCCTCGAAGTTTATGATGTAGTAAAGGAACAAAGTGGAGTTAGATATGGTCTTCTTGTGCATGCGTCCAATTCAATGGTCACTATTCGATAATAATACCATCTACCATTGTCACATGGTTATGATCTTTTTAATATTTGAGTAGTATAATTGGTTATTGATGAACTTTGTTGCTAATGAATAGTGTATGACATAGCCTTTAAACTTTTATTTAAAGGCTTGTTTTCTATATTAATTTTAAATTTTAAAATATTATTCCTAATATATTAATTAATTACGAATAATATTTTATTTTAATTTTTATAAATAAAATAATTTTATATTGTATAAATATAAATTAATATAGTTAATAACTAAATTATTATAAAATATTCTTTTTAAATACTTGATTACCAAATTTAGTGTATAACGATTAAAGTGTAAAAAAATTTGGTATATTTTTAAAAAAATATTTCTTTTTACACAAATTTAGTGTAAAATTTTAATATAATAGTTACGCTACGTATGGTTGCTGTTTTCGATAGCTGGAAACGGAACGGAGCAGAAATTTGGAGACAGAATAGAACAAAAACTAAAGACAGTGAAATGTTTGGTTATGGTGGACAGAACAGAGTTAATTGTCTCCGTCTCAAGGATAGAATGTGTTTGGTTGCAAAGGACAGAACAAAAAAATTGTACAAATAACGAAAATAGCCTTAGTCTTTAATATGATTAGAAATATGTAATTCATTAATACTTTTATTACGAATGGAATGATTTGTATTAGTTAAAAAATTAACAAATAATAATAATAACAATTATAATAATAATAATTGTTTTATTATAATTGTTATTATTATTTTAATAACAACAAAATTAATAATATTAATAAATAAGGAGCATTTAACATGGAGTAGAGGGAGGTGTGCATCCAGGAAAGTCACAATTTACCAAGCTGCTTGACATGACTTGTCAATACCTGAAAAGGCAACAATTGCTGCTGAATTGGGTATTGAATACCAACTATGAAGTTGATGCGTAGCTTTAAGATCCTTTGTACTTTCAGTAACCAGTTTTAGTTGATTCATTTATAGTTATGAAAAAACGAGATATTATTTTAGTTGTCCATATAATTCTAAAAACTAACATTACATAGATTATTTTTACAAATTATTTTAGATAATTTTAATTTTAATGGTTACGAAGACCAATAAAATAATAGCCATAAAATTAAATTCGTCAAGTTATACTCTAAAATTTTAATATTTGAAAATATACTGATTATAAATATATAATTTTCTGAAAACAACATTTAATTTAATTAAAATGAACAAAACTTTTATAATAATTTTTTTGTTTTTAGTTTGATGTAAAAAAACTCTAATACGACATAGTATTATATTTTATTTTTTTATTACTTACGAAATATTTTAAGAAGATCTTAATTATAAGAAGGCACATTTAAATTATTCACACTTGAGTCAGGATAAGTCTTCTCCTAGAAATAAAACTTTAATTTTATGCTTAGTCTATTTTATAAAAATTTATGTTTTTAATAAATGAAATTGACAAAATTAGATGATGAGATCAAACCAGAACATATTATTTAAGAATAGATTTTCTGTTACCAACTTTGAGTGGGTCTTTCTTTTTTATTTAAAGTTTGAACATCGAAGGCGACTTGTTATCTATGAGAAATTTGACCAATGAATGATATTGACAGGTCCCCACTTTCTCGTTTTCCAGTGCTTGTCACTTTAATACCACTCCACTACGCTCCTTCCGTCCATCTCCCTCGCCCTTTCCTTATTTATTTTATTTGCTGCCATGTGTCATATCATAATTTGCAATCAAATCAAATCTTATCAGTTTAAATTTTTAATTATATTTAATTTTTAGTTTATTTTATTTTATAATAATTTAATATTAATTAAACCTTTTAAATTTTAAATTTCTTAAATTAACGTTTTTAATAAGTTTAGTTTTTAAAACATTATACTCTGAAAAAAATTCTTGTGATAAAATTACTTATTATTAGACTTCTTAAACAAGTCAATTATATTTATTATGAACATTATTGCTATTATTAATTTAATTTTTAAAATATTGTTATTAAAAAAAATTTAGAAGGTCACGTCAAGATTAGAAAATTAATAATTTTCATTTGATTTGTCATTAGAAAAGTTATGAAGCGTGTAGGACATTGGGAGACCATATGGTCCAACTGAGTCTCAGCATGTGTAGGCCTGCTTAGGTCATGCCTTAAAAAATATTATATCTTATAACAATATCCATTATAAAATAATACTAAGAAGTATAAAATAAATGTAAAAAATATAGGAAGAGTATCAATAAAGGGCACAAGATCATTCGTGCCGTTTATCCTGTGTCGTATTTATACGTGTTCCATGTAAATGTGTAGGTGAAAATTAATAAAATTATTATAAAAATCAGAATTAAAATTTCAGAGTATTTGGGAGAGAAGACTTATCCTTATAAATTTATTTTATTTCTCTCTTACATCAAACCTTCTATTTATAGTACATTGCAAACACCTAATACACATGTGATCACCTACTCTATATGTGTTATTGTGTTAGGTAAAACCAAACCAATAACCACCTACTCCATTCTTGTGTTAGGTAAAACCAAACCAATCCATATGTGTTATTGTGTTAGGTAAAACCAAAACCAATAACGTACACTAACTATTAAATGGTGCATCTACAATTAGTGTCACACCATATTATTTCTATCTTTTATAACAAAAACGTCATTTTCTTGTCATTTTGCTGACAATTTTTTAGAGGCCAGCTGGTTTTAAGAATCCCAATAAAACGTAGTTTTCACATTCTTTATGAGGTCCATTGTTCATTTGACAAATAATAGACCTTGAAACAACAGAAACTGAGAAACAGCAAAAAATGAAACAATTTTGCAGCCGCTGCTGCCCACCGAACATCGGAACTGTAACCCTTTGAAGCATGTTATGTTATTACAAGTGGAATTATTCCTTGTTCCTTTCGCCGGAGCTGAGGCTGAGGCAGGCTGATTGCCATGCCAGCCCATAATCATCCTAACCCATCCAATAAAATAAAAAGACTAATCATTCTGTTAAATCGTAGGCGTCATGTTTTTCCACATCCAATCCAAGATAGATATTTAAGTAGCAAAGTGTCGTCAACCCGTCAAAGAGCAATGTCGTTTCAGCATTCAATCACAAACCATCAAGTGGTCCCTACTCAAGCTGGTTCTATGCCCGTTACGCGTACATGAAAAGATCTCAATCCAATCGTACGGCCTTGAAGGTCATCACGCGGCTGCCAGAAATCAAGAAACTTCCACGCATCAAACTCAAACCTGTCTCTCCCTCTCTCTCTTCGCTTGCCACCAGGTACAACCTGGTGCGCCCACCACAAAGCTTATGGGACACGTGTTACCATCTTAATTTACCATCGCTAGTCCTCGTGAAAATGTCGAAATCGGAGAAAATGAGAATCGTACAGCCACGTTCCACGTGTCGCTACTTTAACAACCATCATGGTCAGCTTTTTGAACCATGGTTACTCAACCAGTGGTTAAGTCTTGGGCTATGGGTATTTATCATTAGGTCCCGAAGCTCTTAAGTGCTGGTGAAGGCTAATTTTATTTTAGCTTTTCTGGTGGTCTTGGAGACAATCTGCTTGCTTCTGCTTATCTCAGTCTGTTACTTAATTACCTGCTCTTTCGGACCAATTCACCAAGACAAGAGGTTTTTCTCATTTCCTTGGTGGGTTCTTTGGAAATTCATTATGGGGCTCTCCAGCTTCCCAGCAGCAGCGGAAGGAGTGTTACCTGTATTAGTCCTCAATACTGTTTTGTCGCTGGCTCTGATAAAGAACATGGTCAGGTCTGTTCTACAAGGGATGGGTGCGGATTCACGGGAAAGAGGAGATTTTGAGACAGACCCAGATGAGAATTCACTAGATAATGCAAGAGAACGAAGAGTGTCTATAACCCAGTTCAAGTCCTTGTGCCACAGTTGCGGGGATAATAATACTAGTGGTGTTAGTAGTAGCTGTGGCAATGATCGGGTCAATACACTTGAATGCTGTGTGTGTCTGTGTAGATTTGAAGCTGAAGAGGAGGTGAGTGAACTGTCCTGCAAGCATTTCTTCCACAAAGGTTGTTTAGACAAGTGGTTCGATAACAATCATAGGACGTGTCCTCTTTGTCGATCTGTCCTCTAGTTAGCTTTGTGTTTTTCTTTTAGCATCATTTCAAGTTAGCTTATTTGGAGGGCATAGTCTGTTCACCCTTTTTTTTTTTTTTTTTGGATGTTATAAGTAATATTCCAGATTCCGTTGTCTAATATTTCCTTTTAGGTTTACTCCTGGGTGGAATTTTTAGCAAAATTACAAAGTGCCCGTATAAGTCTAGTTTGTGCATCTGTTACATTTGGCTAGGTCTATTTGCATGTACAAGACTCCAGATTCAGAGGGATTGTATCATTTTCAGCTTCTATTTGGAATACCTTCCTCGTGTTAAGCATGATTCTCAGAATATCTCGTTTGAACAAGTTGTTGATGTACTAAATCTTCTCAAAATATGCTCATTCGAGATTCCTGATATGAAACAGCCTAGATGGCCGTGTTAAGTTCCTCTTTGTAATTGACTTGGAAATTACGTCTATCAAACCAAGCATGCAGTTAATGCAACTTACGACGAAAGCACGAATCCTTCTCTTCTGATCTTAAACTGAAACAGGTGACTTCCAAGTTTGAATGCCCTGTTGTGGGTAACCCAACATCCTAATTCTAGCAGTGCTCCCATTTGTTAAAAAACAAAAGCTCTTTTGATTGGGCCGTACGGCAGCATTTTGACGTATCATTTTAAGTCTTGAGCTTATTTTTGTTTAGAGCTCCAAGTAGAAACTTAGTTTCCATCGAAAGAGAAGGGAACTAAGGAATAACGCAGAAAGGATCACAAATAGAATCTTCTCGAACTTTGAAGAAGAATCTATAGACAGAGAGGAAGCAGTCCGATGTTTGAGTTGTTTGTTTTTATTTATAATTTGTTTTTTTGGTTACGAAGGATAAAAAACCAAACATACAAACAAACATAATAACTAGCGCGGTGTGCTGTGGTACAAAGCTCTTTACTTGTGTTGATGGATAAGTTTCATGACAGTCATCGAGGGTATGGAGGAGATAATTGTTAAACCTACTCAGGTTTGAAGGTTTTATAGAAGCAGATAAAAAGGGTATGTAGGAGAACAACCAAGATTTTGAAGCTTCCAAATAAGGAAGGAAACTTAATGTTGCAAAGGAAAAGTTGAAGAAACTCAAATTGCAACACCAACATAGCAATTCAAATTTTGAGAAGAAGCCTTAATTCAAATTATAAAAAAAAAGCAGTCTTAAATCCTAAGAATGGGTTGAAGAAAGCTTTAAAAAAAGGGCTATAACAGTTTCCTTACTAATTCCATCGCATTGCAAATAATTTTCACTGACCAATACATATTCGTCGTTATAAACATTTAACCACAAAATACAAGCAAAAATAATAAAAACTTGCGACAAATTGCTTTATTGTCGCCTTTACGTTTTTGCTACGTATCACGCTAGTACCCAGGTATTTTTTGGGACGATTGTGTAATAACATCACGTATAGTATTTTGCTACTGGGCTTTTGCAACGGTCTCGGTCGCGATTTCTAATCATCACTAAATAGATTTAGCAACGAAATGTTTCATTGCTAAAAGCCTGTTATGTTGTAATGCATTCAAGCTTTCAATAACCATCACTCACTATTAAAAAAAAATCGAGGACCATTATGGAGATATAACTTAGAAGTATAAGGAGATTAAAATAGGGTGCATCATTCCTTTCAAAGTTCCTTAGAGGAAAGACTAACTCTCACTCATTTATGTAAGTACATAAATCATTCTTCACTCACATGATTGGAAGAGAACAAAGCGAGGCTTTCACTATGCCTTTTAACTCAAATGACTTGGAAATTGAACCCTAACAAAGCCCCTGTTCAAAATAGTTCAAGTAATTTATTTCTTCCATAAGTCATTGCACCTAAATGTTAAAGGAATTGAATAGGAATTTCATCACTTTGGTACTTAAAATATTAAATTTTTTCCTAGTCTAGGTAGTTGAAATAGTTTTTTTTCCCCAATACTTGGAACTTGGTAAAGGAGTAAGTAACAAAGTGCATAATGGAATTCTTCACCAATGTGAATATGCTAAAAGAAATGAATAGAACTTTCATTACTTTGGTAACCAAAATATCAAATCCCTCCTCTTTAGGCCATTTTAAGTCTCTTTCCTACTGCAACTTAATTTACGAAGTCATTTCCAAGTAGATTGCAAATAGAATAAAGGAGGTGTTATGCTCTATTATCAATTTGAGTCAAGCAACTTTCATAAAAGGGAGGAAAATTAAAGACAACATACTCTTAATACAAGAAATTTTGAGGAACTATCACAAGGGAAAGGGCCCTAGTGTTGTGCTATCATTTGGGACTTTATTTTGCATGTATTAAAAGCCTTTAGGTTTGCCCAACAATCTAGGACTTGGATAGGGATGACATTAAGTAGGCCTAGCCTAAAAATTGATGTCTAGGCTCAAGGTCGAGACATACAGTCTAAGTACGAGCCTAATTAGATTTGAATAGTCCTAAACACGATAGGGCCCAAAATTGGTTTGATTAATTTTAATTTAAATTAAAAAAAATGTTATTTTCTAAAACTTTCAGGCTTTCGGTTTTCGGCTTCAGGTTAGGCTAGACTAGATGACCTAAGTCTGGAGTTCGACCAAAGCTTTAAAAACAATTTTAAAAAGCCTGAGCCCGGTCTAGTTGACTTTAGGTAGGGATGGAATGGGCTCGGGCTTAATTACTAAGCCTAAACTTAAATCAAGCAATACATGCAAAACAACGTCCTGAAACATTCTCATTAATAGAGAATTGACAAAAACAATTCAAGATGGTTCACTTTCCTTATATTTATTCACACTTTGTACAGAGGTATTGAACAGGCTAATAGATCATAATAAAAAGAGTAACACTAGATTATCCTTTCACTATAAATGTGAAGAATTGAATAAAGTGAGCCTATCATATGTAGATGACTTATTATTTTTACGTGGAGTTGATACGTATTCAATCATGTTTCTAATGAACTCACTTCATATTTTCAAAACATTATTAGAACTAACAATTAACATGAAAAAGAGCTATATAATCTTATTAGTAAGCTTAAGAAACCAAACTCAATGGTGTAGCTCTATCTTTGTTTGAGTGTTAAGGAACGTCTGTATATATATCTTTTCCATTAAAACTACTTGTTATTTTGATAAAGTTTATAATTTTCACATATGGGGAAGCATTTTAGGTTAAATCGATCTACGTAAACTTATTAAGAGAGGTAAATTTTCTAAAGAAAAAAATAAATAATTAACTCCTCTTGGTCAATTGTGCAACTCTTTAAAATAAGGAACAACTAATGTAGTGATGAATACTAAAATGATTCCTACTCAATATGCTTTTGGTTTGACAATTAGAAAGTGTTTTTAGACTCCTCTATCAAGTCCCTACATTATTAAGTATGAGACATATGTTTCAAGGTAACACTATGATTATATAAAATCATTCAAGAGAGGGAATGATGCTGAAATATAAAAGGCATATGCTTGGTGTAACGCCCCAAATTAGGGGTTAGAATATGATTTGTTCTGTCCGAGTTGTGGGTAAATAGGCATGCCTAGAAGGGTCTGCAGCTGCTCCTGGACACTTTGGTGTCAAGACTTCGGTCTCTCCTGGACACTTTGGTGTCGAGACTTCGGTCTCTCCTGTTATTGAGACTTTGGTCTCTCCTGTTATTGACACCTCGGTGTCTCCTGATATCGAGACATATGTCTCTCCTGCTGATACCAATCATGGTA
>JANZLC010000200.1:5594672-5605170 GCA_026413385.1 Erythroxylum gracilipes
TTATACTCAATTAATTATTTACCTAAAGCCAATACCCAAATACTAAAAATGAAATACCATTTCACAAATTTTAAGAACGTATCAATTTATTATTTAAGTCTTTGCAAGTTTGCACCTTTAATATTCTCGATTTAAAATTTTAATTTAAGTTGTTTCAACTTTCAACTTACAAACTTTCAATTGAATCAATTCAACTCATCAACATCATCACATATTCACATCAGGTCATACATTTCATTCATCAAAAAACTTATCATAAGTTTCTATTAATTAGTTAAACTTAAACCAATGTTCAAAACCAAACCATAAATCAACCAAACAATCATTGAACTCCAATATCTAATCCAATTTAACCCACGCAAATCACAAAACCAAAACAACACTGTGACTCATTCAACTCCAATACTCAAATCACAAAACTATGAAACATTCAACTCCAATATCCAACCTAGATACACAAAAATCGCAAATCAAAAAACCAAGTTCCAACTGATCACAAATCCAAGATCCAACTGAATCACAAAACTAAATTTCAACTTTTAACATCTAAGTTTCAACCGATTTGCAATAAAAAATGCAATTAAGTAGGAAACAAAAATCGAAAACTCAAAAAACACACCATAAAACCAATTCACAAGCTTTAGGTTTTAGGTTGGGTCTTCAGGTCGGGTGACGAGTCATAGCTTCGGGTGTAGATCTGGGTGAATAGTAGCCTTCTCTCCTCCTTCAGACATTCAATGGTGGCGACGATGTGGTGCAGTGCTCCTCGTGGAGGACGGTTGAAGACGGTGGTGTCTTCAGGACTTCGCGTGGAGGAGCCGAGGATCTCTGATGTTGGCGTGGATCAGGGAGGATGAGGGAAGGAGCAACATCGTCGGAGAGGGAGAGCAATACTGTCGAAGATGAAGAGGAGAATGAGAGAGAGAGAATGGTGGTGGTGAGTGAAAGTGAGAGTAGCTGAGAGAGAGAGAAAGAAAAAAAAATGAGAAAAAGGAAGCTTCAGGAGGTTCGAGGATGAGAGTGAGGGACGCAGCAGAGAGAGGGGTTTTTTAGGTTTAAATTTTCAAAAATTGCAAATAAGTCCCTACTGTTTCCCAAATTTATGATATCGGCTGGTATGTAGCCGGTATTTTGGATACTGGCCAGTACCGAATGAAAACTACTGGTATCTCTGGCTAGTATCCACATAACGAATACTGTTCCGTTTATTGACTGGTATGAAACGATGTTCGTTCCCTTTGATTGCACCATAAAAAAGAAGATACTAAGAATAAAGGAATAACCAAATTTGCCTTTGTAGATGTACCCTCCAATTCACAAAAATATCTTTGATTAACTAAGTGTTCTAAATCAATGTTTTAAAAATTAGATTAGAAATTAAATGAGTAAGACAAGAGGTCTAAAGTTTAAAATATTTAATTGGTATTAGATCGTCATAAAATAAGTTAAAAATAAAAAAATTTAAAATATGATTAAAAAAGATTATCTTTACCTATCGAAGAATTTGAAGTTTAATTGACAAAAGAGATTGTTAAATAAAAATTAACTTATTTATTTTAGTTTATAAGAATTTTTTAATTTACAAAAATTGATCGATTAACTAACAAATTGATTGATTTTTGACAAAAAATTATTAAAGTAATTTAAAACTGAAAAGTTAAAAACTAAACTGAAAAGTTAAACAATTCAAAGTTTTTATGGTTAAATCGGTTGTTTATCTTTGCTCTAAACCATACAATTAAAGTCATTATTCAATATTCACATCTAATTACAAGTAATTTAAAGAAAAATAATTGTCCTCTTCTTCCAATAAAATTTAAACTAATAAAAGTGATACAAGAACAAATCTACATACTTACCAAAATCCCTTAATATACATGTTAGGCATAAATAGAGTGTTGATCAACTCTAAAATGACATATGACATCACAGGTAAATCTATATATATTAATTGGGTTATTTGACCAAATGGGTTAAACTTAAAAATTATAATATTTGAATTTTTACAAAATTAGAATATGAATAAAATTTGAATTAAAAAGCTAATTTTTTAAAAAATAAGACTAAAGTTTATATAGAAAGTTGAACTCGACTCAAGATAATACTTATAATTACCTTAATCATCAATTATTATCTAATATTTATTTTAAATTAGTTAATATCTATATAAATATTATACCATTTAAATCTTATCATAATTTTTATATTTATTTACATACTTGATGTTGTCATGGATTACAAATATTATTTACGTATATTATTATAAGAAATTATATTTGACTATAATTTACTTTATAAATTTATTTTTGTTAATAAATGATTAATACCTTATTTATTTTTGTTATAATTACTAGAACAAGTTTATATGCAAAATTCAAAATTATAATTTTTATAACATATCATTTTATTTATAGGTATGTTTTTAAAAAATTGAACTTTAATGGGACACATCTCAGTAGAAACTATGCACAAGAATAAAATGAAATAATAGTGATTAAGTCACATATCTTTCTAGAAACTTTCAAGTGATTGAATCATTATAGTGTTTTATCCTCAGGCAGTATAGTCCAATCCCCTTGTTTTTTAAGGATATAGATCCATGGTCTTATCTTAGAGTTTACACATCTGGTTGGTATAGGATTAGGATATGAACTGAAGTGACGAAGGAAAGCAGAAAATGAAGTGACAAATTTGGCATTATGTGCAACATAATGAATGACACTAGACAATCATATTGACCCCTTTAGGTTTAATCAAGATATTTCCATTGATTGATAATGATGCAACCATTATGACCAGGACTTGAATGATTGTCCTCGACACAGGCAAAGCTTGTGTGATGTGAGTACATATGGGCTGTGAGTTTATATTTAGGCCTAAGGCCCAGGTCCACTAAATTCTGGGCTAATTTGTTATTATGGTATTCTTCAACACCACTATCTACATGAACTAATTTGTTATTATGGTATTCTTCAAAGTCTCGTTTAGAATTTAGGAATTATAAGGCTTTGGATCAGATGGCATTCCACTTCTTCACATGTTTTGACTATATCAAAATGAGGTAATAGACTTTGAACTTAGACTTTCCATATTTGCATCCCATGGTCAAAAGTTGTTGAACAAAGAAAATCACCATAGACACCGTAATCAATTAAAATAGAAGGTATGTTGTTGCCAACTGTTATCTTCTATCTTTGGCAACATATTAACCATAAGTAGGTCAAGTCCTTCGACCTTGAGTCGAGTTTGCAACATTTTTTCTAATGGTAGTTGATGTTTGAAATAATGCAATTACTCATCATAAAAAGTCATTAAAAGACAATGAGAAAGGAGGACTTTTATTGATTACATAGCTTCTTGATATGTAACTTGAGTGGGATGCAGTACATATAGTTTCTCTAAATGTATAATGGAATGGGAAGAACAAATACATGAATTTAGGAAGCTTAAGGAGACTAAATTTCTGGTATACACTATTTTACATTATAATCGTACATACCCAGTACCTTGGAAAAGAAAAAGAAGTCCAAGACAGCCACAGATGAAACTTGTTACCATCATGACAGCCTCTCACCTGTTGCATTGCAAAAGAATGGATTGCTGATCAATCCAACACGTAAAATCTAAAAACTACTACGGGGTTGGTGGCACTACCTTCGTTCTGTTGTTCTCTAGCCATACATTTGCATTGCCTTTGATGTTCCGTGAGTTCCTACCCGAGATTTCAACATTCCAACAAGCAAATGTCAATTCAAATGTTAATGTTCCCTTAAATCCTAAAGAAATAGTAAACACAAAACGTCCATTTCTTCACTAGTCTCCCAGAAACCAAATTAAGATAGTTGTCAGGGGAATAATAATGGGGAATACCTCAATCTGCTTTTGAAGAAACTTGACATAATCTGCTGCCTCTTCTAACATGTCTGCAGTGTTTGTTTGCTGCAAGTAACAAGAAATCATTAGATTGAGTCATTTCATAACAAATTTGTCAGGACGGAACCACAATATGTGAACCAAATAAGGCAAAATTCGGGCCACAATGTTAAAGAAAAAGGAAAACAAATAAAACCATGAAAAGAATAGCAACATGCAAGTTGAGATTTTATAGTCTAAAGCAATCACTTTCCTTCATCTTCTTCCTCTTCCTCATTATATATCTCTGAATCCTCATACTTATCATTGTATGGTCATCATTTTTTCAATCAAGTGCAAGTGCATGAATTGCTTATTTAAAAGATATTGATCTAATGTTCATGAGACCAAACTAATGTTATGAAGCAGAAATTTGAATAATAATGATAAAACTGAAGATCTTCAAACCATTAAAGATCAACCACGAGCTCCCTAGATATATAGCTTATTTTAGACATAATCAAACAATGTCTCTGACCGTAAGCACAAAGAAATATTCTTCAAGTTTTCAAGGGACTAAATTGTTTTAGTATAATTCCTACAACCATTATAATAAACAACATTTCGCTATTACTCACATACTCATTTTGTTACCTCGTCGATTTGTCTCAATCTCAAGAAACCTTTTGGTGAACTCTCAATTATTGCCTCACAATCTCTTTCTTAGACCTACTTTCTATAATTCTGTACTCTCACTCCCACCATATCCACATTCCTTATCATCCCCGTTATCTTAATCTTTAAGAAATTCAGCAATTTATGCTACAATACTTTCTCACATTTCTCCTTGAGAAAACCAGTGTATTTGTCTGTTAATTTCTCATCTTGTAACATTTTCTAAGACATGAAAAACCTCCCTCATACCTTTCTTTACCTACACACTCAATGCTTGAGCTCCCTCAAAAGATCCAATGCCCCCGAGCCAAGTCTAATACTTATCCACTGCCAAATCATTGTTTATTTGAACCACCACTTCAAGTTTCCACTGTAAAGGAACCCATCCACAAGAGGCTCTAGATAAAAATTCCCATCAGAACTGATGCAGGAGCATTTTCAAGAACTTACATATTACCCAGAGATTTTTTTTTGCCATTTTCAAGTATGAAGCTATTAGCTACATATCTAATATCTGGACAAATTATGACTCTACAAATTGATCTATTTTGCTAACGAGTTATCTCATGTAAACTGACTATTTTTCTAGCACCCTCAGCTTCTTTGTACATTTAAAGACAGGCATAGTCATTACGAGTTAGCGAAAATCTGAATCAGAGTTGCAAGTATTCGTTTGAAAATTTTATGACTTACATTGAACTTCAAACTCAGTCAGTGACTCGCAATTACTATCAACTCGTGTCGTGCCCCCGATGTAAGCAAACACTAATCATTTTCTTCAACTTCTTTCTACGGAGTTAAAGACTAAGGATAAAATTCAGAAGACAACAAAAGGATCACAAACTCTTCGCAGATAATATATTTTACAATTTTTGTTTAAGCATCTATATCATTACAGTCTTACCGCATGTAGGGCGTCAAGAATATATCACCCCGATCTAAATCTTTTGAATTTATTTTTAATAATTGAGATACCAGTCCAGAGAACTAAGAGAAGACAGATGCTCCCCCTCCTCTAGCATCACCATATTTGACACCATAAAATTGCACCCTGATAAGACATTAAACTGCTTTCAACTTTCTTGAAACTCTTGATATACAACACATATCAGGTAAAACTAGAAGGTGCTAACCAACCAAACCTCACTTACCCCATACATACATCTATCTCAATAAAAATGTAAAGATACAAATAAAAACATATAACCCTCATATTCTCCTAGTTCTAGATCTTGGCCTTCGAATCTCCTAATTTAATAAGACTATTTTATACTGCTAAATGCTTCAAGTTCATCTATTCATATGAATACTAGCTCCTTAACTTGTAGGAGTTCAAATATCATGGTAGAAGAAGGAACCCATGTAACTTGATATTTTTGTTTCCTTTTTGTTTTTGCAAATTTTGCTTGAATTTATGTCTTCCAGTAATGGCCAAGTTTTCATCGTATTCTTTTGTTTTCTTCAATAAGTCAATTTCTAATCATCTCATAAGAAACAGAAACAATTTTTTTTAGCTACATTCTTCACAAGAATTGGTACTTTCTTTAATTGTAAGGAAATTAGGAAACATCTTGTGTACTATTTTTCTATTTACTGAAACAGTTCCTCAATTAACTGCGGATGCTGTTAAAGAACAAAATTGTCCAATGATTAAAGAACAAAAAGTGGAGTGCATCTGGAAGATGACGGTCATATTCCAAAGCACAGACTGTTAATTTTAACTCCGTCTTTGTCAATATGGTCACTTCATTTGTTATAGCTACAGGTATAGTACCACAAATGAATCTTCTACTCATAAATCACCACGTCATTTTGTAAAAGAGGCACTCAAACATATATTTACAAGGAGAACATGCTTCAATTATCCTAAAAAGACACTCCTACTGCTTCTAACAACTATTTTAAACATAAATAAAAGATCAATTTACTTTAGTTTGAATTCCTTCTATGTGGATCTATCAACATCAGATCCGAGGAATAAGCCAGTAATATATCCACAAGAGAGGGACACATTCACTTCAAGCGGATTGTAACATGACAGTTCAATGGTTTTTCAACAATGTTGCATCATTATCATATTAGAAGAGATGTAGAAGTGAAGCAGTTAAAATCCATGACTTTTAAAGTTAAAACATATTTCACAAAATGTCTTACCTCTGAATGGACAAGGAAATCTTTTTTGAACAAGTAAAAAGGTGCACCTATAATAATAATCTAGAAACCTAGTGCCATTAGCATTTCACTCTTGAAATCTCTGAAATCGAAAGATACTGTTCAATCGAGTGTCTACAAGCTCAAGAAATTACTTGAAAATGAAAATATTACCTTATTCATGTGTGGAACGAGCTCCTGAAGCTTCCTTATACGATCACTAATTCTAGTTCTTCGAACCTTTAACACCAGAAAAGTAAAGCTGCTTTAGGACTGAAAACAAACGCTCTGTCGTTTATATGTCAATCTCGATCCATAACAAGTAAACTTGTGAATCTCACCCTCTCAGCAATGCTCCGAGGATGAGTAGCAAAGCCACGCTTGGCTCGAACTCTGCAAGGCACCGAACCCTCAAAGAGCTTTTCCATCTCCATGTCTACCAAACTTGATACACCACTTGGTACTTGTCCACTTTGCTCCCCTTTCTATCAAACAAAAAACTAGAATACTAAACGTCGACGCAGCTAAACCCGGAATTATGTATACTTATTCAGTAGAACCAGCTAAAACTATATAGTTCAACATTATTTTCTTTTTCAGATAATCCAGTCCAAATTTTTCAGCAACGAGAAAGATAAGTTGGAGAAAGATAAATTAAGAAAGTGAAGTTGGTTAAAATTAATGTGTACTTACCAACTGGGACGAATATTTAGCAGAAGTGTGCTGCAACTCAACCTCCCTACCCCTTTTACCAGAAGGTGAAAGATCCATACTTGATGAAACATACTCATAATTCGACGAAACCCCAAAGCTAGAGAAGTACCCATCACCTCCTCCAAACCCAGAATTCCCAAGAAAATCGGCAGGAGAGCTGTTTTGTCTCTGAAAACCAGGGGGCTCAAACATACCCTGTTCAACAACAGGGTTCCTACTCGAAGGTGCGGTGGTGGTGGTGGTGGAGGCAAGTAGTTGTGTCAAGTTCTGGTTTTGTTTCAATGGGTCCTCATCTTCTCCTTCAAGTAGTGCTTCCAACCATGTCGCGGGAGCTGAACGGAAACGTGTGAGTCCACTGCGACCCAGTTCCCCAGCACCACCAACGACCCCTCCTCCGCCACCACCGCTCGAATTATTGCCACCTGCAGTTTTTGTCGGTTGCATCTGCTTTTCAGGAGCTGTTTTGTATTGCACTTCAACGGAGAAACAGAGATCAAAAGCAGTTTCCTTTTTTAATCAACCAAAACAGCTTCTGACAATAGTTGAATCCATTTCATTTCCTGGCAGTTTATCAAGGTTTTCGTGGCTTTTAGCTTAAGGGTATTATTCACTCACAAAGGCGTAGAGTGTGGTCAACCCGTTGGCCCCCGATAGATGATCTGACTGAGGAGGATGGCGGTGAGTGGTGATAGTTTGATCCAACGGTGAAAGAGTAAGAGCGTGCAGGCTACTCTCCCAATGTTAATTTTTTATGGAAATGCGTGAAAGAAAAAGCGAGTGGCGGTGGGGATGATAATGGAAGAGAGTGTACGTGTAGCGAGCCGAAACATGGATTGCTTTTTCTGGCAAAATTAAGGAGGAAGTGGGGAACTGATCGCCCATCCACAAAAAATGCACAATGATAGTTTTTTTTTATAAAACAGAAGTAGGCAAAACCTCCTAAGTACGCCTCACTAGGTTAAGAACGATTGTATATCTCAAGCCAAGCGGTGAAAATGTAAAGTACAAGATCCATGAACAAAACATCGAGCGTGGTTAGCAAAAATCTCCCTAACGAATAGCCTCCCTAGTCACAAAATGGAAATGTATGCTCCAATCTTGGTGACAAAATGCCTCGAATGTTGTTTAAAATATTTTCATTACCGAGCCCTGTCCTCCTTGTATATTTTGTGTGATGGCCACTTTGTAGTTCGACTCGACTTGAACTTTTCGAATACTTTGATTCCATGCAAACCACAATTCATGAAGAATAACTATCAACTATGTAGTCAGAATAGCTTTCCTACCAACATTGCTGGCAAAACCGATGATCTAAGTATCTTGGTAATCTCGCACCAATCCTTTTACAGTGGATAATCCAGTTGATGGGTGAACTGCTCCATCGATATTTAATTTCAAGAAGCCACGCATGGGGGGCTACCATGGCATGCTCCGATTCAGCAGCAAGCTATGCGGGCTATTAGAATTAATCTATTGTATAAAGCGAATTTCAGATAGCTAAGTAAGGATATCCTGGACTTTTACTGCTTGGATTGCTTCCTCATGCTGAAATAGATGCAGGTTTCTACCCTTCCATAAGCTCCATATTAATTGTTACCCCGAAACAAATGGCCTAATCATCAAACCTCGGAAATTCCCACAAGTTACGCAGATTCACCTGAAGTTAGACATTAAATGGCAATGAGAAAAATTCAAACCAGTACGCCATGGGTACCAATTGATTTCATACCAATTTAGCCTATCGACAATCCCTGAAAACATGATGTAGTGTCTCCTTCCCCTCGTCACATCGTGTGCAATGAGTGTCCTAGATTACATGCCGACGAGCTAACTCCCTCTTCATGAGAAGGCGGTGTTTCACTACCAACCAAAGAAAAACTTGCATCCTCGCAGGGCCCCCCCACTGCCAGATTCACGACCACGCTCTATGTCATGAGTGCTGATTTTCTACGTTTAATCGGTCATACGCTATTCTAACAAAAAACTGACCATTGGCTGAATGGCGCCAATAGAACTTATCCATCTCACCCCGGAGGTAGGCCCCAAACCAACAATAATACTCATAAGAATACCCAGAGGTAACCACATTGCAAAATCTGATCGGATAAAATCACTTACTGGTTTATCGAAGATATGCTCTAGTATCTCAGAGATCGCATAGGCAGTGAGAGGATGCTCCTGCATGGACCACCGGTCAGTCCAGAAGCGAACTAGATGACCGTTGCCTATAGTCCAGGCTAAACCATTAGTAAGTTTGTTCCACACATCGCTTATGACTTTCCAAAAAGGGGAACCCCTCTTCTTTATCACACATGGAACTACCTATTGAAGGCCATACTTTGCCCTTAGAGCTTGAACCCAAAGCTTATGGGTGGAATTGATTACTTGCCATCCAGCCTTCATCAGGAAAGCGTCATTCATCTCACGAAGCTTCCGAACTCCCAAGCTGCTTGTTGCTTTACCTCTACACACCTTGTCCCACGCTACTAAACTCATTCTTTAGGTTGTAGTACAAATAAATTGACAGATATGCTGTTCAATTTTATCACATATATAATAAGGCAATTTGGTCATTTGCATGACATATACAGGAAGAGTATGTAATACAGTCGTTGCTAATGTAACCCTCCCAGCCAACAAAAGATTGGACGCAATCTACCCCGAAAGCCTTTTTTGAACTTTTCCTAATAGACCCGCTTATGTTCTTCGCATAATTCGGCCATGTCATATTGGCATGCCCAAATATTGTCCAAGCTCGTTTGTGGTCTTAAATCCCAGGTTTGTAGATAGTTCTGTTTTTACAATCGTAGACACATTCCGTGAATAAAAGACAACCGTTTTAGCAGTATTTATTCGCTGACCTGATTTGGCACAAAAATCCTCGATCAGCTTCCTTAGTACCCTTACTCGTGCCTTTAAGGCCTCAGCAAATAATAAGTCGTCCGTGAAAAATAGATATGAAATAGGAGGGCTCCGATTATTAAAACGAAATGGACATGTAACACCCAAATACTCCCTAGGAGGATACATGGATGCCACCCAAGACAGTACAATCAAATCAGACTAGTTCACACACAACATCTCAAATAGTGCTTACAATACATCA
>JANZLC010000200.1:5605270-5621464 GCA_026413385.1 Erythroxylum gracilipes
ACCAAATCTATAGATATTTTATTATTATCAAAACATAAGTAGGATTAATTTTGTCAACCACCATTGGTCCAACACTATCCAACCGTTGGTGAACCCTTCCTCTGACCCAGGTAAACTGTGGGTCTTGAAAGCTAAGAACGAGCAAACGTGTATTGAATAACCATTGCTGGAATAATTGACAAGCGCCCCTTTGGGATGAACCTCCGACCTTCTTAGAGTCATGCATAATACAATTGAAATCTCCACTAAGTAGTCACGGTCTAGTAATTTGATTCCCTAATCGCATCAGATTCGACCACAAGAATTTACGAGCCTGAGGATATGGACTAGCATATATAACCATAAGAAAGAGTGGTTACTTAACCGACTCCACCATTAAATGAATATATTGAAAGTTGTTTTTTTTTTATAATTCGGAGATGCATTTTTTCTTTCCACAGCAGCCTAATCCCTTCCGTAAACCCAACAACTTCAATTCTATGGGATCGATCAAAACTGCTACGTCAGATTACTTCATCTGCCTTCGC
Organism: Erythroxylum gracilipes; assembly: GCA_026413385.1. Classification (NCBI taxonomy): domain Eukaryota; kingdom Viridiplantae; phylum Streptophyta; class Magnoliopsida; order Malpighiales; family Erythroxylaceae; genus Erythroxylum; species Erythroxylum gracilipes. The sequence continues at coordinate 5,605,798 of JANZLC010000200.1, forward strand.
GGCTGCCACTTGTGTTTCTAGTAACGCAAGAAAATCCAGATGATACTGTTGACATATATTGCGGAGAATCCTTCGAAATATGGGGGACACTGCCCCTTGACAATTCCATGTGACACAACTAAACTTCATACCATTTGGTTTATGACTCCATATCCAGAGTCTCCGCGAGTGTATCTACGGTATCAATATCAGTTGCGACATCAACATTCGAGGCTTCTGCCGAAGCTTGATCCTCAACCATGTTTGCATCCTCAGCGTCCCCTACCTCTCAGAGGGTGACGTATAAGGCCGTTGTGACAGAGTCGGATCTTTTGAAGGAGTGACTTTTATATCCACCCTATGAACATGAGAACTGGAAGCAATAATATATGGGGAGGTTAAGTAGGAGCCGTCACAAGGTTGGGTATTGGGGGCCTGTAGGTTTCATGTGGGAGACGAGAGTATAACAACCAAATGTTTATGGGAGTTTAACATTTTGGTGGGATGAGTCAGTCTTTGATTAGTTGCATGGGATGACAGGTTTGTGGTAGGATGAATTGCAAGCACTAAGCCACGTGAAGGAGCAGATAAAGAAGATGTTGTTATGGCTTTGAGAACTGGATCTACAAAGGAAGTTGGTTGATGGGGTCACCGTCAGTTTCCACTGGTAGAGGGCAGGTGTGTGGTCTTTTGATTGGATTGAGAGTTGTGCTAGATGGTAACGAGTGGCTGTGGAAGGTCCCCCTAGTTCATTCCCCAATATCATCATTAGAATTGGCAATCACATCAAATCACAACCCGTGTCCTCGTAACCTCGCTACCACTCTTCTACAACACTCCTGACGACCTCATTACTGGCCTTTGCCGAGATCTTCTCCTTTGCAATGCAATCATCCATAGGCCATAAAGGTTTGCGTCTGCGACAACAGAGATACCTGCATGTCGTTTTGCTCAAGGTTCGGACCATCCACCTTATTTCCCGAAGGCAGGTTGCCTTGCTCTTCCCCTTGTGTTAGTTTAACTGTGCATACTGTGGAAATGTGTCCATATTTTCTACACTGGAAACAAATGGTGGGTAATCCTTCATACTCCACCTTCAGGAATGCACCATCCACCAAAATTTGGGACACTAGTGGCTTACTAAGATTAACTTCCACAGCCATACGAGCGTATTTGCCTCTGGATGTCGATTCGGTAGAATAATCTATCTTAATGATTGGACCAATTAATGCCCCAATCTTGCACAGGATACTCTTATGTTAATACTTTAGTGTAATGTCAGGCAGTCGGATCCATGCAACTACACTACAGATAACTACTCTTCCCCTTGAAGTTTGGCGTCCATGATTGTAAGGTAAGGTATGCCCTAGTACAATCCAGGGGGCTCCCGTTAGGATATAATGCATATCATTGGCGCTTTCGAACTTGATCAAGAAGAAATCATTGGTCAAGTCTATGACCTTATAGTCGCTCTCTGTTTTCCATAAGGCCCTTAGTTTGGAACATAGCGCTACATATCCAATTCATCTCCCTAACAGCTTCACGATAAGGGCGTTCCTCCACAATTTCTCCAGTTGAACGTGAATTTTTGCTGAAAACTCTACTGATGGGATAGGGCCCTCGGTATTCACTATCACGTCTTCCTCTAGCAACTCTACTTCCTGGTCTTCGTCCAACACCTGTGGTTCCTGCTAATTGTGCCTTTTTAATAGGGTGTCCCGAAAGGACTGAGGGAGATGGTGAGAGGCCTCCTCGCCTAGAGGTCGAAATCTTTTTTCTTGGTGCTCCAATCGTCCTCCAATGGAGGGGTTGACTCCTTAACACAATAGTCAAATAAAAAAAGGGAATAGATTGAGACGTGGCCTTTCTTCCCTTTTTAATAGATTAGTTGAAGATAAGTTTAATCCATGCCAAGTTCCTCCAAGTAATAATGACGTAAAATTAGACTCATCAAATAAAATTAAAAACCAATATATGATGCCACCCCAACCATATTTGATATGATTGACAATTGGGCCTGGACCTGGTTTGGCCTGAAGTCAACTAGTTAGACCCGGCCATCACTAGGACAGATGGGCGTGATCAGAACGACGTCGTTTGTAAAAAACGATGTTATTTTTGAACTTTTTTTTAAAAAAGGGGCAAGTAGGGTTGTCGTTTTTTTTTAAAATGATGTTATTTTTGAATTTTTTAAAAATAAAATAAAATATCAGGTTGGGCTGGGCTGATCCTCTTAGGACTTGATTGGGTTAGGGCTAGGCAATCCCAAGCTCGATCAAGCCTCAAGTGGAGATCGAGCCCAACCTTGTATAGCCCTAGGCCCGATCCAACATTGCCATCCCTCACGTAGTCTTCATCTTATATGTGGTGAAACTTAATTAGCTACTAGGGTGTGAATTAGGCCAACCCAACTCCAACAAAAGATCACATTACATAAATTTAGGGCTGTTCATTTTTTTTATTATTTTTGGTTTTCGTTTCTTTTTTATTTTTTATTTAAAAAATAAAATTGTCAAATTGAAATTGTGAAGAAAAATTGAAAAATAAAAGCATGTTTAAATGAAAATTTTAATCACATTTTTTATTATACTATTATATATTAATATTAATTAAGTCATTTTAATTAACAAAAGATGTTCATCATATTATAATGCTTTAAAACATAATAGTAATATCACTTTAAAAAATTTAAATCAATTAGAACTAATATAATCATTCCACATTTGTTTAGTAATTTTATCTCACTTTCCAGACATATTCCAAATTTGTGCTAGAGTAGTATTATACCCACTTATGAACTTGCATCTTCATTTATACTTTCATAATTTGCTCGTCATCTTCAATAAAACCGTCAAATAATTAGTCACTTTATTCATGCGTTCTAATATAACTATTATAACATAACAAGCAATAACAATGTATTTTTATTTCTCTATATCATAACTCAACATGTTCGCAATTATAGGAAATCTTGCTTTTAAAAATCTAACATCTTTTAATAACATTTCTTAACAAAGAATGGCAATATTTAAACATTTCTTCTAGGCTCATTAGTGCAGCCTAAATCAATCAAATAGAACATATCTAACATATAAAGAACATAACATTAGAAAAAAACTATTATAAATTAATCATAATTATTATATTTATTTAAAATAGTGTAATACCTTATGGAGGTAAAGGAAATTGATTCGTTGGATTTGTTATTGTTTTTAAAAAAACTCCAGAGGAATTGTGATACCTTCTCATCCAACCATTATATATATGAAACGCATGCCAAATGAATAATAACATATAATATTTTGGATTGGATCCGTTCTTTTACATATATATGGTATTTGTTTATTGGTTGGAAAATGTGCATCAATATATGTACTAATGCAATCCTAAAAAAAATACATAACTAAAATAATCAATTAAATATAAGGATATAATAAATGTAATAATTAAATACATGAATTTAGTAGAAAATATGGAAAGTAATTTGAATTATGCTGAATTTCAAGAGGTATATTGGTAAAGGATGGTAGAATAATGAGTCTTTTACAAGATAATCAACTGCATATAAAACTTTACAAAAAGACTTCAAAATTAAGTACAAAATATATGTACCCATATTATAGATAAAAAGAGAAGTGTTACTTTTAGAGTTGATGAAGCCATAAGCAATGAGAGAGGATTGAAGTTCATTATACCATGCTCTTAAAGCTTGAAAAAGACTATAAATTTCTTTGTTCAATTTTTAAACATCAGTTGAATATCTAGAATCAATGAATTCTTGGGATTATTAAAAACACAATAAAAAGACTACCTTGTAGGAAGGCGTTATTAACGTCTAATTGGTTTAAAGTTCATCCATATGTTACTATAATGGTAAGTATAAGATAGATAGTAACATGTTTAACAAATAAACTAAAGGTTTTAGAATAGTCAATGTTAGGACATTGATGAAACCCTTTGGCCACAATGTAAACTTTATAGATAGAAATAAAGCCATTGGGGTTCCTCTTAATATTGTACACCCATTTGATTGAATAATGTTTTGTGTAGAAAAGGGTGGGACGAGTGTTCAAGTGGTTTTCTTTTTTCTAAAAATTCTTGGCTTATGGCATTAAGCTAATGAGGATGTTGGTGAGCATGGGTAAATAAGGTGGGTTCCATTTCTTGGAGAGAGATTGAGGGATTCGTGTGTAAAACTAGAAATTTTGTTTGTAGATGTTGTTTTAAGAGCTGGTTATCAAATGTAAGGGTTGAGTTAGTGGTTGGTTATGAGGTATATTGAAAGTAGTTTTTTTTAGGTTAGTATGAATCAAAAGTTATTATATTATTAGGTAAAGTAATTGAGGTTGTAACATTAAGAATGGTAGAGTTATGAGGTAAAGAGGTTGACCTACTTATATGTGTCAGAAGCATATTGAGGAGTGACTATTGGTGAAGATGGAGTTTAGACAAATTGTGAAGCAGTACTTGGGTTTGAAATAAGAATGTTGTAATAAGGTTTAGGATGAGATAAGATGGCATGGTCAAGATCATCACTAGTATGAGTTTTGACTCAATCAAGATTTTTATTTGTCAAATTTGAAAGATACTTAGAGAAGATGGAAGTTAGATATTTATTTGTTAAATTTGAAAGATACTTAGAGAAGGTGGAAGTTAGATATTTAGGTTTGAAGATGACTTAGTTTGGTATGAATTTTTTTTCTCAAAGAAAACAACATATCTAGAGATTAAAATGTGCTTTGAGATAATGTCATAACATATAGAGGAGTAACATGGCAAGGAGAAACCTAGATATACACATGATTGAGATCAAGATCGAGATCATGGTTTAAGTCTATGAGTGTTACAAGGTTGAAGCCATAAATAGTGAAAAACTGAAGGGGTAATTGTTTCGCAAACTTTCCAATTTTACTGTGGACATCTCTAGCACAAACGAAAACAAAGCAATAAAAAAATAATAAAAAAACACCAAAAATTTGGTAACGTAGTTCGGCACACCTTGCCTACGTTTGTGGGGCCCTCACCCAGCTTAATACTTTCACCGAAGTACAATAGATTTATCCTCAGCTTTACTGAACTGACATCACTCAACCCTTGACACTATCTTTCAACCTCACTTTCTATGAAAGAATTTCACACCCAATAACATGATCGACTCGTATTAACCTTGACATAGGATTTTTCTAAACTACTTTTACTTAAACGACAATTAATAAAAATAACTTAAGTACTTAATCAATTAAGAACAAAACAACGATATACTTGAGATAGAAAAGAACAACTTTTTGAAAGGTTTAGCTCCACTGAAATAAATCTAGAAGTCGTCGCAACAACAATGTGCTGATTCATATAAACACCAACACGAAGTCACAGCTGCACCGATAACACATTCATCAACCAAAATATACGCAGCCTATAAGGAAATCAATTAATAATCATTATTGCCCAAACAAAAACCCTTCGCCACACCTCTGAAAAATTCCTACAACGTTATCTTGAGAGCTAGGCAACGAACATTACCTCACGACGTCTGATTACCAAGGTAGACTAGCCACAATAGCATCCGCACCATTCCAACTCCTTTGTAATAAATCACAGCACACAATGGTCCTTGCCCACTACACTGTTTATATCCAAAACTCTAACGCAAGATACAATTATTCTATAGATAGAGACATGCACACATTAACTAGCAAAAGCCCTTCACACGATTTACTTAACCCACGGTGTATGCGAAACTAGAACACACCCCACATAAGAACAACTCTTGGAATCTTAAAGCTCACACACGGTTTTTCTCTCACACACACCAGGAGCACATGCATGACGCAACATATATCTATTTTTTCAATTCAATTAACTCCTCACTACACCCTTCATTAAGCCAACACCGAATCCATCTCTGCCACACCACTTTAGCTGTGTCAACGCCCAATGCACGTATTGTCCAACTCACACTCACGACTGTGTTCTTTCAATCTGCAATTAATGCACACAACAGCATCTATTGTTCTACAACATAAGAGATTCACTTCGGCTATTGATAGGAGACGTGCACAACACAGACACACTCAAGCAAGAAGAGTCCTACTTGAAACACGCAACAGAAACGTCCTAATTACACCCTTGCAACAACCACTTCCTTCTTCTTCTTTTTTTCCGCAAAATCCACATAATCCAACATTAATATCATCCAATTACCAACATGTTTAGCCGTAAAATACTTTAATTAGCAGCAAGATCATATACTTCAATCCAAGATAGGATTCTTTTTCAACTAAAAGATTATTCATATAGCTTTTGAATCCAAGTCATTATCCAATTAATATCTTATATGTCCAATTAATAAATAATGCCAAAATAATAGGACATAGTATCCTAACAAATAGCAAAGACAACTAAAAACTCTAGATGAGTTATATTTTATATTGTGTCCAAAGAGTTTGTGGTATACAGTGTCGTGATTGAGGATAGGAGTGGACATCTTATTGATGAGATATGTAACACATTGAAACACACGAGGCAAAAAATAAAGAGGCATAGTGTATAAGTATAAGACTAGTTTCCATAGTATGATAGTGTTCACATTCATCAAAGCCAACATGTTTTGGTGTATATGGTAAGCAAATCATGTATTAGATTGTTTAGTAAGAAAAAGTGAAATTACTTTATGCTCATCTCCACCATCTATATAAAAGGGTATTTTGGTGTGAAAATAGTTTTCAATAATTTTGGAAAATTTCTCAATATCCTTGCACATATCATATTTTAATTTTACCGGATAAAACAAGTGTATTTCTAAAAATAATCAAGAAAAATGATGTCATGACTAAAATCTCTAAGAGAATTAACAGGTGTAGGTCTTCAAATATCTGAATATATAAATTATAATGGTTTATCACAAACGATAGAAGACTTGGTAAATGAAATCCGACTTTTAATACTAAGAAAAAAGTGAGAAACTTGATTTTTAGAAGTTAGAAAAGATGGACTATTATTACTAGTCAAAATTTTCTTTTTGAATTGGAAGAGAAAGTAACTAAGATGTTGATGCCATAATTGAGAGGATGAAGCCAAGGAGGTAGAGGGATTTAGAATGGATGATTCAATAAGAACAATCGAAGATGACTACTCATATAAGTCGTACCTACTTTGGTTCTTGGCCATGTATGCTCACGTATTCAAATCCCCCATAAGAAAATAGTTAGTTTAACTGAGGTGTTATTTTGTTTACAAAATTAAGAGAAATACATTAGGTTCTTTTCGTTTATAAAATATTATCTAGCGTGAATGTAGTAATAGAAGAGTTCAAACAAGAGGAACCAATATAAGATATAAATATGTCATTACCATTGTGACTATGATGCAGTCGTTACCAACATTTCTTAGTGCTGAGCCAAACTTTAAAGATTAAAAGTAATGTGATATGTGGTACCAGAGTTAAGTACCCAATTGTTATAATGACTTGATTGCCCTTTCGTCATATGTCCTTAATACTTGTAACTATATTGTTTGCCACAGATATTTTCCGGAGTTATAAGTGTTGTGAGGCTAATTTGATTTCCTCGATAGTAATTATGATTCTATTATCTAACACTCGTGTTGTTCGATCCCTGAGTCGAGTCATGTGGTTATGATTAGTACACTAGTCTCCACGACTTCCATTTTATCTTCCTTGATTATGTTGAATTTTTTTTATTTTGTTTGGTAAATTGCACTGGGAAATGTACTTCTTCGTCATCTTTTGGTTAAAGTGGTACCATGATAGTAGTATTGAGAAGTACGAGAAAATCTTAGTGCGTCCAAAAAAGGTATATGGGATCATTTTGTAGTTGGTAGGGATTAGTTCTATTAACGTAACTAAGAAAGCCATAGCCAAAGAGCAGATTGGTGAATTAAGCTTTCCAAGAAGTAAAATTTCTGCCATTTCTCGCAAGTTTGGAAGGGATTTGAGAAGCAACATGAAGAGATACCAAACTCCTATCGCTTAGAAGAGAGCTACCTTGACTCTTAGGTGTTGCAGCTGAGTCTTGTGCATTTGCCATTTATTTTTCAAAGCTCACAATATTCTTCTAGATTTGATGTTGGACTGGACTTCTATAGACTTCTTAAATGGGCTTCTAAAAACTTTTCTTATTGTTGGGGATGGGCTTTATGGGCCGGAAAGGCTAGGCTTTATGAGCTACTTTTGTGTGCTGGATAGGCTTTTTTATGGGTTTTCAAGAGACAGAAAATGGACGTCTGCACTGGGGTGAAAAAAATGGAGGGGACAACTGAAGACAGTAGACAAAAAAGATGGAGAGGATCCACGACGAATGAAAAAAAGACGAGGGCTTGCACCGTGGTTAAGTTACGGCGATGATGGGTCGGCTTGGTTGCGTTTTTGTAAGCTGAAACTTCTGTGTTTCTTCTTTCCGCATAGAAGTGAAAATGACATAGATGGAGCCTTGTGTGATATTGCTATTGAACTTAAAAGACAGAACTTGACTGTGATGGAGAACTTTAGGAGGTTGTTAGGTTGGAAAACATTGGTAGGATGGAGCTTCTGGGCTTGGAGAGGTATGCACTGTGCTTGTTTGACAAAAGTCCTCACTTCACTGAGGCTGTTGATAATGTTTTTCAAGGCCAAGATACAAAACCAATTATCACCGACAATTAACACCTTTGAGGTAGAGGGCTCTCGTACCGTAAATGGAAAAGAAGGTGCCTTTTTCATTAGTTTAAATAATCATTCTTCAGACAAGTTTCCTTTGAAATCTATAGTTATAGTTCATTGCTTGGTGACGAGGAAACAGTACTAATGAGGCAGCGATGGTTTTCACTTAGGAAAAACACTTCATCTTTTGCTTTATTGACCTTGATAGTTTGTCTTTTATGATTCAACTGTGCTTAGTGCTTCATCTTGTGGTATTCGTATGATCGTATCGTAACTTGTTCAGTGAGAATGAGTTTTGAAGATAACTATTTTATTTTTTATTTTTTAAATAAAAGAGCTAACAACTAGTTAGAGCGAATAACAAGATTAATGTGCCGAGTGCGACTAACATCCAGGCGATTATCATTAAGAGTGTGCATTATAACATCCGGGGCTGTTGAAAAACCACCATATCCAAAGACACCTCAGGTCTGATCCGAGCCATAGTATCAGTTGTAGCATTTCCCTCTCTAAAAACGTGATGAATCGTTACTTGCCAACTGCGTGACATCAGCTCCCGCATGTTGCAGATGAGTGTATTGTCACTCTCCTGATTATGGTTATTGAGCCATTGAATCACCAACATGTTATCACTCTCAACTTCGACCTGGGTGATGCTCATACTCCAAGCGAGTTGCAAACCATCGAGCAGCCCCCACAATTCTGCATTTGTAATCGAACAAATTTCAAGATTGTGAGCAAAATCGGCCAGCCACAAACCATCGGTGTTGCGTAAGACACCACCCGCAGCAACAACCTCAATCAACAGAACGACGACACCATCCACATTCAGCTTGGTCCATCCTGACGCCGGAGGCTGCCAGCAGACCGGCATCGAAACAGCAGCAGCCCTATGCTCCGGTTTCATCTTCGAAGCTTTCACATGCTTAGCCCACCCTTGTCCCTGAATAACGATAGCCTCCGGACCTGTACTAACATCTTCAAAGACAAAAGAATTGTGAGCTTTCCAAATTTTTCAACAAAGAATACCAAAGCAAGTTGGCCAATCCCAATCTATAGAATCAATTCTAAAAACATTACTAAGGTTATCAATCATCCATTCACTCAGAGAACTAGTAAAGAACCTGTTAACCATAGAATGAGGTAAAACTTTAATCCACACTGTACGAGCTCAATGGCAATCCCGAACGGCATGTATAAGACTCTCCCTGCTAGAGCCACAAAGGCTGCAAGTGTCAATCTCAGTAAGCCCCATACGATGCCGTTCGTCATTGGTAAGCAATCGCTCCTTGAGCACTAACCGAATGAAGTGACGGATACGTTGGGATCCTTTGAACTTCCACGCTCAGTTGTTAGAAGCAACATCTTTGATATTGTGAACAGATTACATTTGATGGCCACATAACATCTTGAATAAGTACGAATCATCACTAATCCATAAACTTATGAAATGGTTTGATTTAAAGCTACGTTCATGTTTTTCTCACATGATGATCATAAAACAATGAACTATTCAGGATGAAACTAAAAGGGGTTCAAATTGTTCAATCAAACCAATATTAACAGTGTCTTCACTTACCTTTAAAAAAAAAAAAGAGTGTGTTCACTTGGCTTACATGTCAAGATAGTTGATTGATTGGATTGGTAGCACTTTGTAGTTAGTGGAAGTCTTATATCCATACGCTACTCTTAGCCTACCTAGATTCCAAATTAATATTTGATTAAACATAATAAACTCTATAGCACCAAATTTTTATAAAACTCAATTTCTTACTCCATGTTTTAGAGGGAGGATCATCAATTTAATGAGTAATTTTTTTTTATTTTACAAAAGGGTTATTTTTGTGATTCGAATTCGTGATCGAATCTTTACCATTTAATCCAAGATTGACGAAAAAGTGAGATAATTTAAGCATATTAACACGAATCGGATTCATTCAATACAATTGTTTCGATTTCATTATCGGAAAGGAAGGAAATACTTTGGTGACACAAGAAACATTACCAATTCGTTTTTCCAATCACAAAAATTACTTTCTCAAACTGTAATTTTCTAATCCTTAAGCCTTAATAATTACCAAAATTAACAAAAAAGAAAACATGTTAAACACGCATCACGTGACCCTCGTGTATTTATAAGTCCCTCCTTTTCACATGGCACCACCCCCTCTCCAAACCCAAAACCGCTGCCTATCATCACCACCGCAACAAGAACAGCCATGAGCTCCTTCCAGACAACACGGCGGTTGCGATCTCCGCGCCAACGCGGGCCATCATGCTAGGCTGGATGTGCATGCGGCGCAGTCCCTGCATCTTCCTCCTCATCTGCTCTCCCATTCTCCTACCCTTCATCTGCGCCGTCGAGCTCTGCGTTCGGTTGTTCGGACGCCGGAAGAAGGACGGGCAGGATGTTGAGGAGGAAGAGGAGCGACTGCGGCTGTGCGAAGAAGGTCTGTGCAGTTCTGATAGGACGAGGGCGGATGAGGGAGACGAAGTTGGGGCGCTCCTGCAGAGGTACTTGGATGATCAGTTGACGTTGGCAGGAACTATTTATGAATGTGGTGATGACGATGATGATGAAGAAGAATTTGATAATGAGAATCTGAATCATGATTATTTCAGGACTCATCATCTTCTGGGTTGATTGGATATGTTTAATTGGTAGATCTCCTCACTTCTCTTTTTCTGTTTTTCCTTCTTTATTGGTGTAAGATAGGCTGTGAATTAATCATATGGACAGTGTTTGATCAATGCTCTTCATTCTTTGGAAAAGTGTGAAGAATGTTGAGATTTGGAGAGATTATTGGGAAATAGAAAAGAATCTGGGCGATGGGGTCCGTAGGATCAGGTAACGGGACCCAATTTCATCAAGTCCCACTATTAATGTTCACACTAACATCAAAATTGGTTTTCGTAATCAGTAATCACTTGTCTTTTCTCACATTAAGCCTTACTGTAGGTCAGGTCGTTCAATAATTTAGCTTTTTTAGTGTTGCCATTTGCGATGGACTATCTCCACACAAAATATTTGTGAAGAACAATAAAACTATTGCAAAAGTTATAAATTTTCTTTTTCTAATTTTACTTATTATATATTTTTATTAACTATTCTTTCCATGTGAAGTCATTAGTTAGTTCCCATTATTATGGATGCCAACTGAGTCCAGACCCAGCCCGGGTTGACTAAACATTGGGTTGATCTTAAGCTCAAGCTACCTAAACACGTTCTGGCTTAAGACCCGATACTTATAAACAAAACAACGATATTTTATACTTTTAATTTATATAAAAATTTTAGGAGATCAAGTCGGGCTTAGGGTTTGGTCGAGCTCACTATCTCGAGCCTGGTTGGCCCTCGAGCCAAACCCAAGGCCCACCAGTAAGGGGACTTGCTTGGGTTGGCACGAACCTTGCCCGAGTTATTGCCATCTAATTGGCTGTTACATAAAAGATATTTGCTTTATTTGATGTATCATTGTAGTGCTCTAATAATTTTTGGATGTAAAATTTTATTTACTACTTATTTAGACTTTTATGTATAACTTTGAAGCAGTTATGTTTGATATGGGAACTTCATTTTGTCCGTTGCCCATTTATATATAATTTGAGAAAATAATGATAATAAGGCCTGAGATTAAAAAAGATATATTTTTTATTTTATTCAAATACTAGGAAGCATTAAGACAAAAGGAGTTTTATGAAAAGCAAGTGAAAAAGAAAGACTTTATCAGATATGTTTTTTAAAAAGGAAAAATGAGTTTTATTATGAATCGTGTGGAGGAGATATAATATGGAACGGCTCTTTTTGAAGATTTTAGTCTGAATGTTTTTAAACTAAAAGGCTTTTGCTAGATCTAGAAGGAGATGATGCTAGAGTCTATGATAGTTAGCTCTAGAAGGAGATGATGCTAGAGTCTGATAGTTAGATCTAGGAGATGATGCTAGAATCTGTGATAGTTATTGCTAGCTCTGCGATTGTTGACAAATGATGCAACTCTGAACGAATATTGACCTTAGAAGGTAAAGCGTATGCAACCATTCTTGAATATTGACTTTAGAGGATGAGGATGGAGAAGGCCTACCCTTTAGGTAACGGTTTATCCTCCTAGGATATCTCTCTACGATTTTGCTGGTTGGACTGATAATGGCGGTAGTTTATGCTAGAGTTTTAAAGGAGTTACTCGTGGCTTTGAAGAAAACCTTCGTAGTGTTTTGAGTTGTTTGTTTCTTAGTATCGTGATTTGAGTTAGAAAGTCTAGAATATCAAAATTAAAAACACTTAATATAATTAGGGTGGCAAATGGCAATTGGGCCGAATCTAAGCTCGAGCACCACCTGGCTCCACCCGAAGTCAACAAATTGGGTTTAAATTAATCGAACCAAACTCAAGCTTAAACTTAGGCTCGAATTACGGCTTGGGTTCGATCATTCTAACCAAAATGTAAAACGATGCTATTTTGAACTTTTATTTTTTAAAAATTAGTAGGGTCAAATTGGGCCAACCTTAACCTTCGAATCAGGCACGCACCCCATCTGGCAATGGTCAACCCATTGTTACCCCCAAACATAGTCGTCACTTAAAAAAGACCCATTTTGAGGCAATATTTTAAACATCTCTTCATAAATTGGCTTTTGCAAATTCACATTAAATACAAAGATTTTTTAATTTAATAAATTGTTTTAAAATTTAGATTAATCTGAGTTGGGTTTCAACGATGGAAAGTGTTTTGGATTATTTCACTACAAGAAAAATAGACTTTAGCGACAAAAATTATCGATGAAAAATAAAGATTTTTATCGAAAAACAAATTTGGAGATGGAAATTACTGATGGAAAGAATCGTCGGAGAAATGGTTGTAGGTAAATTTTGGTGATGGATATTATGAATCCATCGCAAATTTAGCGACAAAATATTATATAATTGTGGGTACATTTTGCTACGGAGTTTTGTATTTCTGTTGGTAAATTTATCTACGGTAATACAAATTTTGTCGTTAAATTTATGACAGATTCAGTATTCTGTCGATGAAATTAGCGACGGTAAATTTTAAATCTGTCGCTAAATATACCGATCGAGTTATAATATTCCATCGCTAAATTCACAAATGGATAAACAATATCCGTCGCAAAATTTTATATATGGACAATATTATCCGTCGCTAAATTTTTGTTACCTACAAAATTATAATATTCTGTCGCTAATTTACCGACGGATTTAACTATTGTAAATTTCAACCATCTTTTCTCACTTCCTACTTGAGTTTTTTGTTGATAATCTTTTGATTTTTTTGTACATTTAATTTTTGTAAATAATATAACATTGATTGATAATATAAAGTTAAAATTATCTTAATTGATAATATAATAAAAATTATAATATACACCAATAAGTATCTTAAAAATAACTGTAAATTAATAATTTATACAGAAACTTAAGTGTAACAAAACATCAAATACATTCACTTATCCATCTAAGCTATGTAGTTGGTGAAGGTGGATGCTCTAACTACTGCGATGAAGTCCTGTCCCTCCCCTTCAACTCATCCACTTCATTATGGAGCTGGGTTATGCACTCCATCAGCCTCTCTACTGTGTTTTCAAGCTGAATCACTCTCTTATTTGATGCGGAATGCCTACTAGATCCAGTTGCAGTGAATGTGGAGGATTGCAATAACATGTGTTTGCAAATAAACCTAAGTTAAAAATCCTTCCACGATGGTCCTACCATACACTGCATCAAGATATATCTGACTCTCATCAACAATTTTAGAGTTCTAAGACTGTCATTCAATGTTTTCTTGTATTTGGCCCTATCATTATAATTGTTTATGTTAATAAGTGATAATTTTTAAGAATTCATATTAAACTATAGATTTTACATACATGAAGTTGTATGCCTCGGGTATTGACGAAGGTCACACCATCATGCTTCTTAGTTTGAGTGTGCAAAAAGAGCTGGCATAGTGTAGACTTCCTGCTTATAGACTTTTCATGTATCAGAATAAATTGTTATAAATGAACTATAATTTACAAAAATAGGTAGAGTTTCCTCTATTTCTTATGATATTTACCCCATGTTAAACAAAAAAATTTACTCAATAACACAACCATTAATGGCACCAGACATTTACAACATTATTATTCTCCATAATACACATATATTTTCATTCTAAATTTCATAAATCAAATTTCATACATCAAAGTACAAACATCATAATATAATTGTAAAGTTTTGATACTTACAAGTTTCTTTGTATGCTCTTGGTGGGTCATAGATCCTCTGGTGTGTATGGGTAGACTCTCTCCCTTCGGTCTTCCACATCTGTTTGCAGAATTGCACTTTGAAATGGACATTATCTTGGGTGATGCCAATATTGCTACCAATGATTTCATATTTCTTCAGATATATAAGGAGGTTGTACACTATTCTTATGTATTGAAGCAAGAAAATCTCTATAACGTGTACGAGCTCCCCTTTCCCATACATTATATATTACAACATCAAATTTTGAATCCCAAAAAATTCTTTATGAAAAAAAGAAAAAAAACTATAAGTACTTATAAACTACAATATTATCTAATTAATGTATAAAACTAGATAAAATAAAAAAGATTAAAGAATACATGTTTTGTACCTCAAACTCCTGACAATAAAAATCATTTATCGCTTGAGAGATATTCTTCCATATATAACCCTCAACATCTATCCTCTGTTTGAACTTGGATGAGATATTTCTGGAGTACGTTCCGTATGGTATTCGTGCCAATTTCTTTTTACTCTTTTAATCGTATCACTATTATCCTGTCACATTTGCATATGGGTCTACCGGAAACAGTCTCTCTACTATGTAGGGGTAAGAGTGCGTACTATCAGACCTCTCCAGACCTTGCTTCACTGCGGGATTTCGAGGCATGATGATGATGATGATCATGATGATGGTGACAATTATGATGTTGTTGGATCCCGTTTCCGGAACCCAACTACTTAATCTGAAATCGCGTTGGAACTAATTGCAAATCCGTGTTGGAAAC
>JANZLC010000200.1:5623608-5639504 GCA_026413385.1 Erythroxylum gracilipes
TCTCTTCTGCTCAGCTTCAGTTTTCTTTCTACTATATATAGCTGACACACTATAAGGAAGATAAAGGTAGGACGTCTAAAGAGGCACAAACTAATTATGTAAGTATACAAAATTTAATTTTAAAGTTTATTAAGTGTACAAAATTTAATTTTAAAGTTTTTTATTTATATAATACTAAGTAATAATATTTGAATTACTCCTCGATTTTGTGTGTGTGTGTGTGTATATATATATATATATATATATATATTAGGAGTTGTTGCAGAGATCATTATCTGACAAGAATGAGCTCGATGTTGATGGCATTTGCAACAATATCCTTGGTACAAGATCAGGGTATATCGAAGGTCTTGAGTGTGGCCCTAAGCTATTAGTTCATCATCGTCACAACCAGCATATGTAACGATGCTTCAAGAGGAGAACTCATCGCTTAAGGCTCAATTACAATATAATGAAGAAAAGTTAGATCGTACAACGAAATGAGCAAAAACTAGATCATATTGAAAGAGAATTGACCAAGCTAAAAAAGATGGTCAAACAAACACTTGGGTTACAGAATGTCAGTAGTAGTGACGATGAGGAGTCTTAATTTGTCGATTATTTTTTTCTTAAGTTTTGTAATTAACATTTAATTACATGTTTTTGTATAAAATGCATTTCATTTTTAGTTAAGAAATGTTTTTATTTTATTTTTGTTTTAATAAATTTGTCACCAACAATAATTACAAAATGTGACTAATTTATAATTCAAACCATGTTTTAAACAACATGAACTAAAAATGTTGTTAATAATTATAATTAAATATTAAATTGGTAATAGGGGTGTTAAATTAAAAATAAATATTCGCCGTTATAAGTTTTTAGCTACAAATATAAAATCGTCACCAAATCTTTTTACCTACATTATCTAGAACGTTTCTAATAACATTTAGCTATGCTTTAATTTTCATAGCTAAATACATTCTGCTACCAAAATATATTGTCAGTAAAAATTGTTATCTACGTCTACGTTAACAAAATTAATTATCTTTACTAACCAAAATTAAACGTGACAATAAGTTATCTGTGATTATTTCTCATCCCAGTAGTATATTATTAATAATGACGAGGTAACAATTGTTGCAAAACCTTTTTGGCAACAATTCCTTTAAAACGACGCAAATAATTTTTTACTATCGGGTTTTTGCTACAATTTGTTCGATAATTTTTTTCGTCACTAATTTTTTTTTCGACATTTTAGTTTCTTCAATGACGTTATATTCCACCGCCAAAAATGTTCTCTATTATTGTAGTGCATCTTTCTATTTTTCTGAAAAAAAAACCTTTTTCTCAAATAATTAAGTTGTTTCTGGTTTGCATAGATTATGTCATTTAGTTATTTTGATAAATAGGATAAGCATTTATTAAATTTATATTTTTAATTCTTGATTTATAAGAATTAGAATAAGCGTCGTACCAAACGATAAACTCGTTTATAAGATAATTTCATTGTCTATATGGATCTTAGCAGAAATTTTAATTAATAT
This sequence comes from Erythroxylum gracilipes, assembly GCA_026413385.1. Lineage (NCBI taxonomy): Eukaryota > Viridiplantae > Streptophyta > Magnoliopsida > Malpighiales > Erythroxylaceae > Erythroxylum > Erythroxylum gracilipes. The sequence continues at coordinate 5,625,135 of JANZLC010000200.1, forward strand.
TGAGACAATAATATCAAAATACATATGAATGCATAGCAATATCATTAGCAATACCAGCCCTTGCCTGCGAGAGTAACCGCAAGGCATCATCGGAGTTCCCACCACGACGATACATAGAAGTATCCGTCTACCAACTTCTAAGCTCGCCGTCTCCAATGATCTTGCGAACCCCCGCCTCCCACCTACTCCTGGCCACGGGTATGGCCCGGTGTCTTTTGGCGGGCCACTCGCGTATCACCTTGATCCTGGGGTTGGCGGCCAGCAGGCGGCTGTCGACGCTTATGACCTCTAACCCTCGAGGCAATGCTGGTTTCGGAACTATACCCGCCTGTCTCCTCGCGGTGAGAACCTGCCCGCTCAGCAGAAGTTGGGGTATCGTCCTTGGCCTTTCCCCGAGTAGGACAGGAATTCCCATTGGCGCCTTCAGTGGGAGGAGGAGCAATCTCTTCTCCACCAATTGCAGCCAGGTAGTCCCGAAAATTAACGGCTTGCTTGGTCATGAATTTCCTATCATAATAGAGAATCTTCTCCTGAATGTACTTCACCAGAAGGTCCCGATTGACCTTCTCCTCAACAAACTCCTCCACACGTACATGGTTCCCAAACATCTCCTTTGCCTTGGCGTAACCCTCGGCACTCGGGGGGAGTGGATTCTTCCCCTTAAAACTTGCATCCTTAACATACAGCTCATAGCACTGCTTCTGAAGAACATCAGCTCTAGGCTCCACAAACCAGGAGGCAGGAACACATTCCCTTCTAACCGCCTCAATCTCCCGGTCCTGATCCCTCTCCAACCGGTGCAACTGCTCTCGCAACTCAGCAATCCTATCACAGCGCTTACGGATGTTCTTGATAGAAGATCCCATCCTCTCCAACCGGCGCAACTGCTCTCGCGACTCAGTGATCCTATCACCGTAGCGCTTACGGATGTCCTTGATAGAAGATCCCATCTCCCAGATCTGGATATCCAGCGCCTTCCCAAGTGACGCTATATCAATCCTACCACTCGCACCCGCTAGCCTCTCGAGCTTCAACCTCCTCTGGACACCGTGGAGCGCAGCCTGGCCCTCACGACTGTTGATGTACGTGCATAACTTAATGAAACCTTCAACGGTAGCATGCATAGGATGGACAAAGAAGTCCAGTTTGATTCCCAGCTGGATCAGGCCTGCCTTCACCTTATCATTGTGGGATGTGAAACTGCGTAGCAGCTTTAGAAACTGGTTCACAAAGTATCCCTCATTGAGTACAGCATCATTGGTGAACTGCGCAGTGGGAATCCCCAGGGTACCAAGGTCCCCAAGGGCTTCCTGAATCCTCGCGGTATCCTGCTCGGGTGTCTCGAACCCAAAAGGCATCTGGTGTAGTAGAGCGGCGTTGAAGGCCTCTTCAGTTGGCGGGATGTTTCCACCTGGATTGCTTGTGCTAGCTATGGAAGAAGTAGATGATTACTTGCAAAACAAATAAAACACACAAGGGAGACGAAACGAGCAATTTTCAATCACTTTGGTTGTTTACTACAACTATAATAGTAATTAACTAATAAATATTATTAATTATGAGTCAAGTAGATTCTTGGGCAGCAGAACGTAACAGATGGAAACCAAATCGGTTGGGAATTGTCTCCTAATGCATGGGGAACTACGCTGCATGGATTGGGAAAATGTGCAGCAGCCAGGGGGGTTTCGCAAGGTCTGAGGATCAGTGCTCATGGCTGATCTCAAGCAAAAACCAACCCCTTACCAATGTACTTCGGCGCTCGGTGGTAAAAAAAAAAGATATATTAGTTGCTATATCATAACACTTTACTGCACAATATACGTAAAATATGACATGACATGAAACTGGAATTCACTCAACAAACTTCATTCTGTTAATTTTGTCAATGTTCTTCCCCAGTGGCTGGCCGGTTTTCTTGAAAAGAACCGAGCGGTTTTTCAAAAAATTCGGTCGGTTTTCTTGAACAATGATTTTGACAAAAATGATTAACACAAAAAAAGAAAAATAAATGTTATCATTTATTGGTTTTAATTTCTTGAGAATTGGTCATGTATTAATTAGGCAATTTACAAGACTCCTCTTTCCCAAGACGAGATATACTTATTTCTTTAATTCTTTATTAACTTTAAAAGTCTTTTTGTATATTTTTGACTTTTCAAATTTATTATTTATTTATTTCCAAGTCTTTCAATCAATAGAACAAATAAATTATATTTTTCAAAATTTATATTTTAATTAAAATTTTCTTTTTTAACTATTATTGTTAAAAAATGAATTACTATTTTTATCCTTAAAAATCTAAATTTGTTTAATCTCACTAATAATATATTAGTCAAATTTTAGGTTTTTTATTTATCTCTTTATACTTTAATTGGGTTTTTAATTATTATTTTTATCATTAATTTGTTTAATAAGTTTAATTATTAATTAGCATATATAAGTAATTTTGCTTGAGATAATTTAAAAATGTGTTAAAAGTAATATTTAAACTATAAAGAAGTATATTTAAAAAAAATTAAAAAAAGTTAGAATAAAAGTTCTTTCTATTGACTTTCTTTAAGCATATTTATTATTAGTTTATTATATTAAGGCATTATTGGTGAATTCTTTTATTTCAATAAATATTTTATTTTATACTTATTTTTATTTTTATAATTTTTATCTCTTATTTATTATATATCGATTTTATAATAATTTAATTCCAATTAAACTTTTAAATCTTAATATTTTTTAAACGGGTTGGTTTTATTAGGAATGAAGAATAATTTATGCTCTTACGATATCTCTCTAAGATTTTGTAGTTGGACTGATAATAGTAGTATTTTATGCCGGGGTTTAAAGGACTTTTTTGGGTGGCTTTAAGGAAATTATCTGTAGTGTTTTGAGTTGTTTGTCTCTTAGCATCGTGATTTCAATGGTAAGAATTTCTGAATTAGAAAGTCTAGAATATGATTTGATTCACCTTTAATAAATTTAATGTCAAAATTAAAAAGACTCAACATCAACGTTGCAAGTACCGTACCAAATTTAGTATTGGATTAGATTTTAGTACGGTATTATACCTATACTGGTTAATACCGAGTACCGTTTTAGGTAATTTGTTTAAATTTATGAAATAGTTCTTGAATTTTTTTAGAAATTGCAAAATAATCCATTGTCATATTGTATTATTGTATTGTATACTTTATAAGTTTACATCAAATTTGTTTCCAAAAATCATAATAATAAATAATAACCACAATTAATATGAAATAACAATAATTTTTAGATATTTCACATATAAATAATAACTACAAAATAAATATAAAAAGACAACTATCATATGCAAATATAAAATTATTAACAATACAATGTATTTTAAATATTACAAATTCATTATATAATAAATAATAATTACATAAAATTATCCAATAAAAAGAATAATAAATATCCTTAACTTTGAAACTATTATAATTTACGACAAGAGTTCGTGATGAGGAATCGATTAACTAAAAGTGAAACCCGGTAATAAAAATATTTACAATTACATTACATATATATAATTTAACATATACATCAAATGAAACTAAAATTTAAAGAAAATAAAAAACAAAAACTTAGAACTTCATTCAATCATCTACGGGATGATACTCGTTATAACTACACTGACTTCAGTTATCATTTAGTACAAAATCCTCATCATTAATAGGAGTCTCATAATCATCATCATCATTCAAATTCAATGCACCAAATGACATGTCAATGCTTTCACAATTAAGATTTTCCTCTAAGTCATTCACATATATCAAATCTGGTTTGTCAGAAACTCAATTTGCCAAAAGATCGATACTATCAATAGAAATTAGATCTGTTGAACTACTTATGCTATTAAGACTCTTAGTAGACAATAAAATTTAATTATTAGAAAATTATAAGAAATTATAACGAAATTAATAATGATAATAACATACATTTCCTGAAGTTTTAAATTGTAATGAATGAATGCCAAATTATTCAATCTCTTGTGCTCCAATTTATTCCTTTTCTCGGAATGGATGAATTCAAACATACTTCAGTTCTGTTTACAGCCTGATGCACTCACACATTGACTTAAATCTGAATTGCAAACCTTTGCAATTCTGAAACACCACTTCGGAATTGATCCCACAAAGAAACTGTAAGTTATAAGTTAACAAAACTAACGGTACAAACAAAATAAAGTGATAACTAGTTTTCAACAAATAAGAAAAAAGAAACAATTAATAGCTGGAGAAAGTTTTGCTCTTTGTCAAATAACAATCGACAATCCAAAATCTCCGTAAGATAGCTTATAAAGCTCTATTTGTGGGCTTAAAAGATCTTGCATCATTTAATAGCCAACAATTGTTGTAATAGTGAATAACATTCCTCTATCAATTTCAACTTTCTTTTTCAAATCTTGTTTGAAATATACAATAGGATTCAAAAACGTCCTAGTTGCAAATAACGAAAAAGAAAGTTGTCTTTCTCATCTCTCATTGATGATTGCAAGATATGGTGTGTACAAAGAAGACCTATGTTTCATATTGGTCTTGTTTTCTTCCTTGGTCCTTTCTATGGCATCATAAAAATATCGCCTTGTTGCCTTTGCTTCACTATCAGCTAAGCGAAGCACCCTCACCAAAGGCACACAAATACGGATAACAAATTGGCATTGAGACCAAAATTCTCTATCTTTCAGTGTAATTCTCGAAACCTACACTTCATCAATAGACCTAGTATGCTGAGATGCAACCCTTATTACTTGTAAACATTTGTCTTAAGTCTTTCTTCATTGTAACAGAAGATTGAAGTGATAAGAAATTTGTTGCAAATCTCATCACAATAGGACGACATAAATTCCTATCATTGGTAAATTTTGTGACGAGATAATCCTTTCCCATTAAATTCAACATCCGTGCACGATTATAGATGAACTTGGTCTCATTTTTAGCTTTTTGCATTGTTTCATCAATAATAGGAAAATACCTAGGATCTCCTATATTCTCCAGCATTAGGTCAATTGTAACACCCTACTCTTGCAAGAAACGTACCCGATATTCTGAGTGATATCCAAGTATGTACCTCGCAAGGGTGACATGCTAGAATAGTCATTCAGTCAAAACTCGTCACAATTTTTTTTTCAAACAACGTACGCATATGCGAAAATTAATAATCAAATCGGGCCCACTTTATTCTTAAACATTTCTATTCATAAGTGTTACAAAGACTTTACAAAACATCAGAATTCAATAGCCATTTGGGCCTATTTCAGATACAAAACACTTGTAATCATAATTTCATTTCATTACCAAATCATTTACATACTCGTTGTACAATACTTGCGAAAATATGGTTCAAAAACAATAATCACTGAAGACATATGCAGATGTAAATTGATACCAACCCTTAGTTCATATCTATTTTTAGTGGCTATACTCCAATTAGCCTAACTGAATATGTCCCCTGAACCTAAAAATTATTGTAAATTTTATGTGAGTTTTTGCAAACTTAGTGAGTGACCATCCTCGATGGCTCACTCAATCACAATACACATTTAGTACACATAATTTACATCACTTTTAGCAATGTATCATGTTGAGTCACATACCTTTTACATTCACTTACACAAATAATCCAATCTCATTCAAATACATGTCTACAATATGTTCACATATCCCATTCTTATTCAAATACATATCCAATATATTTCAATCAAACAATTTAGTCAAACTATCACTTCATTACACTTGAATAAAACACAATCATTGGTTTAAAACCATGTATTCAAACATGTGACATTCTTACAACTTTGCAAATTATTTAATAAATTCAAATCATAAGTGAATGCTATATGTATAAGACTCACATTCGTTTTTACATTGTTGTGACTGTGTGCTTTTTCAGTATCTCGTATCACCGGGCTCATTGATCACAGTGAGCCTTAGGCTCTAACCACATATATTTGAGCTTTAAGCTCTTTTCAGTAGCAGTCTCAGTCAGTAGGAACGCCAGTCACAACTGCCTTTATATTACATATATTGAAATGAAATGCATGCCACAATTCATTCAATACATTCAATCACTTTCATTCACATTATCTCAGTCAATACAGTCAGTCATAACATTCAGTCACTTTTAGTTGAGAATCATTGAGGTAGCACTTCACATACAAGTAGCACTTCTAATGATATTCACATGCATCAAAACTCCTCAGATAATTCATGTCCAAAATTCAGAACACAATCAGTACATATCAAATTCAATTAGTAATTTTCATTCACATACAAGTAGCACTTCCAATGATGTTTACATGCATCGAACAGCTCGGACAATTATTATCCTGAATTCAGTATATAATTCAGTACACATTCATCAATTTCACATTCAATTCAATAATAAAGAAAACAAGTCAAGGTGAGATCATCTTAGGTTACTTACAATTGCTCCCTTAAGCCTATTGCCTTGACGTTCTGGTAATATCAGGATGTGGTTGTGCTACTTGCTCTTCTATATACATTAACACAATTTCATATTTATGTATTGCTTATGTAATTGAGTAAACATATGTATAAATATATCGTGTATTGTGTATCATGCATGTGCAATGACAAATGCTTGGGTATATTTCTATATCAAATTGATGTACTCCAATAGTGCCAAAATTCACACACTCATTCACTATTCACACACTTATTTATTATTCTAGCTTTTGTTGAAAGCATCCCATTCGGGTCAACTTTGCATAATCAATAAGAGTAAGAAAATGATGTATTTTTGTAACACTTTCTTCTAACAAATTGTTCCTACATGTCTTAAGTTTCTAATGATACCAAGATCATACAATTTGGTTTATTATTCTATAAGGTCTACTCAAAATACCACAGACTATATACATTTGAAATTTTGGCTAATGCATGATCGTGTATTCAAGTTGTACATTTCATATCTCTCAATTCCAATATCCAAAAATTACAAACTTTATACCAATCGAAACTATAATTTTATGAAGACACCTTTGTCTAATTCGGCTCACATCAATATAGTTTATTCAATAACTATAGGATATGATTTCTGTCACTGGTAGTACTACAGCTTAAGCCAAGACTCAATTTTATGCTAAAATTTGAAATCCTTAAAGATAGAACTAAAATTTGACTTCTTCAAGAAAGTTGTAGACATATGTTTCTAGTTTAATCTGAATTAAGAATAAATCCATTTAGAAATATACAAATCAAGATATAACCAAAATACCAAAGCATGTTCAGTGAAAATTCTCCAGTTCATAACATTCCAGCACATTTCCCCACTTTCATCCTAAATCCATTAATCAAATCTTTCCCGAAAGAATTCAGATGGCTCTAAATATTTATGGAGAGAAATAACAATGTCTTAGAAGTCTATTGGTTAAAGTTCCAAGTCATTTGGAGATCGAATAACAAATTTGTGGCTAAAAGAATCAACACAGTTTCCGGTGCAACTCCTTTTCACTTCTCTCTCTAAAATGTAGGTTTCTTCTTCTTCACTATAAACTGCAGATTTCTACACCCTTCTTCCTCTCTTCCACTTACCCCATCATCTCTAATTTATTCTCTTACTCTTCTACTCCCATTCTAGGTCAACTTACTCTAAAACAACTCAAGATTCAAGATTAAATTCAAACATTAAAAACAAAACTCATATACAGACAACACCATTTTTCTACTCTCTCTCTCTCTACTGTAATTCTTTTTCTGCATGTTTATCTTCTGTACGTTCTCTATTTTTATCACCGAAATTCTATCCCACTCTTGCATGTATCCATTTCCAAACATTACAACATCATCAAAAAACATTCATGAAAACAAAATTTCCAGTGGTGATTTCGGTGGATGAAGGATAAACAAGAACACAGTTTACTTTGATGAAGCCAAATACACAACCAAAAACAATCAATTGTTTCTATGTTGGATGAAAAAAGAAAAAGTTTGGTGATCTTGGTGACGAACAACAATTCGGTGAAGAACATCATGAAAGTTACAGTAATTTCTTTGTATCATAAACAAGACCACATGTAAGCATAATACCTCTCCACTTTTCACCATTACATGTGGGCCATGTCACTCTTTCATTTGTCACTTATTATATATTTTTTCCTAGTCCAAAATATCCCAAATTTTCAAAAATTCTCTAAAATTCACCAAAAATTCCGAAATAATCATAATACTCTCCAAATAAATTTTCAACACAAATAATCCACAATTCACATTTTAATCATATTTATAAATCAATTATACCTGAAAATATCAACGAATGCATCTACAATTATTTTAATGTATCAAAAATAAATATTCACATGTATGTGAATATACAATAATGCATGAGCATAAAATGCACTTCTAATTTCTTACAGTATACTCAATTCACTATTCTAGGGTCTAGCTCCGAACATGGGATGTTACAATTCTCCCCTCTTTAAGAAATTTCGTCATCGAAATTCTTACCTAATTGAGGAAATAGGTGGGATATTGTTTCATCATATGCTCTACAGTGTCCCATTTAGCCTCATCACTTGAATACTAATTTTTTTTCCAAATGACCATAGTCAATGGAATCAATCAATTTTCCAGTTCCTTATTCAGATATCACACTATCTTGACTGTTTCTTCAATGTATGTCAGATTACTCACAATTTCATTTTCAAAATCGATAACGTAATATCAATTCATATTAATATTTCTTAACATATTCACATATCACACTTCATTCATTTAAGACATCTTTATTGGTAATACAAACTCATATGTTAATGGTTCTATTCTTACAATAATTTCATGTGGACCAATTTATGTCAGGCTTAGCGTATACTTTTTGCCAACCTGAGCATACCTTGTCAAAGTGATACTGTAAAAAACAATTCAACTTTTGCTTAACATTTCATATCTCTTTAGTGTTAATACACATAATTTATGTGTCTATCTCACTTTATTCCAATATTTGGTGTTGAACCACCTAATTCATTTGTCTTTCTTGAGCCACTTAATTTCTAATACATATCAATTTCACTTATCATCAACATCTCCCATCAAGTCTGGCCTTCAAGTATTTTTAGGCCTTATTTATCCATATATAATGGCGGACGACTCTTTCTGTCGCATAACGCCTCATACGATATTATAATAATATCACTGTGATAATGATTGTTATGCTTAAAGTTAATTAAAACTATACATTGACCTCATGTTTCTATGAAATACAAAATATCAGCTTTAAGCATATCTCCAACAGTTAAGACTGGTGGCAACTTATACATATAGTCACTTGTTTCTACATCCTTAACCGTCAAATGTTATTTCGTCATATTCCTACTGGGATGTATAGCATAAGTTGTTATTTGTGCTTGCTCTAACACTCTTTTGCTCAATTACATATACTTCTTATTTCAATCACAAAATATCATTTTCCAATTCAAACTCAAAATTTAGATTCATTTTTAATTTTTAATTTCCTCATTAAGATTCATAAATTCTGAATCCTCTATTTGGGCTTTGCTAATATTTTCATTTGAAACTGATCTTAAATTCAATAGGTAATAGTACTTTGATTTGCCGAAAAGTCAACTCAACATTCTATGCTCTTCGTTGCACTAGATTTGATAACCATAATATCTGAATTTGTGTTATTCTTTTATTGAATTTTATGTTCAAGCCAAAGTTATGAATACCGTACCAGGCTCGGTACCGGATTGAGTTCTGGAACAGAACTGTACCGGTATCGGTCAGTACCGGGTACCGTTTCGAAATTTTTTTAAAATTTATAAAATAGTCCCTAAAATTTTTAAAATTTGCAAAATAGTCCATATTGGTATATTGTACAGTTGTACTGTATACTTTACTAATTTACTGTTTACATCAACCATGTTTTCAAAAATCTTAATTTAATGACAATTAATATGAAATAACAATAATTTTTAAATATTTTACATATAAATTATCAATTTTATAATTTCACATTTAATTATTAATTTCACGTTTGATTATCAATTTTACAATTAGGTTTAAATGTTGATTTGATTTTGATTATCAACTTTCAATTTTAAGTTTTAATAGCCAATTAATTAACATCGACAATTTAACTTTAAAGTTTAAATTTAAAACATAAGGTTAACCATAAGCACCAAAGCCAATTTCCACCATTCAATACCGTAAATCACCATTCTAAATTTCCAATCCACTTCCAAAATGGCAAAATCCAATTCCAATTTCAGTTCAACTTCAACATTCACAAATGACAAAAATCAATCAACTTCAATATCCATTCGGACCATCACCATTCCTATTTTCCATTCTCAGCCAATATCAACATCCAATTTTTTACCCAAATCCAACGCAACAACACCAATTTTTGACACGAAATCCACCATTATTCAACAACCAACACAATCACAGAAGCAATAATTTTCAAAATGCCATGAAAAATGAAACAAAAATCAAAACACATACACCCCAAAACAATCGGGTCTTCGCCAATCCAGGTAGACGTCGGGTCGTGTGGTTCGTCTGAGCTGAGGTGGTCGTGTGGTGTGTCGAAGGAAGAGAGACGGCGAGGAGGAAGGAAAGGAGGACCGAAGGAGAAGGCGGCGAGGAGCTAGCTGAGGTTGAACCGTCGAAGGGAGAAAGAAGAGAACGCCAGCTGCGCAAACCAGCGGTCGAAGGAGGAGGACTGGAGAACTGAAGAAGACGTGGAGAAGGTGGTGGCATCGAGTTTGCGTGGAGGAATGACGAGCGTCAAGGAGGAGGCGAGCGACGGCGATGGTGAGAAGAGCAGAGGAGGAGGCAAGCGACAGCGACGGTGAGAAGAGCAAAGGCGGGCGGCGGCGGCGAGGAGGAGGTGGCGTGGCACAGAGATGAGAGAAGAAGGAGAGGAGGAGGCACAAGTCTGCGTCTGGCGTGGGGAGAAAGATAGAAAGAGTCAGGGGGTTAGGAATTTTTAGGTTAAAAATTTTTCAAAATTGCAATTAGGTCCTTAGGATTTTTAAATTTTACGGTACCAGCCGGTATGGTCCGATACTGTCGGTATCGGCCGGTACCGACCAAAAACCACCGGTACCGACCAATATTTTTGGCCGGTACCGATGGTTGCCCGTTCCGTTCTGGTTCTCGGCCGGAACGTAACGGCATTCATATTCGTGGTTCAAGCATCAGATATACACTAGCTTTACTAGGATAGTACTTATTTGTACAATCATAATCGTTCAGTATGTTTATCCATTATCTCAGTCTCGTATTCAATTCTTTCAAACTCAATAAGTACCTCAAACTTTATTGATCTGTGTACTTATATAGATCCGAAATATTTCATTGTACATATAGTGTCTTCAAGCTTTCAAAGGAATGGCTATTTCAACAAGTTTCAAATCATATATCAAATAATCAACTCACGAGACTTTAATTGTCTCTATGCATACAAAATTAGTTTATTATGTTGCAACAAATTGCATCTTAATTTCTGATGCAAAACATCATTATATATTGCAAAATCTCCAAATTCGTTATTATTTATTGTGAAAGAGTGCCTTTCAGATATAGATACTGGCCCTTTGGGCTCAATTAGATATAGAAATCACGGAGAAAAGCTCTACGTACAGAATTCTGAGCTTAGAGCTCTTTTAGACTGGCTACTCTGATCACAACGCCTTTATCAGAACATGCATTATATGAAATGCATCAAATAACAAAATATACCACATATATCATTCACTTTTAATGCACAAATAGAATCTCATATTCATTCAAAACTGCAGGTTTTCGTAAGTATTCAAAATATTCTTCTCAACTTCTCGAATACATTCAAGATATCATCTATGATCATAGTCACTAATTGATCCAAGCAAAATTGGATCACTTTATTTTTCAATACCATGATACTTTTGGGGGTATTGTTAACTCTAACAAATATTGCCAAAACTCAATGTTCCCATGATTAGTTCTCCTAATTCGTTAAGTAATTAATTGCTCAGTGAGGTAATATTATCTCATGTTATATTCAGTTTCCCAATTGACTTATTTCCCCAATAATTTTCTCCATTCATTCGATTTCGTCTTATTTTACTTTGACTTATTGCAATGTCGAACCACTCTTACTAGTTTCCTCACTCATTTCAATCTATTTACAATCTTAACTTCCTATGTTGGTAACACTTTCCTCAAATCAAATTTGTATCCCTGAACATATTTGCATATAATGTAATGTGGGCCTAAGTTCTCCTCACATTAGCAAGAGTTTTACCTCAAATTTAAGAATCCAATCATGTAGTTGGATACTTTACATCAAACAAAATGCACACACTCTTAGTGGAATTTTCCCCATCATAAGCTTGATTCTTCATCAGGAATAGAACTCCAATATTTACTTTTAATTTTTTTCCATTGTCGTTCATTCTTAGAAGTAAACCACCTATTCTACTTATCCTAATCCGATGAAATTCTTCTTCAAAAGAAGATTTCTTGCTACTATCATCTATACTGTTCATGTAATCTTTATCAATGAATTGTTTTCATCATTGCTTATCAGCCACTCTTAGTATCTCAAAAAGATCAATTTCAACTATTCATAATATCCCAATAAGATCAATTTGCGTCATAAGTTATATGATAAGAATATCCTTTATAATAAGGCTTAGTAAAGCATTAAGCAAATTCATTTACTCTTGTACCTTGATATATACCATCAAAATTATTACATCTTATCTAGAGATGTATTAATGACAATTCACTAATTAATAACTTATGCTCAGGATACCTTAATCTCACTTAATTCAGGACAACACTTCTCCTTTTATACTTGTCTTGGATCCTGAGAACTATGCCATGATCATGCTCTTCTTCTATTTCCTTTTAATTTATCACCCATAATAACATCATTAACAATCTCAATCTATCTTGATTAATCACTATAAGCACTTTCATGTGTTACTCTAATTCATTTTAGATTCTGAACTATGATAACTATGATTAACAACTATTCACTAAGTCATAGATCAGTTCCTATATCATCTCCACACATTTAATACATATGTGCTTAATACTCTCACTTGTCATGGTGATCCCATTATTAGATATGTACTCACAAAATAGCAAATCAACTTAACCTTGACAACTTTTACATATATCGCTATTATTATCTTACCTTATAATTATAATTAAATCGTCACACATACGTATGTTCGCAATCAATTCAGAATTATAGATGCATAATCATCTTGAAATTTGATTTCAATTCCACTATCAAATTCTTATAGTGGATCATAACTTCTGTCACATTAATCAACAGCCAGTTCAATTTTAAGTTCATCTTCTTAAGATCATAATAAATTTTTGTTTTCATTTCATTTTGCTAGTCTACTTTAATCTCATCATTTCCATTTATTTCTCTATTTTCCTTAATCAATCCAAGATAATGTATTCACATCTATATCACATTCAAGGATATATTACCACAATATAATATTGATGTCATATTCCATAATATATCCACCAATACAAATGCGTTGAATCATTATTTGTTATATCTAACCATATATTATTTCCCATTTCTAAATATCTACAAACTTTCATTTTCTCACATTCAAACAGATCATTAGTCTTTTCTCTAATCAACTCAAATTCTTAACAAATGCTTATACATGTGACTCATAGAAATGCGACTCAGAATGGGGATCAATTGCTACTGCCTGCTCTAACATGACTGAAATGCATATAACTTGATACATTTTTCGATTAACGCCCATGTAAAATACTAAATTTGGGCTCTGATACCAAAATGTAACACTCAACTCTTGTAAGAAATGTATATGACATTTTGGGTGATATCTAAGTATGTACTCTGTAAAGGTGGCATGCTAGAACAGTTACTATTCAGTCAAAACTTGTTACAAATGTTTTTCTAAAAACAATGTACGCATATGCAAAAATCAATAATCAAATCAGGCCCACTTTATTCTTAAACATTTCTATTCACAAGTGTTACAAACACTTTACAAAACATCATAATTAAATAGCCATTTGGGCTCATTTCAGATACAAAACACTTGTAATCATAATGTCATTTCATTACCAAATCATTTACATACTCGTTGTACAATACTTATGAAAATATAGTTCAAAACAATAATCACTGAACATAAATGCAGATGCAAACTGATCCCGACCCTTAGTCTATATCTAATTTTAGTGGCTATACTCCAACTAGCCTAACTGAATATGTCCTCTGAACCTGCAAATTATTGCAAATTTTAGGTGAGTTTTTGGAAACTCAGTGAGTGACCATCCTCGATGGCTCACTCAATCATAATACACATTCAGTACATATAACCACATAATTTACATCACTTTT
>JANZLC010000200.1:5639604-5653050 GCA_026413385.1 Erythroxylum gracilipes
AAATTGCTTTCCTTCAAGCCATAAGCAAGTTCCTCCAATTGCTTTTCACTTAGTTCCACCAGGCTACCAAAGGCCACATACACAACTGACCCTATTGGCTTAGTATCAAGCCAATTGAAGGTCTTTGATTTATCTGCTGCCCAGAAATCAAGACCATAATTTTCATCGCCTTGAATACTCTTGTCTAAATAAAACGATGGAACCGTGGGTCCAATAGTTAATAGAGGGCAGTCCTGTGACATCATGTCCACCGCCTATAAGAATAAATATAGTTAGTTGGCGTGATCCTTTTTCAAGATAAACTCTTGTCTCTAATGATCAGACATCCTTTAAGCCTTTTTAATAGATTGTATGCAGAATCAATTTTTATATCTTAAGCCATCCTTGAAAATTTCATGGTTAACGTACCTGTTCCTCCAGCTTGTAGAATGTGTTGATAAGGACACAGTCCGCTTGATCCAAGTTGGAGAACTGATCCATAAACATCTCAAAGTTAAGAGGGTATGACCCTGGGACACCAATGAACATTGGCATGTCACGATGCTCAAGCAATGGCAACCCAGGAATTGAGATCGGCGTCGAAGAAATGGGCAACTCCAACAATTTCCGGTGAACTCTGTAGTAAATGTACTCAACAGCACATGGTTGAGTGAAAAAGGTTGCGACAAATAAGCCGAACTGTTTAGCCACATCTAGAGCCCAAGGCATGAAAGGCTCATACACTAAACAAGTAACGGGATTCGAAGAACTCTCATATTTCCTGATGAGCGCAGCAAGTGCTAGGGAGCCGACATCTCTTAGACTTGCGTAGTAGGATTGATGATTATGGATCGAGTTAGATGATGCAAAAAGGTCATCATCAAAACCGTCTGATATTACGTCAAGGTGTACAGAGCCAATGGATGAGCCGAGGTTCATTGACTTGGATATGGCAAGATTGGTTACAAGGGTAGCTTTGACACCTTTTGAGACCAAACGCTTTGAGAATTGTAGCATTGGATTGAGATGGCTCTGTGACGGGAATGGAAGCACCAGCACATGCTCATTGATCTTCTCTTCCATCTCCACTCTCTTTCTCTCACAGCTTGAGACTTACTGCAGGATGTGGGTTAAATTACAATGACCAGGAGTTCTTTGTACGTTTATAGTGAAGAGTAAACTGGGAACCGTTTGAAGGAAACGGACAAGTACAGCGAAAAAGATATTACCTGACAAATAGGATTGCTAACTTTACTCTTTGCTAGCTCATACAATGTGGATAAGTATTGATATAGATTGTCTTTCTTCATGGTTTGAATGCCAAATGTAGTATCCTGTGATACGAAGGCATCCACTGTTTTACCAAATGGTGATATCTTGAAGTTTTCATTTATGATTTGGCTTAGGTGTTAAATTAAAGATTTTAAAGCTTGGCAAGTGATAAAACTTCAGATAGGGGTATATTGGCAACAATTTTGTTGGTCCCTAGGTGTTACAGCTACTGAAGATATGGACAAAATGTTGCCGCGTATGAAGCTGAAGTTGAAATAGTTGAAAAAGAGTAGTAGTGTGTGTTGAGGAAGTAGTTTCGAAGTTGACAGATATTTTTTCATTTACAGAGTAGGCTATCTTGTAATTTAATTCAATATGAAAATTGAATATGTAATAAAAATAACAGGTTCTAGCTGATGTATAAAAGCAAAATGATCATGAATAAAGTGTAAGAGAGACTGATTTTTTTACATAGTATTAGAGCATGAAAGAGTTTAGAATCAAGTTTTAGATTTGAAAGAGAAGGAGCAAATAATGATGGAAATCCAATGCAGTTTCAAGGATCTGATCATCCAGGAATGATTTTGGTCACTACTCAGTTAAATGGAAACTATTTGTCATGGAGCATAGTCATGAAAATAGCATTGGGAGTTAAGCTAAAGCTTGGCTTTATTAATGGAAGATGTGAGAAGCCACAAGATGAATCACCAGATTTTGAATATTGGTGCAGAGTGGATTGCATGGTGACTTTATGGATCTTGAATATGATTTCAAATGATATTATTAAAGCATCCTTATACATAACTTCTGCAAAGGAATTGTGGGAAGAACTGGGGGAAAGATATGAAGAATGTAATGGTCCATTGCTATACCACATTCAAAGAGAGATAAGTTCAATATCTCAAGGAAATTTATCTGTAGCTAAACATTTCACAAAACTGAAGAAACTATGGGATGCATTAACCTACTTAACATCACTTCCTCGATGTAAATGTAGAGTAGGGAAACAAATTGCAAAACTTGAATCTATAAACAATTTAATGCAGTTTTTGATGGGTTTGAATGAAATTTATGATTGTATGAGAATTCAGATTTTGATTATGGATTCATTGCCTAGTGTAAACAAAGCATATTCAATGGTGTTAAGAGTTGAGACAAAAGGAAGCAAGCATAAATTTCACAGATGCAGTAGAGAATGCAATGATGATCAGATCACAAGGAAACAAAAAAGAAGGAATAGGTTCAGGAAAACCTGTGACAAAGAGAAAAGAATCATTCGACAAGTTAAAGTTACATTGTCATTATTGTAACATGCATAGACATGCAAAAGAAACTTGTTTCAAAATTCATAGATATCCAGAGTGGTTTAAGGGATTAAAAGAAAAGAAGAATGAAGAAGGACAGAAGTCATACGTGAATCTGCTTAAAGAAGCCAATGAAGTAAATGGAGCAATCTTAAATGGAGACTGGAAATCAAATATTTTAGTTATGATACAACAAGAGATTGACAAGTTCTTTAAAGGAAAAGGAAAAGTAGGAGCTGAAAAACATACAGTGAATTTCTCATACTTTGATGATTTTGCAGGTATAGCTCTTAATCATATTCTTAGTTCACTTGAGTTAATTGAGGGCTTTTAAGTAGTTAACATAAGAGCCTCGAACCACATGTGTGTAGACCTGAAATTGATATAAAAAAAAAACCCTTTTTTCATGAATGATTGTACACATGTTCATTTACTAGATGGATCCATTAAGCTTGTTCATCATATAGGAGATGTTTAGCTAAATGGAAGATTAACCTTAACTAATTACTTACTTATTCCTTCTTTCCAATTCAATCTTTTATATGACAATAAACTCACCATTACAACTCATGTGAAGTTTAACTTGCAACTTATTTTCTGCATAATATAGGACCTATTGACTGGTGAAGTTCTTGCGGTAGGGAAAGTGATAGGACGATTGTATATTCTAGATTCCAGCTTTTATCATCTTGAAATGATAAAACAATAATACTTAAAATTGTTTCCAAGTCTCTATGTTAACTTTATAAATACCATTGATCCTTGGCATCAGCGATTAGAACATCCATCTATGAATGTAGTGAAGCATTTGAATGGAATAAATGATCTTTTAATTGAAAGGAAATATCCATGTGAAGCTTGTCATTTGTCTAAATAGAGTAGACAACCTTTCCAAACTAGTACATTCATTCGATCAAATGTTTTGAACTTGTTCATTTTGATTATGGGATCTTTACAAACATGCTTCAATCAATAGAAACCATTATTGATGATTTTAGTATAAACACATGGTCTTTTTTGCTTAAGCATAAACACCAACCATTCAAATACTTCACACCTTCTTCAACCTAGTCAAGAACCAGTTTTACATATCTATTAAAATCATAAGGATAAACAATGGTACATAATTTATTGGTATATCTTGTACATCTTTATTGTCTACTTTAGGCATTATTCATTAGAAAACATATGTTTATACCCCTTAACATAATGGAGTTGTAGAATGAAAAAAAAAGACATTTGTTTCAAGTTATAAGGTTTTTGATGTTTCAATCATATGTTCCAATTCGTTTTTAGGGTGAAGTCATTCTCACAGCTACCTATATCATAAATAGACTTTCTTCATCAGTTATGTCCTGTGAAACTCTTTATCAAATCCTCTTTCATAGAGAACTAGATTATTCCTTTCTCAAAACCTTTGGCTGTTTATATTTTGCCTCAAATGCATTTCCTCACAAAGATAAGTTGGAACCTAGAGCCTTCAAAACTATTTTCATTAGTTATTCGGTTGGACAAAAAGTGTATAAGTTGCATGATCTGGAATTACAAAAGATTGTTATTTCCAAGGATGTCATCTTTTATGAAAATATCTTTCCATATCAATCTTGTTTTTGTTCCTAAACCTAATTCTTCCTTAAACCATACAACACTTGCTCATACTAAAACTCCAAATTCAACATTAAACAATGACAAACTTCCTACCAGGAAAAGTGTCAGACCAAAGCAAAAGCCCTTATGGATGAAAGATTTTATTTCAAATTCAACACAATCTTCCTTATTTTCTAAATATGATGTGAGCACTCATCAGTAATCTCCACATTATCTACTACATACATGTCATTTTTGGCAAATATGTTAAATATTAAAGAACAAAGTTCATATTATCAAGCTAGAAAAAATGAGAATTGACAAAAAGTGACGCAGGATGAGTTACAAGACTTAGAAAAAAATCAGACACGAATGTTAACTGATTTACCTCCTAACAAGAAGGCAAT
Organism: Erythroxylum gracilipes; assembly: GCA_026413385.1. Classification (NCBI taxonomy): domain Eukaryota; kingdom Viridiplantae; phylum Streptophyta; class Magnoliopsida; order Malpighiales; family Erythroxylaceae; genus Erythroxylum; species Erythroxylum gracilipes. The sequence continues at coordinate 5,644,154 of JANZLC010000200.1, forward strand.
AGGCAATAAATAAGTATTCAAGGTTAAATACAAAAATGATGGAACAGTGGATAGATACAAAGCTCGATTAGTAGTAAGAGGTTTTCATCAAATAGAAGGGGAAGATTATTATGACAGTTTTTTACTTGTTGCTAAAGTGGTGACAATCAAAACATTCCTAGCTATTGTAGTAAAGAAGACGTGGCATTTACATCAACTAGATATCAACAATGTGTTTTTACATGGATATTTAGATGAAGAAATTTATATGGAGTCCCCACCAAGTTATACAAAAAAACTTGATAGAAAACTTTGCAGATTAAGAAAAATCATTATATGGACTTAAACAGACATTGAGACAGTGGAATCAAGAGTTTTCTCTAAGTCTTCATCAATTTGACTTACATCAATCTACTCATGACAATTGTTTATATATCAAAAGAACAGGTCAAACTTTTTTATTTCTAATTGCTATGTAGATGATATTCTTCTCACAGGTGCTTTGGAAGATGATATTTTTATTGTCAAACAATTTCTTCATCAACAATTTACTATCAAAGATTTAGGCTCTGCAAAATACTTCCTTAGTTTAGAGATTGCTCGATCATCTAAAGGAATGTATATTACTTAGAGAAAATATAATATGGATATTTTAGAAGATTTTGGTCTCCCAGGTACAAAGGCTAGACAAATTCCTCTTACAAAGACATACAAATTTCATGTTAAAGATGCCCTGTTACTTACAGATTTAGCGTCATATCGAAGATTGGTTGTCGTTTACTATATTTAGCATTTAATTAGCCTAACATTACACATTTAGTACAACCATTGAGCCAATATGTTTAGTCTCCTACTGTTCTTCACTAGAAAACTGCTTTACATGTTTTAAAATATCTAAAAGGATGCCCTTCAAAAGTAATATTTTATCTTGAATCGTCTTCTTTCCATATTTCAACATATTGTGATGTTGATTGGGCAACTTGTTCTGTCACATGACATTCTCTTATATATTATTGTGTTTTCCTTGGTTCATTTTTGATCTCTTAGAAAACGAAAAAACAACTTACAATATCAAAATCTCCTGTTGAAGATGAATATCATAACATGGGAGCAACAATTTGTGAATTACAGTGGATTACTTATCTTTTATATGATTTTCAGATTCCTACTCAATTACCAATCTCTTTATATTGTGATAATTAAGCAGCTTTACATATTATTGTTGATCTTTTTTTTCATTAATAGATCATGAAACATTTGAAATTGATTGTCATATTATTCGGGACAAATACAAAGCTGGTTTCATACATCCTCAGTATATTTCTTCTAAACAACATTTAGCTGTTATTTTTACAAAATCTTTGGATGATCTTATGTTTCACAATCTACTTTCCAAGTTGGGTTTGTATGATTGGCTCCAACCTCCAACTTGAGGGGGGTGTTACAACATGAAGATATTGACAAAATATTTCCACATATGAAGTAGAAGCTGAAATAGTTTAAACAGAGTAGTAGTGTTAGTTGAGGAACTAATTTTGAAGTTGGAAGTTATTTTTTCAGTTACAGAGTAGGCTATCTTGTAATGTAATTCAATATGGAGACCAAATATGTAATAAAAATAACTGATTCTAACGTATGTGTAAAAACAAAGTGATCATGAATAAAGTGTAAGAGAGACTGATTTTCTACACAAGGCATACAAAAAGAGGGGAGAATCATGTGTATATAAGCTTTGTCTTATTTAAATAAATATACTAGGTGTTTGGTTTGAGCACAGGGTTGGCTATGGATATAGGTATAATAGTAGAAGGAGATGGAGATGGGTATGAAAAATTTAAAAATGATGTTTGGATTGTAACTTGGGTTTCTGTATTAATACTAATAATGTTGTGTGGTTTGTTGCATTAATGGGAATGAAAGATAATGCAATACCATTTTTACTCTCAATAAAAATGAAAATAATTTGCCCTTCATATGTTTATTGGGGCTATCTCCATATGTTTGTAAAAAAATTAATCAGTTTTGTCAAGGAATTTTATCGTAATTTTCGAGCATTAGATAAGCTATATAATCATTTGTCAACAGAGATGCATAATGCCAACAATACAATTGCAACTATATTTCCATATCATATTTAAAATGGAATATAAAGAATAAAACAACATCAAAATAAACTTAAAACTTAAAACATAAAGCATCAAAACATAAAGCAAGATTTCTCATAGTACCTAAAACATAAAGCATCAAAACAACGTCAAAATAAACTTAAGACATAATGCCTTCGCATGTCAACGGGAAGCCTGAGGAACACATCAATCTTGTCTTTATTTGAGTTGAAAATGTTAGCTGCTTTAAAGACATCACCACTTAGAAGGCCAATTTTCATTAACTCTTCAATCACGTCTTTCATTTTTTCCGAAGCAGCTTTGTCACGTAAATTTTCATCTGTAATAGCATTTTCTATGGTTGCGAAATTGCTATTAAAGCCTTCCACAAAAGTACGAAAACCAGAATTGATTTCTTGTAGGTATGCCCCGACATCTAAGGAAGCTGAAATAGATGACATTTTCTTCCTTTTTGCTATATTCCCTCCACTGCTGCTTGATGGTGTTTTTGCTTTGCACTCACATTTGTGTTGCTTGCGTAAGTTGGAGTTGCTTGCAAATCTGAACACACATCATTGTTTTCTTCATCAAATAATAAATCATATTCACCAACATACTCACTACCACTTACTGTATTTTGACCATTCTCCATATTTCGAACAGCATCCATATATCCCTGAATGTGCAACCCAGTAGCTCTATCTCTTTCATAAACTGATTCAAGTTGATTCAAGTATGGGAATTTAAATTCCCACATTCCTTTTCCTTCTTTATGCGTCTAAAAAAATAGAAAAACAGAAAATGGAACTTCAATCATTATACTTTTACATTCTATAAGGCCACATGTCCACCAATTTGATTAAAGAGAACAAGTATGAATAGCTCACCTGATAGTAACTATCAAACCATTGCTTCTCATATGCAATTTTTTTCTCCACATCATGCCACGAACAACCGCTCTGCCTTAACATATCATTGATGTAATGAAATTTATTCTTCAACCATTATATTCCTAGTTAATCACAAAATTATTGTATACATTCGATTTTAATTATTCAGAATGGGCAATAATATCTATTTATCTACCTCTTCCAAGAATTTTAGAAACTATAAATTTTTTTTAATCTGAATCCAAAAGCATGCAACGTATGTAAAGCTTTAAAACATGTTTATGTTTTATAGATGTTAAACAATAACACCAAATAAATTCAAGAACGTCTTTATACAATTGTTAAATTGTAAAACCAAATAAAAGTAATTCTTCTCTTTATCCAAAGGTTAAGGCTTTATCAAAACAAAAAAGCAATGACTTTTATGAAGAAACAGATGTTGGATAAAGATGAAGGGCTTGCGTCTTTATACGAAGGTTAAAAACTGTAAAAAGTGCTTCTGTTTCGTTATTCTTGAAAGCCGTTAAGAGGTTTACAAAACAAATAAACAAACACCAATGTAAAAGACGATTCGCTATGTGTTTTTCCTTCTTTTTTTTAAAGAGTTAAAACCATATACAAAAAATCAAAATAAATCACAAAACAATTATAAGGGAAAAAAAGGAGCAGATTGGTTTTATGATTCTCGTTCAATTTATAACCATATGCACTTTCACATCATCAAACCATATAGCGGATTGGTTATTCTCTTGATTAAATCATAAAATGAGAATATATAAGAAAAAAAGGAGCAAAAGCCCTATTTACAATGAGATGAAACTAGGTTTTATCCAGTTCATTTAACATCAAATTAAAATGAGAGATTTAAGAAAATATACCTAGATGCGCAGAACAAAAAATTCCTTTGTTGATGAGACACGATAAGGCAAGATGGGAGATCGTAAGGAATTGAGAGGCGATAAGGAAGTAAAGAGGATGGTAGGGCAAAAGCTGGAGATAAAAGGATAAAAAATAAACGTGATAAAAACTTCGATTAGAATGAAAACTCGATACCTACTCCCCTTGGTGGGTTTAGTAGATTCCCAAATTTAATGGGATAAATCCATTCCCCTGGAATAGAAAACCCCAAAGCAAACACTGTTTTTTACAATTATTTCATTCCTTCATTCCCAAACCCTCAAACCAAACGCCCCCTTAGTCTTTGATAATAGAGCCGTCAACCTTAAGCACTAGGAATTGGGATCCTGCATTCATTTTTCAATAATGGTATCAAAATTAATAATGTTATGAATACCATATCAAATTTAGTGTTAGACTGAATTTTAGTACAATATTGTATTAATATCGAGTACCATTTTGGAATATTTTTTTAATTTATAAAATAGACCTTATATTTTTTTAGAAATTATAAAATAGTTTATTGTCATATTGTATAGTTGTACTGAATAGTTGATAAGTTTACATCAATCATGTTTTCAAAAATCATAATAATAAATTAACAATAATCACAATTAATATAAAATAACAATAATTTTAAGATATTTCATATATAAATAATAACCATAATTAATGTTAAAAAAACAATTATCATTATACAAATATAAAATTAAGAATAATACAAAATATTTAAAATATTACAAATTCATCATATAATAAATAATAATTACATCAAAATATCCAATAAAAAGAATAATAAATATTTTTAACTCTCAAATTATCACAATTTAAGACAAAAGTTTGTGATGAGGAACCAACCAACTAGAAATGATACATGTAATAAAATCATTGACAATTACATTACTTATATAGAATTTAACATATACATCAAATATAAGTAAAATTTAAAGAAGAGGAAAAATAAAAATATAAAACTTTATTAAATCGTTCACAGGAGGATACCCACTATAACTACACTGACCCCAGTTATCATTTGATACAAAATCCTCATCATCATCATTATTCAAATTTAATGCACCAAATGACATATCAATATTTTTCCAACCAAGATTATCTTCAAAGTCATTCACATCTATCAAATATGGTTCTTCAGAAAGCCAAAAGGTTGATATTAACAATAGAAATTGGATCTGTTAAACTACTTGTGTTATTAAGATTCCTAGTAAACAATAAAATTTAATTATTAGAAAATTATAAAAAAATTATATCAAAATTAATAATGATAATGACATACCTTTCTCGAAGCTTCAAATTATAAGGAACGAATACCAAGTCATTCAATTTCTTGTGCTCTAATCTATTCCTTTTTTTGGAATGAATGAATTCAAACGTGCTCCAGTTCCGTTTACAACCTGTTACACTCACACATTAATTTAACATTTGAATTGCAAAAATTTGCAATTTTGGAACACCACTTTCAAATTGATCCTACCAAGAAATTGTAATTTGTAAGATAACAAAAGTAGCATTACAAATAAAATAAAGTGATAATTAATTTTCAATAAATAAGAAAAAGGAAACAATGACTACTTGGAGAAAGTTTTGCTCTTTATCGAATAGCAATCGACAATCCAAAATCCCCAGAAGACAGCATATAAAGCTCTATTTGTGAGCTTAAAAGATTTGCACCATTTCATGGCCAACAATTGTTATAATAGTGAATAGTATTATTCTACTAACTTCAGCTTTCTTTGTAAAATCTGGTCTGAAATATACACCAGGATTCAAAAACGCCTCAGCTGCAAACAACAGAGAAGAAAATTGTCTTTCTCATCTCTCATTGAAGATTGCAAGATACGATATGTACAAAGAAGGCATATGTTTCAGATTGGCCTTGATTGCTTCCTTGGCCCTTTCCATGGCATCATAAAAATATCTCATTGTTGGCTTTGCTTCACTATCAGCTAAGCGAAGCACCCTCACCAAAGGCTCACAAACACGAATGACAAATTGGCATTGAGACTAAAATTTTCTATCTTTCAGTATAATTCTGGAAACCTTCACTCCAGCATTAGACCTAGCATGTTGAGATGCAACTCACTTATGACTTGTAAACATTTGTCTTAAGTCTTTCTTCATTGTAACAAAAGACTAAAGTGATAAGAAATTTGTTGCAATTCTCGTCACAGTGCGATGACATAAATTCCTACTATTGGTAAATTCCTTTCTCATTAAATTCAACACTCATGCATAATTATAGATGAACTTGGTCACTTTTTTAGTTTTCTGCATAGTCTCATCAATAATAGGAAAATACCTAGGATCCCTTATATTCTCCAACATTAGTTCAATGTAATGTGTAGCCTAAGGAGTCTAAAAAAAAGAATTATACTTATTATGTAAGCTTTTTCTTGTCACTTTATAAGTAGCATCATTGTTAGTAATGAACTGAACAATATTTTCTTACCCTACTTCATTCACAACTTCATCAAATATCTCAAACAAAGTATCAGTATTTCTAATCAAGACAGATGTACCAATAGACTTCAAAAACATTGAACCATTTGTATAATAAACCAAAAAATTAACAATAGGTTCTTATCTCCTATTTGTCCAACCATCACACATGATTGAACACCCAAAAGTATCCTAATTCACTCTTCTTTATGCCAAATAACTTTTAATTTCAGAAACTGGACAACTCAAAAGTTTACCTCTTAAGTCATCAATCGAAGGAGCTTTGTATCCCAAAACGTAAGAGGCTGTTGCATCCACCATAGGTTGATAATAATAAGACTGAGAAGCATTGAATGATGAACCTGTATCATACCACCATCTAGCTACTACCATATCGACATTATGAGTTGTATCTCTTATTGCATTGTATTACGAATTGAAGGTTGGGCTCCAGGAGTTATTCGTGGTGCAAAAAAAATAGTCATCTGCCTTCTTCTTTCCTCACATCAGATCCAGGTGTAACATTCACTTCTTCCTGGGCTTAGGATGGAACATTACCAATACTAGTACCACTACCACCTTCAACATTTTCACAATCACCACGAAAACTAACAAACGAACTTCTACTACCAATTTCAAAATTCAACTTTTCCCTTTTATCTTTCTCATGTTGATATTTTTCAAGCAATGTTTCATTTGCCACTTCACATCATGGTTTACTTTTTTACAGGGTTCTATATCTCCTTTAACCTCAGCTAAATGCTTCTTTAATCGGGTGATTCTTTCACCTTTCAAATGCTTGTTACAAAACAAACAAATTGTATGATTGTTCATACCTGGGACCAATGCAACATGGGCCCAAGCTAGATCATTATATCTTCTTGAAGCAGTTTGATCATGAGTACGTGAACTCCCTTCCAATTATTTGTAACAATAAATGAAGATATTAGTTTTGTAAGAAATTAATGCTTTAGTAGTTTCATCAATAAAATTAGCAGTGTTAAGTCCTTCATGAGGCAATGTAATATAAATAATGTCTTGAACTCTATATATTAAGTCTAAAGAAGTAAAGATTCATGAAACTAGAGTAAAATTCAGAAACAGGTAGACTTTCTTATTGGAAAGTAGTAAATTCATGAGAAATTTAAAATCAAAGTACAATGTTATGCTTTGTAGTATTGAAGGTTCAAAGATTTAAGATGATGGCCCAATGAATCTAAAAATTCAAGTCATGACTTAAACATCCTTAACTTCACTTAGCATATTCATCTTTATTCTTGTTTTTTCAAAAATATGATTATTGCCATCGACATATCTTCATAAATCTTGACTTTTAATATCTTGAACTGGAATGAACAAGGAAAGTAAATTTTTTCATTAAGATGAACTAAGAAACTTTCATACTTATATGAAGATATAATGCCAAGGTGCTATAAATGAGATAAAAATGAAATGATAAGAAAATAAGATTTTGAATATGCAAAGATTATGGGATAGACTAATTTTGGGATAAAGATTAAAGACAACTTAGAGATATAGATTTTACCTTTTTTGCTAATTTTCTATACAATAATTACAATTACAAAACCTCATGTTTGGCTCTTCCATAAGACCACAACCGAATTAGTATTATACTCAATTAATTATTTACCCAATATCCAAATACTATTTCAATAATTTTAAGAATATGTCAATTCATTATTTACTTTAAATTCTTAGCTTTAAAGTTTTAATTTAAGTTCAAAGTCAAACTTTCTAACTTTTAAATCATATATGTCATTGCTATGCATTTCAAATTTTCAATGATAAAAAAATTTAAGATAAATCAACCAAACCATAGCAATGAACCAAATTCATTTTATTCAACTATAATCCGTTATCCAACCAACAATAAGTCACAAATCCATTCACAATAATTTCATTCCAATTTCCAACCTATTCACAATTACAAATGCAATTAAGCATAAAAAATCAATTGAAAAGTGAAAACACACCCAAACAATTTCACAATCGATTTTCGGGTCAGGTTGGGTTTAGATATGGTATTATTCTAGATCTGGTAGTTGCGGATACTTGGAGGACAGGAGGAGAGCAGCCGATGGTGGCATGATGCAGTGGGGCTCTTCATGGAGGAGGGCTGAAGCCTGATGGAGGTCCAGATAAGGCTCGATGGTGGCTAGTTCTCATGGTCAAGGAAAATCCGAAGATGACAGTTGTGTGGTGTGGACGTGTGATGGTTCATGGTTGTCCTGTCACTGAAAAGGGAGAAGTACTATGAGAGATGGAGAGGAGAAAGTGAGAGGGAGAGAGAATAAAGAAGAGACAAGAGTGTAAGATAGAGAGAGAATGTAGGTGAGTGAGTATGAGAGAGAGAGAGAGGAAAAAAAAGTAGCAGAGGAGAGTGTGCAGGCGTCGGGGGTGGGGGGTTTTGGGTAAATTTTTTTAGGTTTTTGCTAAATAGTCCCTCAGATTTCTAAAAGTTATAGTACCACTTGTAACGCCCCATTTTAGGGGTTAGAATAGTAAAGAAATTCGGTACGTTTTATGATTTCTATTTGGATCTTGGCAT
>JANZLC010000200.1:5653150-5688134 GCA_026413385.1 Erythroxylum gracilipes
TAACTCCCAAAAATTATTCCATCAAACCTCATAATCTCTTTCAATCATGCTTAATCAAATCCAACCAAAACACTTCAGCATTCAAAACCTAATTTGAAATCATGCTAAATTCATCAAGAAAAAGTTCGGGGTCCAACATATACCACGTATAACATTCACTTTTAATGCACAGACAGAATCTCATATTCATTCAAAACCGTAGATTTTTTTAAGTATTCAAAATATTCTTCTCAACTTCTCGAATACATTGAAGATATCATCTATGATCATAGTCACTAATTGATCCAAAAAAAATTGGATCACTTTATTCTTTAATACCATGATACTTTCTGGGGTATTGTTAACTCTAACAAATTGCCAAAACCCAATGTGCCCATGATTAATTCTCGTAATTCCTTAAGTAATTAATATTTTTAATGAGGAATATTATCTCATGTTATATTCAGTTTCCCAATTGACTTATTTTCCCAAATAATTTTCTCCATTCATTCAATTTCGTCTTATTTCACATTGACTTATTGCAATGTCGAGCCACTTTTACTAGTTTTCTCACTCATTTCAATTTATTTACAATCTTAACTTCCTGTGTTGGTAACACTTTCCTCAAATCAAATTTGTATCCTCTGAACATATTTGCATATAATGTAATGTGGGCCTAAGTTCTCCTCATATTAGCAAGAGTTTCGCCTCAAATTCAAGAATCCAATCACTTAGTTGGATATATTACGTCAAACAAAATGCATACATTCTCAGTAGAATATTCCCCATCTTATGCTTGAGTCTCCGTTAGGAATAGAACTCTAATATTCACTTTTATTTTTTTTTCATTTTTGTTCATTCTTAGAAGTAAACCATCTGGTCTACTTAACTTAATTCGGTGAAATTTTTCTTCGAAAGAAGATTTCCTGCTACTATCATCTATACTGTTCATATAATCTTTATCAATCAACTGTTTTCATCATTGTTTTTCAACCACTCTTAGTACCTCAAGAAGATCAATTTCAACTATTCATAATATCTCAATAAGATCAATTTATGTCATAACTTATATGATCAGAATATCCTTTATCATCAGGATGTCGGGTACGTTTCTTACAAGAGTAAGTTACATCAATGCAATGTGCAGCATAAGAAGTCCAAAAAAAGAAATATAGTTATTTTGTAACCTTCTTCCTGCCGCTTTATAAGTGGCATCACTTAGCAATGAACTGAACAATATTTTCTGACCCTACTTCATTTACAACTTCATCAAATATCTCAAACAAAATATCAATATTTCTAATCAGGTCAGATGCATCAATAGACTTTAGAAACATTGAGTTATTTACAGAATAAACCAAAAAATTAATAATAGGCTCTTGTCTCCTATTTATCTAACCATCACACATGATTGAACACCCAAAAGGAGCTCAATTCACTTTTCTTTCTGCCAAATAACTTCTAGTTTCAGAAACTGAACAACTCAAAAGTTTACCTCTTAATTCATCAATTAAAGGAGCTTTGTATCTCGGACTGTAAGAGGCTATTTTATCCACCATAGGTTGATAATAATAAGACTGAGAAGCATTGAATGATAAACTTGTATTATACCACTAACTAGCTACTGCCATATCGACATTGTAAACCGCATCTTTTGATTGCATTGTACTGCGAATTGAAGGTTAGGTTCAAGAGTTACTCGTGGTGCACAAAAACTAGTCAGCTGCCTTCTTCTTTTCCTAACATCAGGTCCAGGTGTAACATTCACTTCTTCCTAGGCCTGGGAAGGAACATTACCAATACCACTACCACTACCACTACCACTACCACCTTCAATATTTTCATAATCACTACGAAAACTAGCAAACGAACTTCCACTACCAATTTTAAAATTCAACATTTCCCTTTTATCTTTCTCATGTTGATATTCTTCAAGCAATGTGTTCATTTGTCACTTGTTATCATGGCTTATTTTTTTTGCAGGTTCTACATCTTCTTTAACCTAGCTAAATGCTTTTTCAATCGGGTGATTCCTCCACCTTTCAAATGCTTATTACAAAACAAGCAAATTGTATGATTCTTCATACCTGGGACTAATGGAGTATGAGCCCAAGCTGGATCATTATATCTTCCTGAAGCAGTTTGATTAGGAGTTCTTAAACTTCCTTCCATTTATTTGTAACAATAATTAAGATATTAGTTTTGTAAGAAATTAATCCTTTAGTAGTTTCATCAACAAAATTAGTAGTGCTAAGTCCTTCATGAGACAATGTAGCATAAATAATGTCTTTAACTCTTTATATTAAGCCTAAAGAAGTAAAGATTCATGAAACTAAAGTAAAATTCAGAAATTGATAGACTTTCTTATTAGAGAGTAGTAAATTCATGCTAAATTTAAAATCGAAGTACAGTGTTATACTTTGTAATCTTGAAGGTTCAAAGAATTAGGATGATGGCTTAGTGAATCCAAAAATTCAAGTCATGACTTAAACATCCTTAACTTCACTTAGCATGTTTATCCTTATTCTTGTTTTTTCAGGAATATGATTATTGTCATCGACATATCTTCTTAATCCTTGCCTTTAATAAATATCTTGAAATGGAACACACAAGCTGAGTAATTTTTTCATTAAGATGAGATAAGAAACTTTCATACTTATCTAAAAACATAATGCCAAGGTACTATAAATGAGATAAAAAAGAAATAATAAGAAAATAAGATTTTGAATATCCAAAGACTATGCGATGGACTAATTTTGGGATAAATAAAGGTGAATATGTAAGAGACTTGATGAGATGGACTAATTTTGGGATAAAGATTAAAGATAAGATATAGATTTTATCTTTTTTGCCAATTTCTATACAATAATTACAATTACAAAGCCTACTCTTCGATTCTGCCACAAGACCACAACTAAATTATTATTATTATATTTAATTAATTATTTACCCAATATCCAAATACCATTTCAAAAATTTTAAGAATATGTCAATTAATTATTTACTTTAAATTCTCAATTTTAAGGTTTTAATTTAAGTTCAAAGTAAAACTTTCTAACTTATAAATCATGAACGCCATTGTCGTGCATTTCAAATTTTCAAATTTCAATGATAAAAATTTAAGATAAATCAACCAAACCGTAACAATGAACCAAACTCATTTCATCCAACTAAAATCCATTATCCAACAAATGACAAATCATAAATGACAAATCCATTCACAATTTCATTCTAAATTCCAACCCATTCACAATCACAAAAGCAATTAAGCAAAAAAATCAATGAAAAAGTGAAAACAAAACACCCAAACAAATTCACAATTGATTTTTGGGTCGGGTTGGGTTTAGATCTAGTATTATTCCAGATCTGGTAGCTGTGGATGCGTAGAGGATAGGAGGAGAGTAGCCGATGGTGGCGTGGTGTGGTGGTAGTCCTTATGGAGGAGGGCTGAAGCCTAATGGAGGTCTGGATGAGGCTGGATGGTGGTGGGTTCGCGTGGTGGAGGAAGATCCAAAGATGACAGTCGTATGGTACGGATGTGCAGTGGTTCGTGGTTGTCTTATCGCCAAAGAGGGAGAAAGAGAAGCAATGTCGGAGATGGAGAGGAGAGTGCGAGAGAGAGAGAGAATGGAGACAAGATGAGACTGTGAGATAGAGAGAGAATGGAGGTGAGTTAGTCTGAGAGAGAAAAAACAAAGAAGCATAGGAGAGTGCAAGCATCGATGGTGGGGGTAGGGTTATAGGTAATATTTTTCAGGTTTTTGCTAAATAGTCCCTCAAACTTCTAAAATTTACAATACCGGCCAGTATATAGCTGGTATTTTGAATACCGGTCGATACCAGTCGGTACCAAACGAAAACACTCGAGATTGCCTAGTACTAAAAACTTAAATACCATTACCTTTTTTGGCCTATACGGTATCGGTAGGTACGAAACGATATTCTAAACACTACTCAATATGATTTGTCATTCGACCAAGATTTATTTTGAGGCAATATTTTAAACATCTCTTTATAAAATGTTTGGATCTGAGAAGAAACAATATCTACTTGTTGATGAGTAAAGTGATTCTGTTGACTGATTCCATCCAACTTAGAATCAATCCTTTTTAGAACTTTGTTGTGTGCTACTGCGTTATTGGTTTGCCAGTTGAGAACTTCAATGTCCTCATAAAAGCAACAAAGATATCAGGTTATTGGAATCAATTCAGTCAATTATTCTTATTCATTCTTCTGCTAACCTGGAAGACAATATTAAGGAACAAACAAGTGAAGACGACTCTTCTGACTATTCATTCTCTTTTAAGAGTGATTTCCTATACATGTTACAGTAGACATGTCTAAATCCAACTTCTTCGAGAGGGTAAATATAATAGACTCATCAAGGTTATTGGGTTTATGGATACTAAATCAAATAGAACAATCATGAAGCCCTGAATTACCATCATCAACAGTGAAATACTCGTCATGAGAAGTCCACGTTTTAGGAGGTAAAATATTGGGTTTTATGATTGTTCTACTTGATCCAGTATCCATGGGTAATTTCTACAAGATTTTTTATTCTATTAGGTAAAGTACGTTTGACACTAGAAGGTAGATCAACAATTGAAAGAGTAGATGAAAGATAATGTCCTTTTTAATATTAATTTGAGTTGGGCTTCAATAATGGAAAGTATATTGGATTATTTGTTCTTTGTTATTAATACCTTGTCTTGATATTCCTTTATATCCTTTGTTTATAACATCAATTTCTATAATTTTATAAGATTTAGGATTAGCTAAGTGTAGAATCATAAATATTTTGAATCATAAATATTTTGACTTATTCCTTAATTGTTTATCTATATTACCATGTTGTTATATCCAATGAGGCGGGTCTTCTTTAATCTGTTATGTAAAGATTTACATAATCTATTCAAGTTAGAGCAAAAATCTATAATATAATTTAGATTTCCTAAAAAATTTTGTGTTCATTTTTGTCTAATATTTGATTAAGAAATTTGGTAGTTCTATTGGTGTTATTGTTCCTTGTTCTATGTAATGTCCTACAAATATATTTTTCATTTGGAAAGGATAGTTATGTTTTTCATACTTCCAAGTCATTTTTTATAATATACGTATAAGTATGAATATGTTTGAAATTTTGTTACAAGGAAGAAGAAAATACTAGAAAATCATCCATGTATACTATATGAATTCATCAAGAACGCATGCCCAAATTTATTAATTTAACGTAATATCATATTAACAAATAATTTATAAATATTCAAATAATTTAATTAATATTAATTATCGTCATACTCATCACTGGTCAACTTCTTTCTCATTTTCAATTCACATGCTCAACAAATCTGAATAAAGAAAGATAAAAGGTCTTAGTCCAATGACCAATGTCACATCCCAGGAAAGATAAAAGGTCTTAGTCCAATGACCAGTGTCACATCCCAAGCATTTCAAGTACAGACACGTTCAGGCAGAACACAGTCCGACGACACCAAGTTGTTCTTGTTCGGGGTGAAAGTGAACTTTTGGAAAGCAAGGAGTCTAAGGGTCACTCCACCTAAAGCTCAGCGTCGGTGAGATATTCATTTTACCCGAGAAAGAGAAACCATGGTCATCTCTAATGATCCCAACATGTTTTCTGCTACTGTTTCCACTCCACTCATGGAAGACAAAATTGTTGATGGTTTCGTTGATTCCAGAGGTCACCCAGCCAGCCGTGCCACTTCTGGTGGGTGGAAAGCAGCTTGCTTTATTATAGGTAAAATGTTTTCCTTAATTTAGTCAACAAAATCAAATCTTTACGTGTACGATATAATTGTAAGGATCATAGTGGAATTGGGTTGTTTGATTGTGTTTAATCATTGTCTTTGTATATACATTTGTAGTTGTGGAAGTGGCAGAGAGGTTCTCGTACTATGGAGTGTCTTCGAATCTTATTACGTACTTGACGGGTCCTCTTGGTCAGTCCACGGCAACTGCGGCGGAAAATGTGAACATATGGTTTGGGACGGGCGCACTTCTCCCCCTTTTAGAAGCTTTCATCGCTGATTCATTACTTGGGCGCTACCGAAGCATTATCGTCGCATCTATTATCTATATCTTGGTATTTAGCATCCATTTCTTTCTATGTTAGTTTTAGCCAGCCAGAAATTGATGCATACAAAGAGTTGGAAAGTTTTGAATCAAACATGTGCTTAGGAAAATGCAAATTGATGGATGGATTTAGGGTGTTTTCTTCGGAAATACCAAAATAAGTTGCTTACTAGTTTGGTTTATCCTTAATACAAGTGTTTTTTTAAGAATGAACAGGGGACTTCTTGTATTGCTCTTGTTTTCCTTGGTGAAAATGCAAATGCAGGAGGTGGGCTGAAATGCACAATGAGTGTCTTTCACTAGATAGTTTACGGGAATATCTACTGAAATGCTTGGTTCAAGCCTTAAGGTTTTCACTTGCATTACAAGGACTACATAGATATTAGGGTCCTCTAGTCGTAGAAAGTCTAGTCTATCTGTTTTCTTTTTAAAAAAACTGTGCTAAAACTACAGTTTTCAGATGATTCTGTGTTCGTAATTTGAAGATGGAGAAAATTCCCTGGTGATCTTTGATTTAATATGTTTACCTTGTTACTTGCATCAATACTAATTGTCCTGTTTGGTTTGAATGATTAACAGGGACTAGGCTTGTTAACTTTTACAGCTGTGTTAACTTCTCTTCAAGTCTCTCACCTACAAGACATCAAAGATGCCAAGTCACAGTCTTCTGGATTTCGAGTCATCTTGTTCTTCTTCTCTATATATCTCGTGGCAGTTGGGCAAGGTGGGCATAAACCCTGTGTTCAAGCTTTTGGAGCTGATCAGTTTGATGGACAAGATCCAAAAGAAAGTAAAGAAAAAAACTCATTTTTTAATTGGTGGTATTTTTTCTCTTGTGTGGGCATTAACGTGACACTTACTGTTTTGGTCTACATCCAAGAGAATCTTAACTGGGCCCTTGGGTTTGGAATCCCCTGTATTATGATGTTGGCTGCACTATTTGTTCTCTTGCTTGGTAGTAGAACTTACAGGTACAGTGTTAAGAAGAGTGAGGGAAATTCATTTATGAAAATTGGCCAGGTGATTGGAAAAGCAATCAGGAACCGCAATGCGAATCCTTCAGCAATGGCTACTGAATATGAAGCTAAACAGTATTGTCAGACTCCTCAACAATTCAAGTAAGTGAATCAACTTTCTTTTTTGTTTTTGTATATATTAATTACGGAGGCATAAGTAGGAGGATATCTTTGCTTAGCATCTTACCGTTTTACTCTGTGCTGATGTTTCCGACCTCTAAGTTCATAGCTTGAGAAAAGATCAATGTGCCTGGATCATGTAAATGATCTTGAGATTTAGTTATTTACTTGGAGTTGAAAGAAATAAAAAATGGAGTTCTTGTAGATATCTTATTCTTGACAAACTTATGTTGTCTGCTTAGGTTCAAACAGATGAACAGAAATACGTGATGCTTTATCTTGAAATTCCTGTCAACTAACAGTTTTCTTTTTTGAAGATTTCTCAACAAGGCATTGTTTGAACCAAACGGCTCCATGGGAGGCCTTAATGCTTGTACTGTTGACGATGTTGAGCAGACAAAGTCCTTGCTGAGACTTATTCCAATATGGGTTACCAGCTTGATATATGCAATTGTTTTTGCACAAACCTCAACTGTTTTCACAAAACAAGGGGCGACAATGGATAGACATATATTCCCAGGTTTCAAAATTCCAGCTGCTTCACTTCAATTCTTTATTGGCATTGCAATTCTTCTCTTTGTTCCCATGTACGACCGCATTTTTGTCCCTGTAGCCCGATCCTTAACTGGGAAACCTTCTGGCATCTCAATGCTTCAGAGAATTGGATTTGGCATGGTTTTGTCTGCCCTCTCTATGGTGACTGCAGCTTTAGTTGAGATGAACAGACTTGAAACTGCTAAAGAATATGGGATTATTGATCTGCCAAATGTGACAGTTCCGATTAGTGTTTGGTGGTTGGTTCCTCAATATCTGTTATGCGGTGCTGCTGATGTGTTTACCATTATTGGTCTTCAAGAATTTTTCTATGACCAAGTCCCAAAGGATTTAAGGAGTATGGGTCTCTCGTTGTACCTAAGTGTCGTTGGTGTGGGAAGTTTGCTGAGCAGTTTACTGGTCTCTATCATTGACAAAACAACTGGTACAGATGGTCGAGACAGCTGGTTTGCTAACAACCTGAATCGAGCACATATTGATTATTACTATTGGTTACTTGCTGGCCTTAGTGCAGTTGGATTTACAGCCTTCTTGTATTTCGCTAGATCTTATGTTTATAGCAGGGGAAGTATAAGTTAAATGTGAAAACAGATGTAGCTCATGACTGGAATACTCTTCCGGGCTTCAGCCAAAGATACTTTGCCACTTTCATGGCTGTTCTTGCTATGCTAAATATTCAATGATATTTGAAATTAAATTAAATTTACAATATGCAAATTTTAGTAAATTATTCCGTAATAGACAAAAATTGAACTTCAAACTCAATTTATTGTTAAATGAGAAATTAATATTTATTATTTATTAATAAAATAAGATGCTCTAAATGATAATGTTGCAATCCTCAAACCAACAAAGAAGAAAATGCCAAAAGATGATTCAAACGATTTATGCAATGCCGACAGAAACACAACTGTACTGAGTCAAGTAGATTCATGATTCTGTTGGTTCCGAACCATTGTTTCAACAAATAGTGTTGGCTTCCAAATATAAATTAAATTTAACACATGGTGGTAATCTGCAATATCAATGCCAGCTCCTACAAGGCTCTTTGTCGTGCATAAATGTTATCGTACGCCACATGCAAACTTGTTTTGTGGGGAATAGATCAATACATTTAGTGACATCCTACCCTTTTTTCTTGTCAAGATCAGGTTGCTACAAGCTATGGATACTTACACAAATGGCGTACATGTTGGTTACAGTGTTTTGTTCTTGCTAGTTTTCAGCCTGTGCAACCTGGGATTTTCAGACAGCGTTCATGTGAGTATAAAGAACAGTTTAGGTAATGGTAAAAGCATGAACATTCACTGCCAATCCAAAGACACTGATCTTGGCCAGCAGAACGTAACAGATGGAAACCAAATCGGTTGGGACTTCTCTCCTAATGCATGGGGAACTACGCTGTTTTTCTGTGACCTGGATTGGCAAAATGTGCAGCAGTACCACTTTGATGCATATTCGTACCAGAGGGATTTCGCAAGGTGCGAGGACCAATGCTCATGGCTGATCTCCACGGAAGGCACGTATGGCTTCAATGGAAAAACTGGATTCTGGGAATTTATGTACTATTGGCCAAGCTGACTTTAAGACACAGAAAGAAAAGCAGGTAAGAGCAGAGAGCAGAGCAGGTATCTCACCAGAAGTATTGTCCAAAAACTTTCTTCACACCAAATAAAAGATGTATAGTTAAATGATCCACAGAGTTTAACCTACCTCTGAATGTTTAAGCAAATCGAATAAAAATAACAGTGGAATCTGAAATTTGTATCTTTGATGTTTAAAATGATTTTTGTTTCCTGTAAAAGGAAAAGCCAAAATACCTTGAAGGAAGGTTAAGAACTATTGTTTCTAAGGAAAAACTAAAGGAATGATACATTAGTTGCTATATCATAACACTTCACTACACAAGATAAGTAAAATATGACGACATGAAATTGGAATTCACTGAACAAACTTCATTCTATTAGGTTTGCCTGTTTACTCATCAATTTTACAGAAATGGTCTTTCATCAACTTTTCCTGAGAGGCAAAGCCCTTAAAAACCAAGCAGAATATAAGCCCCTATGAAGTGTCATATGTTAGTCTCTTTGTTGCTTCAAGGAAGGAACCCTTTCCGGCTAGCAAGAGTGGCAAATTCCATTGAGGTGTCAGGATAGCAACAGCACTGCAGACAACTAGGTCAGATAAGCAAGGATATCCTCAATTCTTGGAATTTTAGCTTTATAGTTGCCGGTAAAGCTGGAAAATAGCATACCTAACTCTCATATAAGAGAATCACTAGCCAATAGCTAAGCCAACACACATGCATAAGTTGTTTCAACAAGCATATTTCATCTCATCCGCTTATATATGCAGCTGGTACATCATGCAGTGGGTGACCTTTTTGGTTTCTCTCTATTATCTTTCTTGCAAGGAAAACTTGCTTCCCAACCACAAAGATAAAAGCCTTGCCCTTTCCTCCAGCACCTCTGGCTGTCCTTCCAACACGGCGTACATATTCACTTGGATCACGAGGAAAGTCGAAGAGAACAACATGATCCACACCAACAAAGTCAATCCCACGTGATGCTCTGTAGTTATTTTCAGAAACACAACAAATATGTTTCACAATTTGTTACCGGCTGGGAGGAATATTTGGATATGCATGCATTATGGGATTCTTCATCTGGGAAGAATAAGAGATGAGAAATAAGTAGGCTAAAGTTGATGATAATACCTGTCAGTACAAACCAAAAACAAAGAGACTTCTTCAGGCGAAGAATTCATGAACTCTTTCATATTTGCAAGCCGTGATTCTTGAGCCAGAGCAGCGTGAAATGGGAGAACTCGAACATGATGACCTTGCCTATCAAAACGTTTCAATACATTCTCCACTTTTCTGCATGTCTCAATCTGTATATTACAACCCAATATCTATCACTCTAATTCCAACAAATAACTAGGGAAACAATCAACTTCTTTCAAATTAAGCACAAATTACCTTATTACAGAAAACAATTGTTTTCAACACAGAATTTTGCTCCACTAGCTGCAGAAGAGCAGTTTTCTTATTGTTGAACGCACTTTCTGGAGTTTTTTCTGTCTCATTTTCCCCACTGCAATCTACAAGAACCTGAACATACATGATGGTAAATGACACTGGTCCTGTTACAGACTTAAAATCTTTTGCTAATATTATCACCAGTTTGAGATATTTATCTCATTCCCTGATTCAAAATTAATCACTTGAAAAAACCCAGCAAAAGAAGGGAGAGTTGTAGGACAAGAGAGAATTATACTTTGACAGGAAAAAATATGAAATCCAACCTCTGTTAGCCCAGTGCTTGTACGATGAATACCAGGTCCCATGATCATTTCACAATCAGGAAAGACCTCAATAAGCTTGTTATACACGTCAACTGGCAAAGTTGCAGTCACAAACAAATATTGTGCAGTAACTGGTGACAAGTTGATCAAGCTTTGCAGTGCAACTTCAAAGTCCTCATCGCTGAATTGTATATCTATCTCATCCAAAATTACACTGCAATCAAGGTTCATGTCAAACTCAAATATCAATGTTGGGGTACATATTGCAAGCAATAGAAGTGAAAGCATGTATAAAGCTTCTAGTAAGAGATTAGCATGAGCACTCCAACATATACGTTGGTTATGTTGGAATGAAATGCAATAGCCTTCACATGGCACACGGTCAAATGCTTTCTCACCAACCACAGAGACCAGTAGCTTCAGACAACTGAGCAGCAGATTGCAAATGAGTTGATATTTCCTAAAGTTCACTAACAACAATTTCTCTCTTTCTGGGGACAAGTACACCTACTTTCTCTCTCTCTCCCCCTCTCTTTCTCTACCACATCTATTGTAACAGAAACCGGGACCTCCTTTTTACTATCTCAGTTCATGTTGTTAAGAACCAAGAATGAAAATTTTATGGGCTATGACATAAAAAGGAAAACACAGTAATGTTCTGACCATTGACACTTATATTGGCACTAAAATATGGCAACTGCCATTAGATTGGTCTACTTGAAGAAAAAAATCTCACTGCATTTGGGTTAAACATGATATTCAATTTTCTCCTGTAAAAACTAATGTGCCAGACGATAAGAACTGGCACTGAAGATGATGCTTGCACTGTCAGCATTAGATATACTTAATACAAAAGTATGCATAAAAATCACATAAGTAATCACATTTTAAGTCATTGTGCGACATAGGCTTTAGCACAAGATGAAAAGGATGCAGTTTTCAGTGGGAAATAGTATACCATTTGAGAGTTGCTAAACTCAAGAAGCCTTCTTTGATTAGAAACATAAAACGGCCAGGCGTTGCTATTAAAACATCAACACCCTGTTCTAGATTTTCCAGCTGAGTTCTCTGTCGAAATCCACCAGTCACAACCATAGACCGGAATGGGACACCAAACTTCGAAATTGACCGACAACTACTCAAAACCTGCAACAGTAATACCTTGCTTTAGGTAGCAACTAGCACTCCCGTATTAATTGCCACAAGCAAAAGAAAGACTTATTATACTTGAGAATTTGGCTCTGCCGCTCAACAGTAAGGATTAAGAAAGCACCAAATAGACCAATAATCCACCTTAGGATCTGGTTTCTCATGTTCTAAATCAAATTATCCAACTCTGAAGGAAGAAAATCACACCATATAAAGCCGTCCAAAAAAAAAAAGCTATCATGGTTTGTCAAAGACAGCCCAGTCACCTTTTAGAAACAAAAGTGATACAGAAGCAGGTTTCAATTTTACCAAATCCCTGCTGATGCAGAAGCATCTTTACTATCGTATCTGACAAGAAAATAAAAGCACCATCATTTGGGAATGCTGGTTTTGTTATGGTAGGGCATGAATAGTTTCTGAAAAACAAACTCCATAGGCAATCCTAATTATGCATCAAGTTGGAAGAAGCAAAAATGTTTGACGTTTCTTCTTTTTTTCCCTAAGGTGAGGGTAATGAAGAGGTATGGCAATTCTTCCTGTCATCTATAAAAAGCAACCTTAGAAACCTTGTTATTCATTGATCTGCATTTCCAAGCTTGCACCAAAACTTCATGCATGCATAGAGTAGTTGAATTAATACAAAGGTAAAAGAAAAAGGCAGGAAACATGGAAGAATGACAGTAACCATGGAATAAGTTACAAACAAATAAACTGAAACAGACAAATTGAAGGAAAAAAAAAGCCTTATTGAACATCATCGAGTAAGAAAAGAGAGATTGTATCAGTTTGCTTAAATCAAGTGTAAAAGCAGCTAACCTGAGAAGCCAACTCAGCAGTTGGCACCATTATAAGTACTTTAGGACTTCTTGATGGGGTTTCACCCAGCCCTTGCAATTCTTCTTGCCTAAGACGCTGAATCACAGGTATGAGATATGCCAGTGTCTTTCCTGAACCACTTTGATCTGCTATAATGCAGGTCTTACCCATAATTACGGGCCCGAAAGTCATGGCCTGTAGTTACCAAGATTGAAACATAAAAAATTTCAACTCTACGTAATGGAAACCATTGCAAAGACGAGAATCATACAACACAAGATCTTCCCAAAAGCTGAGTCTCTCCTTTCAAAAAATCTAAGAAATAGAAAAACAGTTAGATGGCTTGACATGAACTTCATTTTACAAGTTTCTACTTACAAAAGTAGGACTTTAGGAAACAACACAGTTATTATGTGGAAAGGCATTTAGAGTGTGTGACATAAAAGCAAAATCTCTCAGATTGCTTATTCCAAAGGGCAAGTAGTGCATCATGCTTTGAGGCATAGAGAAATATTAACAAAAGATAACCATTTCCAAGGGGACAAAATACAAGTACCATATAGCTAACCAGACAAAAGGAATACGGCAGTCCCCCTTCATGTCGGTCATTTTCCTCAGTATATAGTGTATAATAAGGAATGATCTGTTTTAACCTAAAGTTGGGGTATATGATATGAAGTAACTAATATAGCACAACAATCTCAAGTATATAAGTCAAATTGCTCACTTCTATGTTTCGTTCCGTTTTGCTAGGGGTTAGCCAAGCAAAATTGTTCACTAGGACACAATAGTTTCAAGAGTTTGATTAACAGAACCAACAGTGTAACTACCTGTATATGTGAAGGACGCAGGATAAGCTGCCCTTTTAAAGATTCGATCATAAATTCACTGCATCCTAACTCTTTAAAAGATTTTCTACTGAAGAAATCATTTTCAGCTTGAAACTTTTTCCTCCCTTGCAAAGGGTCATTCAATTTGTTTCTGTGGCTATAAACAGAACCACCTTTGCCCCATCCTCTAAAACCTTCAGGACTTGAAAATCCCGCTCTATTTCTTGATACTCGATGATCATATCCACTGGAATGCGCAGTCTTCTCCTCCACTTCCTCCACATGTTCAACAAAGTCGTCAACTTTAGTAAGCACATGTTGATTTGCATCCTGTAAAGCTTCTCCATCCCTTATTTCTCTAAACTTTTGCTTAACCCGAGAAGCTCTCCTGGCAATATCTTTTATTTTTTGTGCCTTCAATCTACCAAAACTTCCTGCTACTCCCCTAGTGCTCACAACTGCTGACATACTCTCAGTCCCTGTGTTCCCATGGACTACAAATTGAGTAGGGTGACCATTTAACCAAAGCAATAAGATCTCAAATAAGGTGGAATAAACTAGAAAGACCAAATGAAAAAGAAAACAGCACCTGAGGAAGCATCTTTGTTCTCGTCATCCTTGTTCTGGTAAGACTGGACCTTGGGTTGATCATCCACAATCCGAGTCCAATCGTGGTCACCATCGCTTACTACGGCCACAACCTTTTGAGTTCTATTTCTTTTCACGTCCAATAAAGCCCATCCAAGGATGCTGGGACTGAAGCAATCACCATGAGCACGAGACTTCAAGGTTAGTAGAGAATGAGGAGGAAGGGCAACTTTAGCAAGCATGTTTGGTTTCACACCATAAATGCAGCTCTTTAGCTTCGCTTCCCAGTTCGTGTAGTCCGATGATTTGCAAAGGTCGTTCCTTGTAGTTTGTTACTGATTCTTTGATAAGGGGAGCAATCCACTTCCATCTTGAATAATATCTGCGGCTAACTCCGTTTTTTTGGTGTCTTTTGCCGAATAGCGGCAAATAGTGGAATTAATTAGCGTGTTATTTAATAATATCAGCTGATCTCGTAATAATATCAGCTATTTATTAAAAATATTTATTAATTATTAACTATTAATGTACAAAAATAACTTATGATAGCAGGATTTAAAAAATTACAAAAGTATGAATATTATATTTTTTATTATTTAATATTTTATAAAAATTTAAATTTTAGATATTTTATTTGTAAAATTAAGTTTATAGCTTTAATAAAAATATAATAATAATAATTCAACGTTAAATTCTCTATTAATATAAATATTGCAGCGAGCGACATTATATTATATATAATATGTATAAATTTTATTGTTTAATAAATTAAAAATATCTATAATTATAAAATGACAGATATGATATATATCATAATTCAAAATTTATAAAAAAGATAGTGCAATTAGTTTTTTACTAGTTAATTTTTGGCTAATCTTTCAAAAAGCTCCTCTTATGGAACTTTTAGAAATCATTTTATTGTGATTAAATAAGTTAACCAATAAGTTATTCACTAAATACATCAATAACTTTTAAAGATGATCAAAAAGTTAACCTTTAGTCAATAAACTAAAAAACAACTGACAAGTTGTTTGTCAAATACCTCCCATGTTTATGCTTCCAAATCATCTCATTTACCTTAGATAATGTTTTGTCTATAGAAAAAAGAAAAGCAATATTTCCACCAAAATACATCGTAGTGTATAACTTTAATCTTAATATTTTAGATCAATTCAAATTTAATTTTAATATTTTAAAATGTTCAAAATAAATCTTAATAAATCAAAATTTTAATAAATTTTGGTTCACGTCAACGCGAAGACTATGTTTAGTTAAACATAAGGCTTATAATAAAATGGAATAATTTATAATTGAATGAAATATAAATTGAGGTAATATTAATGAAATAGTTTATAATATAACATAATTAAAAGTTGTTTGAAAAAAAAGGTTTATAATGTAATATAGTGAAAAGTTATTTGTTATTTTACATTCTATCATAATCCTCTCAAATCAGAGGTTTCTTATTTTTCTGTTTATGATGAAATGAGATATAACATGAAATCTCTTCTTTTATCTCATTTCATTTTGTTCCTAAGAAGTTTTTTATTTTTACTATTTATGATGAAATGAGATATAGTATAAAACCCTCATCTCGTTTTATTGCATTCCATTATAAACCCTCATCTCAAATAATAGAATAATATTACATTTCATTTTATTCTATTAATAAATCTCCAACCAAACATAACCTAACTTACTATTTACTATATATTTTTAAATATAATGGCAGATCACACTGCCATACAGTATGCAGTGCCTGCTGGCCCCTGCCCAGGCCCATGATAAAAAGGCCCCCCCCTGATCTCATAATTTTTGACGTTAACTTATAACTTGCAAAGACTAGTGGGAGTGCTAAACTTAATGACCATTTGGTTTTTTTTTTGGTTGAAAGATGGAAAAAAACAAAGTTACATCATGAAGTCCCACAGGACTTGAGCACCAGAGGCATCAGAAACTAAAAAGTCCATACAATAACTAGGAGGGGACGTGAAGGTAGAAAGGCCGAAGTCAAGGGAAAGGCTAGTCTTGGCTAGAGCATCAGCAACCGCATTAGCTTCCCTGAAGGTGTGTTGTATAACAACATGCCATTGACGATGGAGAAGCTTGCGCACACATTCCATGAGAGGAGTCCTGTCAAAACGGGACGGACTACTCGAACTGAGAAAGGCAGCAACATCCGAGTTATCCATTTCCACAACAATGTTTGAAAACCCATTGCTCCAAGCAAGGCAAAGAGCATCATACACTGCCCAAAGCTCCGCAAAAAAAAGAGTGCAAGGTTGCAAGTGATGCGTGAAGCCAAGCACCCATCTTCCGTCCGGGGAACGGAAGACACCACCAGCACCGGATCTTCCAGATGCTCTGCATACGGCTCCGTCAGTGTTTATCTTGAGCCAGCCAGCACCTGGGGGTTCCCATCCAACAAGAGCGGCATGCACCATCGGAGACAAGCCAGCTGAGGCACTCTTCTGTTGTTCACACCAGATTTGGAAGCTGAAAGCAATGATGCGCTCCGCCACACTCCCGGGATCTTCTTGGTTCTCTTGAGGTTGAAACACGAACTCATACCGTGTCTTCCAAATACTCCATGCTGCTACGCCAAAGAGCAGCGGCCAAGGGCAGCGAGAGTTGCAATCCAAGGGCGTCTTGAGCATCGTGGTCAGCCAAGATGTGTTGTCTCCACCTGCAAAGAAAATAGGCCACGCATTAGGATTAAGCAAGTGTTGCCAAATGGATTTAGCAAAGGGGCAGTCACGCAAGGCATGTAGACAAGTCTCTGGAAGTTGAAGGCATCTAGGGCATGTGTCTACAATAGCCATGTGACGGTATACTCGGGTTGCATTAGTAAGGAGGGCGTCATGTGCCAACTGCCATAGAAAAGTTTGAATTCTAGGCAGCCCCTTCCAACGCCAGAGTATCTTCCATGGTTCGTGATTAACTGGTTCCAACTCATTACGAATGAATTGGTACGCTGACTTCACTGTACATTCACCAGAGCTAGTATGTTCCTAAAGAACAACATCCTCATCTCCAACGGGGTTAGGTGTAGGAGCCAAGGCTAGGATGCCAAGAATCTCAAGGGGGAGATAAGGGCGTAAGGACTCCATGTCCCAAACTCCATTCGTCACCACATATGAGGCCACATCCTTATGGAGGAGATCGGCGGGGATGTTCTGCAGGGCCAGGGATTTGAGGTTACCAGTACCCCCAAGCTAGTTGTCAGTCCAGAACAGAGCGTTCGTCCCTGTCCCCAATATCCAAGAAGCGCCCTTCTGGAGTGCGGGCCAAGCCTTACAAATACCCCTTCAGACGTGGGAGCAACGACTGCAAGAAACCATCTTTGGCAGGAAACCGTTCCCAGCCCCATACTTGGCTTTGAGTAGCCGTATCCACAACAAATATGGACTAGTGAGAAACTTCCAGGCAAGCTTGATGAGATAAGCTTCATTCGCCTGACGCATATTACGGAGGCCTAGACCACCTCTTGCTTTTGGCTCACACACTGTCTACCAATTGACAAGGGAAGGCTTCTTGTTCTCCCGAGTTGAGCCCCAAAGGAATTGACGGGACTTTTTATCTGCACTCTCACAAATAGCTACTAGAAGTGAGAGCATCTGCATGGAATAAGCGGGGATAGCCTGCAAAACCGATTGGGTAAGCGTTAGTCTGCTGGCAAAAGAAAGAGACTGGATTTTCCAACTCTGAAGCCTAGCATCTATCTTCTCAGTGATGGAATGAAAAAGCTTAGCACTGGTACGACCATGGATGAGGGGAATGCCCAAATATTTGCCAAGGTTATTCGTAAGGGGGATGTTACAAGTAGTGCTAATTGCACTAGCTAGGCTTGAAGACACATTGCGGGAACAGTAAATGCGAGACTTAGGCCTGCTAATGCGCTGGCCCGAACTGGTGCAGAACTCCTCCAAGCATTGTGTGATTACATGCGCCTGTGCCACGGAGGCCTCTGCAAAAAGAACAAGATCGTCTGCAAAAAACATATGAGAGATAGGAGGGCAATTCCTGTTAACTTTGACAGGTTTCCAGGTGTTAACAGCCACTTTAGAGCAAATAGCTTGAGAAAGTCTTTCTAAACAAAGGACAAAGATGTAGGGAGACAGAGGATCTCCCTGACGGAGGCCAGGAGCAGGGGAAAAAACCCTTGTGAGCTCACCATCCAAAGCACCTGCATAGAACTAGTAGAAAGACAACAAAGTATAAGAGAGATGAAAGATTCAGGGAGGCCCAAGTCCTGTAGCATATCTTTGACAAAGTCCCAACGGATTCTATCATACGCCTTCTCCAGATCAATCTTGAGGGCCATAAATCCTTTCTTCCCTTTCTTGATGTGCATGGAATGAATAAGTTCCTGTACTACAATAACATTATCTATGATTTGGTGCCCAGGGACAAAGGAAGACTGGAACGGCAGAACAATGGAGGGCATCAAGGGCTTAAGCCTGTTAACAATAACTTTGGAAAGAAGCTTGTAAGTAACATTACATAAACTAATCGGCTGGAACTGAGAAATTAACTCAGGAGAAGAGACCTTAGGAATTAAGACAAGAAGAGTTTTGTTAATAGTATTAGCAAAAGAACCAGAGGAAAGGGCAGAATTAACAAACCTATAAAGGCTTCCCTGAACGATGTCCCAATGTTGTTGAAAAAACCCTGCAGGGAAGCCATCAATGCCAGGTGCTTTGTAAGGTTTCATATCCCTAAGGGCTATATGAACTTCCTCCACTGACGCGGGAGAGGTGAAGGAAACTAATGTGTCATGAGGAACTGAAGGAAACATACCACGCCAGCTGTACAAAACCGTATCAGTATCCTTAAGCGAGAAAAGGTTGCGGTAGAACTGGGTTGTTTCTTCCTGAAGGGTGTCAGGGTCAAAGCACCATTCATTACCAATTTTAAGCCCCTTAATACGGTTACGTTGACAACGGATGACCGTAGAGGTGTGAAAATATGTGGTGTTACGGTCCCCGCACTGATGACCATTTGGATTTTGTTGAGGTGGGAAGAGCGGTGTTTATAGAGGTAGTGCAAGCAGTGATGTGAGTGATGAAAGTACTTGCAGCAGCTTGAGTAGCAGCATCTATAAACCTCATAAGGCCAAGATCTCCGATGGGGGGCTATGCAGGCTGTACTGGCAAAAGATGGTGTATTAGGTGTCAACCATTTCAGGCTATTGAAGAAGTTGGGCTGTAGGGATATTGGGAGTGTTTATCTCTCAGAGTTGAGTGGAACAAAGTGTTATTTTGCTACGAAAGTTATTAAAATTAGTAATAAATAAATAATTAAAATTAGATTAAAATTAATGACTTAGCTTAAAATTATTAAAATTAGTAATAAATAATTTTAACGTTGGTGATTTTTGACGTTATAAGTTAACGTTAGGCAAGTTTATTTAACATTATAAGTTAAGTTAATGTTATAAGTTAACATCTTATGCTTATAAATAGTCTTGAAATATTTAAGTGTACTTTTATCTTCTAATTTCTTTATTTTTATCAATATATGTATTTAAAATACTCCAACTCAAAAATTAACAGCCAAAAATTTTATGATTCTGTCTTCTGAGTTCTAAGTATAATTTAAAAGTAAAGTTTCTGATTTTTTAATATATTTTTCTCTTTGTTTTTTATTTTTAATATTATATATTAAATTTTGCTATTTATTTTTTTTTTCTCTATCTCAGATATAATACCATTTATATATCTTTGTGATATATTGTGAAACTGTTGGAGTTTGGTTGTACCTGCATATTTCTTCTAGTTCCAAACATGTAAAATTAAGTATATTGTCGATTTATTGGGACCCTTTTTTTATTTCGCCCAGGGCCTATAAAATAATAGGAACGACCTGACAATATGCAACGTGAAATTATAAACACATTGAGTTGAATTGTTTAAAATTCACTTATCACATACTTATAGTATTAGTCACAGTTCTTGAATTTGCATTATACATTTTTTGAATGATGAACTGACTCCCGAATTTGCATTATACATCTTTGAATGATGAATTTAAACTAGTCATTAGCATACTC
This sequence comes from Erythroxylum gracilipes, assembly GCA_026413385.1. NCBI lineage: Eukaryota > Viridiplantae > Streptophyta > Magnoliopsida > Malpighiales > Erythroxylaceae > Erythroxylum > Erythroxylum gracilipes. The sequence continues at coordinate 5,673,658 of JANZLC010000200.1, forward strand.
AACAATTTATCTAAAAATGAATTTTTTATGACATGCCTACGGTGGCAAGATGAATGATCGTGTAAAGAAGATGATATAATTTGTTATTATGAAGCATTATACATATAACTATATATATATAAAGGGATAGTCTACACAATAGACTCTTATGAAATATCTAATTTAATTGAACTTTTCCCTGTTCACAATGGACTCTTAGACAATGTATTTTCATAACCATTGTCTATAGAATGGATCCTTTTGAAACATCTCATTAATCTTTTATAGTTATATATGTATCACAAGGTGTAGAATAATACACAAATGAATAATCTTTTATGATTGTACATATCTACCATGGACCATAGTGTCTCAACTGCTAGATTCGCTAAATACTAATTTATATAATTCATTATATCCAAGCTTTATAGTTTGACTCGATTTGGTCCCGGTTGACCGGGCCCTAAATTTTCTTTAAGAAAATCATGCCTTAGGTTGGGCTTAGACTATCCATGTCAACTTGGCTCTAAATTTGACATGTATAGATAAAACAATATTTCTATTTCTATTTTTAAAATTTTAAAAAAATTCAAGACAACTTGGACTGAATTAGGTTTCTAATGTAAAGGCTTAATTGGGCTCAGACTTAGGCTCAACTGTATCCGACCTAATCAAGCTTTAACCCGACTTGACCCGACCAATTGCCATCCCTAACTACATCTACCATTAGAGGGGGAGTTTTGAAAAGTCTATAAAATGGATACGCAAGGCATTATAAATAATTTGACTAACTTAATATAGATATCAAAGTTCTATTTGAGTAACTTGAATTGATGAATATGATATACAAAGTTCCATGTTTCCCTGTATTACCTAGCAAAAGAATTCCATGATCTCCTGGCAATATTTGAATTGACATATCTAACATGTAGCTTACAACTAATTCTGAACTAAGCATACTAACTCATGTTGAATTTTCATTAATTATGTTATCCTTAACCTTTATTATAAGATTTATGAAAATTCCATAATATGACTTTATCTAAATAAATAAAAGGTTTAAACTCAATTCTATTTAACAATCCAGGAAACAAATGCTTTGAGATGAACTTTAAAGACTTTGTAATTCATTGATGCAACTTTTGAGCTATTAAAGCCATGAAAATAGGTGGATTTCAAAGGTCGCATGGAACTCAATAAAGAAGTATCATCAACTAAATATCATACCTAATATGTAATTTACTAGTATACCTACTTTTAAAATTGAACAATAAAATTAGATTTAAACATAAATGTGTATCAATTATCATCTTTATATATGAATTATCATTTACAATGTATTATGAATCCAACCAATGTTAAGATGCTTAAGAGATTAATTTTGATGGTATTTTACATTCACAAAGATCGTAAAAATATAAAGTGATTTCTTAATACAAACAGTTAAAGGTTATACATACAAGTCATTGTCTTTCCTTAGGTTCTGGTGTAAAATCTTCTCTTCTATTAACTAAGTCCGTATACAAGAGAGGGAGTTACTCAACTAGGGGTGTTAGTAGCCCTTTAGTTTAGAGGAAAAAGGAAGAAGCTTTGTGCTTTGCAATATAATAGGTTACAAAGGAGAAGTATGTCAAGGAAAAAGACAATAAGGAGAAGTTGTGTGAAATAATAAAGTCTACTAAAGAGAGGTTGTGTGTTTATATTGTATTAATAGGATTTTCAGATAGGAGATGCTAGCCAATTGCGAGGCCTTCTTTTTGGTGTTCAATAAACACATACATTGCCTAACTTTGATAACATGATAATGACATGTTTTGGCAAAGAATTAAGGTAACAAAGTTGTTCGAAAAATTAGCTAAGGCACTAAAAAAGATGAGAAGTGTATAAGTTGTCCATTTTGGTAATATGTAGTGACATTTGAAATTAGGATGATAATGACATTTTGGTAGTTGAAAATTCATGTTTGAGATGAGCTAAAGCTTACTTCAGTTTTTGATTATGGTAGTCATAAAATGATAGTTAATGATAAATAGTTATAATTTGTCATTATGTTAGTTATTGGTTTCCTAATATGATATTTGGAGCAAATTGCTTCAAAAATTTACAAAAATTGATATGGATAAGTTCTAGCCATAAAGAGCTATGATGCTTAAGGAAAACTGCTGAAGCTTATTTAAGACCTGTTGGCTATATACATGTGTTGTAGGTTGGAAAAATATTGATTTTTGCCTTATTCCATACCTCATTTCGTGTATTTCTTAATGAGAGACATTAATAAATGCTCCTTATCAATAATCTGATTTTATATTATTTCTTACATAAATATTTCACAAAATCAAACTTGTTTATTAAAATGTCTTAAAGAGTGAAGTGAGACTTCCATTAGTTCTCTTGTCTAGAAATTTTTGTTGTTTGGTTTATGAATTTCTAACAACTATTATAGCATTACCTAAAGCCATAAAGTGTGGAAATTGAATATCCTAACACCTGCTTGATGAAATGTTCCACAAAAGTGTCTAAAATGTGATTGATAGAATTACTAAGTGAAGTGCACCTAAGTTATTTGTTTAAATTTCGTTAAGAACTTAGTTAAGAAACTAAGTTGCGAGACAATGGATTTAAAGACATTTAACTAGCCTTAAAACACCACTGTGACATTTGATATTAGAGTTAAATCTTAAGGGAATGTGAGAGGTAAATGATGGGTGGAAATATGGAATAATTGAGGGAAATGGAATAATTAAGGGAAATAATGGTTCGATTGAAGCAAATCCTTGGGTTAGTCCTAGAAGAAAAAAGATTCATTATGACTACTCAGTTAGATCATATGACTAAGACATAAGAATATATTCAAACTTAATGGAAGATATTTTGGGAGAGACAAATAATAGAGCATTTATAATGGAGGATGCTTTGACACTTCCCCAAACTAATGTTGTCTAGCATAACTAAGGGGACTAGACAAGGCTTAAAGTCTTGAAATATTGGGCCTCGATTCCGGAACCTAACTCTGATGTCATAAAAAACGTGTGCTTGTGCTTGTTACCACACATGGTTATTCCAATTAAGCCTCATTAGTCATCCTTGGTTCATCTTCATTCTCTGATACCATAAGTGTCGAGCCCCATTCTCGAATTATTCTTATATGGAAGCAAATATTATGTGCTTAACTTCTATCCAGAAATTGAAAGTTTTAAAGACTGAATTAAAATTTAATTCCTTTAGATAATTTGTATTTCTATGTCTCTAATTTATTTAGAAACAAGAATCATCTCATTCAGAGCTCTACAAGTCAAGATACCATCAAAATACTGAAACATATTTAGTAAAATATCCAATTGATACTCTTCCAACCCATGCCCTTACTTTGATTCAATCAATCCTCTTCAAATCAACATCAAAAGCTATAAAATTGCATGTATATTTAGAAAGAAATGTGTTAGGAATCTATTGGTCTAAGAATCACTTCATTTGGAGGTCGAATAACAAGGTTATGGTTGAAAGAATAAAACAAGGTTTTGTCCTCAATCATATTGAACTTGTTTCGGGACAATTGGCATAACTTTCTCTATAGATGTCTAATTAAGGTCATATTAGGATGGTTTTGTAGAGGAATTCGAGATTTACAACTTTTATGAAGATATCAAGCGAGATTTTGTCACTAAAGGGTTAGAATTGGACCAGAAAATAGGTTAGATGATTCAGTCTACAGTAGATAAGAAGGAAGGTTTCAGTTTAAGACTGATTTTGGAACAATTAGCATAACTTTCTCTAGAGATATCGGATCAAGGTCATTCTTTGATAGTTTGAAATAAGACTTCAAGATATACAACTTTCTCGAAGACTTGAAGATGGATTCCATTATCTAGAAGGTCAAAATTGGACCAGACAATAGGGTAACATGATCTTAGACGGACGGTCAGACGAAAGGGACCTATTTTGGAACAATTAGCATAACTTTCTCTAAGGATATCAGATCAAGGTCATTGTTAAATGTTTTGAAAGTGGACTTCAAGATCTAAAACTTTTATGAAGACCTTGAAGATAGATTATGTCATCTAGAGGGTCAAAATTAGACCAGGCAATTCTGTCTATAGTGCATAAGATGATTACATCTACAGTGCATAAGAAGATTCAGTTTACAGTGCATAAAATGATTCAGTCAGTCTTGGATAGTTTGAAAGAGGACTTCAAGATCTACAACTTTAAAGAAGACCTTGAAGATATGATAGGGTAAGATGATCCCAGATGAAAGGGACCTATTTTGGAATAATTGGCATAACTTTCTTTAGAGATATCAGATCAAGGTCATTCTTAGATGATTTGAAAGAGGACTTCAAGATCTACAACTTTCATGAGACCTTGAAGATAGATTATGTCATCTAAAGGGTCAAAATTGGAACAAACGATTCTGTCTATAGTGCATAAGATGATTCCATCTACAGTGCATAAGAAGATTCAATCTATAGTGCATAAGATGATTCTGTTTACAGTGCATAAGATGATTCCGTCTGCTGTGCATAAAATGATAGGCACCGGATGAAAGGGTTTCTACAGGGTCTTCCTTACATCACCAAAAGTTCCAAAACACTAACTATACTCTCCCGAGCACCTCTACTTATAAAGTTCATAACTTTCGACTTTGATATCAAAAAATTTCATACTATATACCGTTGGAAAGCTAGAAAGATAAGCTACAACTTTCTAAAGACAACTTTGTCTAATTTAGCCTTGATCAATACAGTTTTTCTCCTAAAATCAGAACACGAATTTTTGCCCCTATGGAAGACTTGAAAATTATGTTGTACACACTTGGGATGTCCTGAGCATAACCATTCAATAAGATTCACAATTTCTGAATCCTCAATTTGGGCTTAGTTAATCCTTTCATGTGAAACTAATCTTCAATTCCATAGCAAATAGTACTTTGATTTGCCCGAAATTCAACTCTATATTCTATGCTCTTTTTTGCATTAGATCTAATAATCTCAATATCTGAATTCGTGCTTCACTACTTTTTGGATTTCTGCTTAATATATTAGATACAACACTAACTTTACTGCAAAATACTCATTTGTACACTCATTGTCTTTTAGTACTTCTATCCACTGTCTCAATCTCGTATTCAATTTTCTCAACTCAATAATTACCTCAAACTTTATATATATATATATATATATACATATACATATACTATCTCCAAACTTTCAAAGCAATCACTATCGTAGCACTTCTAAATCATGTATCAAATAATCAACTCATAAGACTTTAGTTCTCTCCATACAAATGAAATCACTTTATTATGCCGCATTGGATTTTATCCAAATCTGTTATACAACATCGTTGTATACTATAAAATCTCCAAATCTAGACAATATAATTAATATCAGTATAGTTCCTCAAAATTCTTTTTACTTTCATTACTCGTACGATTTACACGTTTTTCTTCAAGTATTCAACTATTCCTCTCAACTTTTCGAATACATGTAATATATCATCAAATTTTGCTTGGATCGCTTTAATCTTCAATACCATATTACTGTCGGGGCAATTGTTAACTCAAACAATTATCATCAAACTCCATGTGCCCCCTAATTAGTTCTCATAATTCCTTAAATAACTAATTCCTGAATGAGGTAACATTGTCTCAAGTTATTTTCAATTTCCCAATTGACTTCCTTTCTCGAATGATTTTCTCCATTCATTCAATTTCTTCTGATTTCACATTGAATTATTCTACTGTTTGCTTATTCATACTAATTTCTTCACACATTTCAATTTATTTTCAATCTTAACTTCCAGTGTTTGTAATACATTCATCATGTCAAATTTGTATCTCTCGAACATATTTACACAGAATATAACATGGACCTATATACTCCTCATATTAGTAATCAATGTCTCCTCAAATTCAGGAATCCACTCATATAGTTAGATACTTTACATCAAACAAAAATATATACATTCTCAGTAGTATATTCTACCTCTTATGCTTAAGTTTCCGCTAGGGATATGACTCCAATATTTACTTTTGAATCATTACGTATTCATTTCTGATTTGTTCTTTCATTGATCATTCTTAACATAAACTATCTGATCTGCTTAATCTAATTCAGTGAAATTCTTCTTAGAAAGAAGATTTCTTGCTACTATCATCTATAGTATTCATGCAATTTTTATCAATCATATGTTATCATCATCACATTATCAGTCATTCTTAATACCTCAGGAAGACCAATTTCTATCGCTTTTACAAGGTCATAGCATTCTAATTACCAAAACTCAATGAAGTACTAAACATAATTATTGCCGCATATGCTTAGGTGGGTATCTCAAATTCATCCCATTTTGTCCACATATTTATCTTACATAATTGATACTTTGATCTCCATTGATCCTAGACAATAGTTTTTCTATTTATCTTTGAATTCATTACTCATTGTAACATCATCAACAATCTCAATTCCACTAATATCTTCTTATACCAGATCATAACTCTTATCATAGCAATTAAACAATCATTCTAACTTCCAAGTTCATCCTTTCAATTCCACTTTGCATGTACACCTTAAATCTTATCATTTCCACTTATGTCTCTATTTCTTCTTAGTCAATTCGTGAAAATATTTTCACATCCATATCAATTTAATTACATATCTACAACAAAATTTCGTCACCATATTCACTAACATAATCACAAATACTGAATCTATGTCTAACATATCGGACTACGTAATATTTCTTATTTCTAAATATCTACAAACCTTTCATTTCCTTATATTCTGACAGATCATTATTCTTCTCACTAATTCTATTAGCCTGAACTCTTAACAATCGCTCTTGTGATTGACACATATCCCGAAAGTTGCCCATGTAAGACCCTAATTTTGGGCTCTGATACCACAACTGTTAGGCCCTGATTCTAGAGCCCAACACTCATGTCATAAAAAAGTGTGCTTGTGCTTGTTACCATGCATGGTTATTCCAATTAACCCTCATTATTCATCCTCGATTCATCTTCATTCTCTGATACCATAAGTGTCAGGCCCTATTCCCGAATTATTCTTATACAGAAGCAAATATTATGTGCTCAACTTCCATCTAGAAATTGAAAGTCTTAGGGACTGAATTAAAATTCAATTCCTCTAGATAATTTTAGTTGTAGTTCTCTAGTTTATTTAAAAACAAGAATCATCTCATTTGGAGCTCTACAGATCAAGATACCATCAAAATACCGAAACATGTTCAGTAAAATATCCGATTGATACTCTTCCAACAAATACCTTTAATTTGATTCAATAAATCCTCTTTAAATCAACATCAAAAGCTATAAAATTTCATGGAGAGGTAGAACGAATGTGTTAGGAATCTATTGGTCTAAGAATCACTTCATTTAGAGGTCAGATAAAAAGGTTATGGCCGAAAGAATCAAACAAGGCGTATTGAACCTATTTCGAGAAAATTAGCATAACTTTCTCTATAGATGTTGAATTAAGGTCATCTTAGGACAGTTTCGAAGAGGACTTCGAGATTTACAACTTTTGTGAAGAAATCAAAGTAAGATTTTGTCATATACAGTATTAGAACTGGACCAGACAATAGGCTAGATGATTCAGTCTACAGTAGATAAGAAGCAAGGTTTCAGTCTAAGACTAATTTTGGAACAATTAGCATAACTTTCTCTAAAGATATCAAATCAAGGTCATTCTTATATAATTTGAAATATGACTTCAATATCTACAACTTTTATGATACCTTGAAGATAGATTCCATCATCTAAAGGGTCAAAATTGGATCAGACGATAGGGTAAGACGATCCTAGACGGAAGGTCAGATGAAAGGGACCTATTTTGGAACAATTCGTATAAATTTCTCTAGAGGTATTGGATCAAGATCATTTTGAGATTTTTTGAAAGAGGACTTCAAGATCTACAACTTTCATGAAGACCTTGAAGATAGATTCTATCATCTAAAGGGTCAAAATTGGACCATACAATTCTATCTACAGTGCATAAGATGATTCCATCTACAGTGCATAAGAAGATTCAGTCTACAATGCATAAGATGATTCGGTCTACAATGCATAAGATGATTTCATCTACAGTACATAAGATGATTCCATCTACAGCACATAAGATGATAGGCACCAGATGAAAGGGTTTCTATAGGGTCTTCCTTGCATCATCAAAAGTTCTAAATCACTAACTATACTCTCCCGAGCACCTCCACTTATAAAGATCATAACTTTTGACTTCGATGTCCAAAAATTTAACACTTTAATTCCACTTTCCCATTTAATAAATCCTGCTAACTTTGACATAATTAAATAATTACAAAATGATTAATCTATCAAAGCCTCAAAATTATTTAAATCATGCTTATTCATTAAGAAAAAAATTTTAGGGGCCAACATGGAATCAAAACATTTCAATGGTGTCTGATTTTTTAAAATGTTGGAGAACTTTTTATGAGATATGGAGCAATATTTTCATGCAGCAAGAGTGTTATAAGTGGACAAAGTAATATTACCTAATATGTATTTCATAGGTGATGTCAAGTTATGGTAGTGAGCAAGAATCGATGATGATATAAATGTGAGACATCCATAAATTGAGACATGGGAGGTGCTAGTGCATGAACTAAAGGGGTAGTTTTTGCCATGTATCTTAGGCAGTGAGGGAAGAGGATAAGCTATTTAACTTTCTTTTGGGACTCCAATCTCAGGAACAAATTATATTACAGAGGCAATGTGTCTAAGACTTACCGAATGCCATTGCTATCATAGATCAATTGATGGATTTATGATTGAATAAGGATAAGAAAAAACTCTCTAACAATAATAGAACTTTCAAGGCTGTTGAAGAGCATTTTGTTAAGGTAAATGAGAAAGGTAAGCACAACCAATCCTCTTAAAATTCTATTAAACAAATATTAGTTGTTTCATATGTAGTAAACCATAATGTGCAAAGGAATGTCTAAGAAAAGTGAAGTTGAATATTGGTTGAGGAGGAGGACAACATTAAAGTAGTGTTTGTTAATCTATTGATAGTGGAAAGGCTCCTACGAGTGGAACTTTTGGGACCTTTGATGAATAAATGTGATGATTGCACATTTGAGGGGCTCAAGACAAGGGTCATACACACATCTTTCGATCGTGATAAGGGGCTACAAATGGACTTGTAGTCCCATTCATGGTTGTTCCATTAGTGAGAAGATATGTGATGTTTGGTCGGACTTAAAATAGGTAGAGAGGGCTACCGCAACAAAATTTCGATGAAATGACATCCATGAGAGTGTCATTTTATTATACATTTATCCAACATATTTTGTTAGTCTTTTCCATGGCAAAAAGTGATGGATTATCCAACTTTGAAAGTAAGTTTTCGAGGACAAACATGATGGATAAGTTCGACATGATTGTTATTGACGAGGAAGTAGACTTTCTTTTAGTATAGGAGGTTTGTGAGACTTTTTTTAATATTTATTAGACACACAAATTGTACAACTTTGACAACATGATGGTGGCCATGGCATGTTTTGGCAAAAAATTGAGGTAACAATGTTATCTACAAAGTTGGCTAAGACATTAAAAAATTGAAAAGTCTATAAGCTATCCATTTCGGTAAAATGCAATCACATTCAGAATTAGGATAATCATGACATTGTTACCGCTAAAAATTCATGTTTGGGACAAGCTAAAGCTTACTTCAACTTTTGATTATGATAGTTACAAAACGACACTTATTGATTGATGATTATTTTTGGTTATATCGAGTTATTGTCCATTTATTGGTTATATTAGTTATTAATTTTTCGTCCTAATTTGATTATATGTGTTTAGTAGACACACATATTGCATAACTTTGACATCATGAACTTGGCATGTTTTAGGAAAAAAAATGGGATAATAAAGCTATCCAAAAAATTGGCTAAGTCATTAAAAAATTGAAAAGTCTATAAGCTATCCATTTCGATAAAATTCACCCAAATTTAGAATTGGGATAATTGTAACATTATTGCAGATGAAAATTTGAGTTCAGGACAAGCTAAAGCTTACTTCAACTTTTGATTGTAATAGTTACAAAATGATAGTTATTGATTGACTGTTATTTTTAGTTATGTCGATTATATCAAGTTATTGTTGATTGACAAAGTGCTTAGAAAGTGTTTGGCAAAATTATTAAGTGAAGTGCACCTAAATTATTTGTTTCAATTTTGTTGAAAACTATGTTATAGGAACTAAGTTGCAACAAGGGAATTAATGGCTCTTGAGTAGCCTCATAATATCCCTTTAACATTAATATTCAATTACATTGTTGGAGAAGAATTAGGTTCATGTTTGAACTACGTATATGCTCGATCTATTGTCATGCTCAACTCATGAGTTCAATATCTAATAATGTGCTCTACCTAGGTTTTCATGCCAAACTACTAGTTCTAAGTAAGTGTTTTGGTGACAGAAGCCCTTAACAGTCCACACACACATATTTCATTCACATTGTTTCATCATCATCATCATCACACCCAATCCGAAGTCCCATACTGAAGCGGAGTTTGGGAAGGTCTGATAGTACGCAGCCTTACCTCTACATGGTAGAGAGGTTGTTTCCGGTAGACTCACATGTAAATGAGACAATATAAGAGTGATGCAAGTTACAAAGAAAATAGGTAAAACTAGCACAATAAATAGAAATAATAATAATAATACAAATAACAAATTATAATGATATATATATAAAATAATGAAAATAAGACTAATAATAATAATACTAAAAATGCTAATAATAATAGAAGTAAAACTAATAGAAGTACTAAAAGACAATAAATAATTAAATAATAATTAAAAAGTAATAAAATAAAATGAAGGAAAGTAAAAAACTAGTGTGCTAACCGAAGGGATCCTAAGTCCTGTAGAAACACACGTTCTCCAGTGGAAGAGCTCACAAGGAAAAAACTGAAGTGGCTGGCGAGAAAGTCTCTGGAGATTCTACAAATAGAAAGCTTTTGCAAGAAACACTTTATAACCAAAACAAATAAAATCCTAGACTAATAGAGGAGGTCATTTATGACAAAGGCGCCTGTTAATAACGGGAAACAAGAGGAAAAGACTATTGGGATAGGATTGTATCCTATCAACAATCTCCAGCTATAATTTACACACAGGTACAAGGACTGACCTAAGCTATGGCGTAGTTAGCGATATTCCAAATTAAGGGAATCTTCATTTTCGCAAGTTTCTAAGGTACAAAAAGCTATTTCAACAAAGTGTTAATAAATGCCTTGCTAAAATGACAAAAATAATTTTCAAAACACCCATTCTCTCTCTCTCTCCCTCTCTGTCGCCATCTACAACTACACTTTGCTTCTTTCAACGTAAAGAACTCCAACCTTCACTGCATTATATGCTACGCCAGTCGAGCCTTCAAGAAGAAATACCACTTAAAGTTGCTAACCGTCTAACTAAAACTAGCAACTCCCATCTAACGAATACATTTAACTTACAAGTAGAGAGGAAACAATGTTAGAGAAGGGGGACTTTGATTAAACAGGCCCAATACACACAAGGAAGAAGAAGCAAAACCTCCTAACCCCAAATTGCATATCAAAAGAATTGAAAAACACGCCCGAAGCTAATGGAAGAACATGTATGCAGAGAAAAAGCTTCACACTCCATAAGGAATACCAACAAAATAAAACCAGTGACACCTCCTACCCAGAAAACCGTGTTTCTCATGACATACAAAATGGTGAGTTTTAGTAAGTATCTCAAAAAGAAAGATACTAGTTGTATAGAAAGCTGTTACTACACAACTCTAACACTCAGAACCTCCCACGACCATTAATCAATCAATGCAAGAACCTCCCACAACCATTAATCAATTAATGCAAGAAACTACTATGATCAGTAGAAACAATGACTACTGTTCACAACAATAAATAAATGCAACAAACCCAAAGAATCGTGACCTCCCCAGACCTCCAAAAACACAAAACCTATATCTTTAAAACTCAGGACTCACCCCAAAAAGCATAAGAGGGATAAAAATAGAAAGCAAAAGATGTAACGGGGAATCTGGAGAGAGTAAATTAAGGAGAGAAACAATATCTTTCTTGCACCAATGTCGAAACAAAAATGCTTAATTGCTCACATACCTTTGATTGTTCAAGACAAGACAAAACAACTGTTAACTCTCGGTAGGTTGTTGTTATCTAGAAAATTTTGAACCCTCGTATTATTTTGAATGTAGGCCTGACGCAGTCCAGAGGTTGGCAAGCGAGAGAGAGAGTTTTCTAGGCAACTAAACAGAGAAAACAAGATACTCAAAAGAAACAAACAAGCAATGAAACTAAACCTAGAAAGGCCAAACGTGGACAAGGGCTCGCCAACACAGGCCTTAACCTCCCAACAATGTCATCATTGCCGCTGCCTTTCATCGTTGCGTTAAACTACTAGGCATAGCTTCCATTGTTGCTGGTTGCTCCACACATCCTCTTGACCTCATCAAGGTTTGCATACAACTCTCGTGAGTCACACGCGGGGGTAACTCATTAAGTATATATATACTAAGGATAAATGGGATGGACGATCACGAAATCCATCCCATTCGTCCATTTAATCTAACGGTTACAAACGTCACTTATGATTCGCTGCATTCTGTGACTCATCCACCAATAAGGACGACTGCATTTTAGCTCTCTTCTTCTTCTTCTGTTTAGCTAGCTAATGACTAATATGTATTACAACTGTAAGTCAATTCTACAACAGATAAAAACAAAATTATAAGAATCAAAGTTGAAAATTCTATTTTAATATAATTTAATATAAATGCCTCTCTTAGGGGTTATTATTATTAATTATTATATACTTTATATAGATATATTTATATATTTTTTGTTAATTAGAAAAAAAGAGCAAGGTGTGACTTAAAACTCAAACACCAACAGTTCCATTCTACGACCAAAATTTGTTGCTACAGATTAAATAAAAACTTTAAACCAATGTGCCCAGGTGCATGACTCAAAAACTTGATCAACCATATAAGAAAACACGTAGAGAAACGCCAAAGAAAGCAAGCAAACAAAGAGACCTTTGAGTTACTTAAGCGCATCTTAACTTGCGATTTTGAAATCAGACTTTGATCTGCTTAGGTTCGATGTTAGCCAAAATGAGGCACTCTGAGCCACATTGATATAGATTAATATAGTAAAAAACATAGAAGGAAAAATAACAAAAAACTCTTTCTTTAAATATTAAATTTGATAAAAAATGTAAGTTTTCGATGATACTGCATGCAAGCAAAGACCTTGGCTAAGCTATCACTCACACGTCCTATCTTCTTCCCACATCTCATCCCAATGCTTTTGAGCTTCTTCAACTCCAAAAACTTATTGTTCTTCAACTCCGTAAACGATCTCGAAAGTGATGCTCCAAAAGTTATGAAGCTGGTTGAAAATTGTAGCCACATTGTCACATCCCACAAGTTCTGTTCTCTAACTACACCGAACACATACAACAAAGCTAGACCATGGCCCATCGGAACGCCGACGGCCACTAGTATTCTTCCGATCATCCGATAAAATATTTCCTCTGGTATCTCCTCTTCGTCGAAGTTGTCACCGTTTCTTTTAGAACTGGACCTCTTTTTTACATGGCTTTCTTCGACGGGTGTAAGACCTTTGGCATCTACGTTTAGTTCCCATTTTGTTGGAGAGTTCCTGAGATCCTTCGTGCTTGTGGGGTGGATCATAGGAACGATAATGTTCCTCGGAGAATGTTTTATGAGGTTGAGCGGTGGAAGCTGTTGGCATAGTAGATTGTCCATAGTTTCTGGAACTGTTTTTCCCGAAGATAGGTATAGATGTGTGATTCATGTGTTTTTAATTCTCTCGAATCAAATGTTGCCACACAACGAGCTAGGTTTTGGAGACCCTTCGTGCTTGTGGGGTGGATTATAGGAACGATAATATTCCTCGGAGAACGTTTTACGAGGTTGAGTGGTGGAAGCTATTGACATAGTAATGTCTATGGTTTTTGGAATTGTTTTTCTCGAAGATAGGTATAGGTGTGTGATTCATGTGTTTTTAATACTCTCGGATCAACTGTTGCCTACATAACGAGACTCTAACGGACCAATCTAACCATCCTATTGTCTTCTTTATTCTCAGTTCCGAAGTTTCACTCTCTTCCTTTCATCTCTTCCTGATCCAAGCCAAAAGACCAATAATGGCAATTAGCTCATGGTGTTATCTTCTTATGCTTCTATTCTCGATAGATACTTACCAATATTCTGTTAAAAAACTCTCTACTGGAACTATAACACAGAAGCTTGAAAGAAAGTTCTTATTTTATTGAAAGCAAGTTGCCGACTTATATAAGCCATTATAAAAGGGATAAACTCAAAAATAACAACCCACGTTAAAAATCCTAGAACGTGGTAATAGACTAAGAGGAATCATTCAAATACCTAACAACTAGTTCCTAATAAATAGGACTTATT
>JANZLC010000200.1:5695534-5711587 GCA_026413385.1 Erythroxylum gracilipes
ATTAGTCCATATATTTTTTTGTCATTTTTAATTAATTTTAATTTATATAAATAATTTACTAATTATATTATCATTGATAAATTGATTCGAACTTTATTATATATATTTATATATTTAATTGTTATTTAAAATATAATTAATTAACTAATTAGCTAATTTTTGATTTTACTGTTGATAATTATAATATAATAAATAAATATTTTTTTAAATAATAATTTTTTAAAAAATTAATATAATTAATATATTAATTAATATTTAGTATTATTGACTAATTAGCTCATATATTTTGTCATTTTTAATTAATTTTAATTTATATATGATTAATTTACCAATTATGTTATAATTAATAAATTGACTCCAACTTCATTATATATATTTATATATTTATGTAACTATTCTTTTTCGATACCCGTATAATATGTTAAATTTATACTTGTGTTTTCCTTTCAATTTTGTTATTAAAATTCATTTTTTACTTTGTAACAACCCGTGGAAAGCACGATCTTCAGAACTAGTTTCACTAAAATATAGAGTCTAAAGAGATTTAGTAATATACAATCTTACTCCTTAGAGATGTTATTTTCAGAAAGACAAGCAATAAAATAAAACTAAACTTGCCATATAGATAACAAGATATTTTGATCGAATCGATTCATGCTTTTCCAACAAAGTCTTCTGCATCTAATTAAAATTATTTTATACTAATTATTTATATTAATTAAAATTCATTTATAATTTATAAATTATTTGTTAATATATACGAATAAATTAATTAATATTAGAGATGATAATCATAAAAATAACTAAAATAATAACTTTTAAACTTTTTCTTACATAATTTAATGTGTGAAAGAATAATTTAAATAATATTAACTTTAATAGTTACGAGGTGTTAAGGAATTTAGGACATAAGCCTTATACCTTTTAATGACGTACCATATAATTAGAATGCATGACAATGTTCCGTGTCAGATTTAGACTATAATTTGATTCAAGTTTAGACTGAAAAAGCTCAAGCTTGATCAATATATAACTTTGATTTTTTTGTGATATGGTCAAAGTTAAATTTGATTATGCTTGTTTCAGTTCCAATCATGCTCTAACTGAAGTTTATAATATTTTGGCATTTGGAATAGGGATTGAAATTTCTTAAAAAGGCACAAATTTGACACGAGGTTCAAACTCGAACTCAATTGAACTCCAAAATTTTGCATATTAGTGAATGACGTTTGAGCATTATCGTTAAGACATTTAGGCTATTGGCCTTAAATTGGATTGTTATAGTTCGAGTATCTAAAATTTAAAAACTAAAAAAAAGTTTAAACCTGATTTAAAGGTTGATCAAATCGAAAAAATTTATTAACTTTCAAGTCAATCTGGATTGAACCAACTTAAGTTGGATCAAGTATGAACTAAAATACCAAGCTTAATCTCAGTACATCCAATCAAAATTAACTAATTACACATCAATATCTTAGTATAATTGTGACAAAACATATGTGTATTTTCTATTTGTTGTAACAAAACATAGTTAGGTCACTGATTTTTTTTTTGTTATGACAAAACGATTTATAGTCACATAATATTTTACTTCTTGTGACTAAAATTTTTGTCAATAAATATTCGATTAATTAGTGCCTATTTAATATTGTTACAATCACCAAAATATTGGTAGTACTAAAATAGTAAATGAAATCACCTGTACCACTTGTGCTAGGGGTGAGCATTATTCGGGTAAAAAAATTTCAAATTTTAGGTAATTCGGGTAATTCGGATATTACCCGAATTTTTTTCGGGCAGGGTCGGGTAACTCTAAAAAATTTCGGGCCGGCCCAATTACCTGAATTAGGTTATAAAAACACAAAATTTTGAGTTTTTTTTTTAAATTATCAAAAAAAACAACTTCGGGTAATTCGGGTAAAGCCGAACAAAATTTTGGATAATTCGGCTCAGGTAAGCTCGAGTAAGAAACATTTCGGGTTCGGGTCGGGTAAGATAAAAAAATTCGGGTAATTCAGGCCGGGCCCGAACAGTAAAATTTCGGCCCGAATTACCCGAATGCTCACTCCTAATTTGTGCTGTTCCAACTTTGTTCCAGCTCATCTCATCCACATATTTATATACATCCCTGAAGTGGACAGTTCACTCTACCTATTATTATTTTTTGTAATAAAAAATCTAATTTATAATATAATTTTTAAAATAATTAAACCTCTCATTTTAAATATTTTTTCCTTCCTCCGGAAACGAATGACAAGTCGTTTGGTCAGTAATGAAACACTCTCCATCCAAGCAACTTAAAGTCGTGTATGGATATATTCAGTATTAAGTCGGCAATCGGTAAGTTTAGTTCTCAAGCATTCAACTTACAAAAAAAAAAAACTTACACAAACATCAGGATTAAATATTGTAGCTATCAAGTTGTTTCATGGTGGTTTCATTAATGGCTTTCCGGTGAGAGTGAAAGCGACCCAGTATAGACAGCAGAGACCTGGCGTTGTCAATCTTCTTGATCTGAATCTTCTCTCTCGCCATAGCCGTGGCGTGCTGCAATCAACACCTCTCGTATGCGTTTTACTTTCTATTCCTTTTCCTTCTTTTTTGTGCGTAAATGAAATTGTGTTTTAGATGGGCGTTTTTGTTCAAGAATGAATTGGGTTTTTAGGAGCCCTAGGCAGGGAGTAAGTGTGAGCATGAGTCATATTATTGGGTTAGGTGGATTTTCTCTTCCTTTCTCGCTTTTGTATGCAAATTGTCTGTAAATTTAGGGTTTCTGTTTATGGGTTTCTTGCTTTTTTTCTTTGTGTTTTTTTGTGGCTTTCATTTGTGCTAATGCACGAACGATTTTCCATTTATGTGGTAAGATTTAGCCCTCTCTTTTCCATGGGCGCTAATTATTTTGGTCTGATCAGTCTTCCAAAACAATGCTCATCAGTTTTTTTTTTGCAAGTATTAAAGTCTTCAATGATTAGATTATGTACAACAGTTATAAGGGGACTGGGAGCCTCGGATGCCATAGGGGCGACTAGGGTTAGATACTTGGATACGTTACTCTTTTATAGAGTCAGGTTTCACCTTTCATCTTCCCAGGAAAGTGACGGAAATGGCGGATAAAGCGAAGTTTGTAAGTGAGAATCAGTTTTTCTGCTTTATGGGTTTTGTTTAAGAGTTCTTGTTTTCTTGTAAAGGTCGAGACTTTATCTTGTTAAACGTTCTATTGGGTTCTGGGTTTGTTGCTTGTCCAAACATCCACAGAATTCAATTTGGTTTCATTCTCTGTTTCCTTTGTGCCAGTTTGTTCTTTATGTTACTTTTTATCTTTTACTATATTAATGGAGAAGCATGTTGTTACTTAATGTCAAAAGTTTTAGCAGAGGATGGAGAAGTCTAGTAGAAAGATGACGGACTTATTTTAAAATGGATGAAAACCTTATTCATAGTTTTTAGTTCTTAAGAAATGAAGAGAAAGAAGTTTAACCATTACTTCAACACTTTTAATTGCTATCTAGCTGGACCATACTATCCTTACCTGTTTCACCTCTAAGAAACTATAGGCTATATAGATAAAATGGATAGATTTAAGGATGAAGTTTTAGTTTAAGTTCAGATCAATAATTTTTGTTCTTGCTGAATATTATGTTATGTATCCAATTTCAGGCTAGGAAGAAGATATGCATTAGTTAAATCCAACAGGTAAACCATAGAATTTCGGAATGTTATTTGCCAATTATTTTTCTAGAATGATTTTCTTATGTTAAGTACTTGGCTCATTTTTTGCAGCTTGATTTTGCAGTAACAATATCAGCGTTGCCAGGTGTTCCCTTCCCTTTTGGAAGGTGCCACGTAAGCATCCTTCAATTATACTTGTGTATCATAATATTGAATACACTTTACACGCAAGTGAGGACTTGTATGTGATTGATGAGATCCTATAATAAACTTTCCTCATCCAATTATTACTTTCTATTTTTTGTGATTTAGCAATCAATCATGTCAACAGAATGCACATAACTCTTGCAACAACCGTGGATTTCACTGCCTAAATAAATGTGCATGAAGAAAATAACATTCTATCATAATCTGAGCACATACACGTGCTACAGAAATTTCATTTTCATCTTCTTCTTTATGAAATTTGAGCAATACTTTAGTTGTTATACATAAGAGTATTGCTGGTGCCTTGCACTTCAGTGTTAGTAGGGAGTAGGGGTCACTTGCTTTTCTTAGTTTCTTACTCATGGCTTTGGAAGACTTGACATGTCTTGGATACTTTTTCTTGTTAGAAGTTTATCCGTATTTGACAAGGATATATTATTTACCAGCATTTGATTTAAATTCTTTTGCTGTTTAAAATGCTTTGCTAGTTTGTAGTTACATCTGGGTTTCAAATATTCTAAAAGTTCTCTCCTTAATGTAAATTTGTTGGTTTGCCTGGGACAATCTTCTTGAGTTTTGTTCTTGTTTTTAAAATTGTCTATAATGAGCTTCGATGTTCTTGCAACATCTATTAGATGTTTCTATATGACTGATTTTGGTTTTTAGTTTCCTTTACCAGCATTGGTCGGGTAAACCTGGAGATGTATACTTTGGCTACTGGTACATGGAGTTTGGAGGGTGCCAACATGGAGAATTTCAGCAGTTAGGCAAAATGGGAAAATTGATTATACAATTATGCTAATGTACTCTACGTCAACTCTTGGCAGGTTCTTTATTATTTCTTTCTTTTTTAAATTTATTGGATTTAAGATAAATATTTTGTGTCAATCCTATATGAAGCTGCCTCTCTCTCTTTCAACATATTCTTATAATTTGGAAAATTTCTACTTAGGTACTAAATAAGCATGGATATTTGTGATGTGCAACTCTTTTTGCTATCATCTATTTTTATTCATTAAGTAATTAAAACATAGGCCAGAACATGTCCTAACTAGTTTTTTAAATGGATGATTGATTCTAGTCATTGAATATTCAGTAACTCTTCCTTTGAATATTAAGTGCAACTTGCTGTATGATAAGATAAACTGTATTGTAGATTGAAGATTCCTTATGGACAGTTCATTCCATTAAAACCTTCCAAGCATCAACCAATGTTCTTATTTACCCAGTTTCTAATAATATCTAGATTTATAGTTTTTTTTGTCTGCACAACAACTCAGGCTTCTCTTTACAAGAACTCTGACTAGTTTACTGCACAAACATAGACAAATGGAGTTAATGTTTTGACTACAGGTCCCTCACAGTGTGCCATTGTTTCTTCTTTATCATTAGTAATTCTTATACTGGTTTGTCCTCTTGTTCTACAAAGGATTCTAGGAGATGCATGCAAAATATGCATTAGCAAAATATGCACATTGGATTTTTAATTGTAGTATCTAGCTTTGATAGTGTATTGGTAGGTGTTTATCTCTGTCAGTTTTCTTTTCGTTACCTTCTGTCATTTCGCAATTTTTCACCTGATACATTGATGCCTACTTAGCCACTTCAGTCATTGGGTTTTCTAGTGAAGATTTGTTACACATATTAGATATATATGATAAGGCATTAATGATAAATTTATTGTAACATATATTCTTTATTTAGTGACAACATTATTGTAACATATAACTTTAATACTTGTGATGAAATCTGTTAGACAATATAGCTACTGATGCAAATTTCCTTTACAACTAATGTAATTTTGTTGATGAATTGATAGTTTTATTTTTGATAATAATAAACACATTAGTGATAATAATTTTTGTAAGAACCAATTTTCATTTTTGTGATGAAATGATGTTGACACTTTTTTATTAAAGTATTGTGACCAAGTAGTAACGGACACTGATAAAAAAATTATTAGTGACATATTTTGTCACTACTTATAATTATTTTAGTGGCTATAATGTTGTAACAATAAAATGAAGTATTGTTACGATTTCATTCGTCACTACTTTATATTATTTGTGTCAAAAAATTTGTCATAAATATGTAAAGTTGCTGTGTCTATATAGTGTTGTCACACATTTTATAAGTTTTAGTGTCGGCCCTTTTGTCACAATATAATGAAGTATTGTTACAACTTCATTCGTCACTACTTTATATTATTTGTGTCAACAAACTTGTCATAGATAAGTACAGTTGTTGTGACCATATAGTGTTGCCACACATTTGATAGGTTTTAGTGTTGGCAATTTTGTCACAATAAAATGAAGTACTGTTACGACTTAATTCGTCACTACTTTATATAATTTGTGACGATAAACTTGTCATAAATATGTAAAGTTATTGTGATCATATAGTTTTGTCACACATTTCACAAGTTTTAGTGTCAGTATTTGTGTCACAAAAGTGTTGCATAATTGTGATCATTTTTTAAATTAGTCACTATTTCATTAGTGACAGAGGTATTAGTTACGGGAGGTGACAACTTCAAATATTGGACACTATTAATAATAGTGACAAATATTACTGCTTTTAGTGACAACTTTTACTTTCACTAAACATACAATTTCTTATAGTGTAAATATTCTAAGGTTTGATTGCAACCAATTAGTTTTAATTTGTGTCTATCTGCTTTTTTATCATGTTTAATTCATCATTATTAATTTTAATTCTTTTTTATTTTTTTTGAATTACTTTATTCTAAGTCTTAATTAGTCTTAATTAAATTTCTATTTTCTTTTAATTCCATTTTTACATATATTTTTTAAATTAGGGTCATTTAGTTTTTAGAATATTTTCATTGAATTTTTTAAAAAATGACGTAAAGGTGTAAAGGATGTTCATTGGGAAATTTTAGTAGTTTAAGTATTTGGATATTTCTAGAGTTTTTTACAGGGAGGTAAAGAAATAAAAAGAAACTTATAAGAACAAAAATGAGCTTGATGTAGTTAAAAATGAAAAAAAGATATCTTAGTATTTTCTCGATTAATGTGATAAACCCAAATTTCCTTTAAAGATGGGAAAGCCTTTAAAACCTAAAAGAAATGCTTCTTCTTTCGTTTCAAAAAATAAGAAACAAAAACTAATTTTTTGGTACCTTTTTATAACCAAGCCACCATTGAGGGTCGCACTCATTTGTTTTCCCTTTGCATCTTTTTCAATTTCTCCTTTATCCTCAAACTTTTAGCTTGAAACCATTCCTTTTTAATCTTGTAATCAAGATCAGTACAAGGGGTTAAATTAGTGTCAATAAAAGATCTAAGAAAGAAAGGGAATTTAAAGGAAGTCAAGTAGCATCATTACCTCACTTTGAGTATCAAGAGATTTTCATTTATATTTCATTCGAGTTAGGCAAAAACCTAGATTTCTTATTTGGTCTATGTCCATTATCTTTGCCTGATATCTTTGTTTTATTGGTGATTTTTGTTTCTTATTTACTTTTAGTATTATGACATTAATGAATCTAAGTAAGAATTGTTGAGTTATTATGAACTTGGGATGTGTTCAATACTTTTTTTCTATTATTGTTGCTTTTGGAGTCACTTGATTTTGTTTTTCTCATGTTAATATATTATTAATAATTATTATTTCCCAATTTTGCTTTCGGTGTACTATCAATTTTTTTTTGATAAAAGGTTAAACCACCATTTGCTTTTTCTGACACTTGGTTTATTTAATTGTTATTACCCTTTTTAATCACCTATCTTATTAGATTATTGATGGATATGTTTTGCAAATTTGATGCATTAACTAGTTCATATGCTTTGCTATCCCTTTTAGCTTTCTAACAGATTGATTGGTTTATTTTCTCTCTTACTAATATTATTATCATACCAATGTTCTATGATCTATTTTTTGGGGTTATACTAGTTACTAGAGGAATCAACATTTTATTAGGGACCTGACTATATAATCAGCAAGTGGTGGTCATTAGTCCATGCCACCTTTTTTAAGTGATGCAAAATTATAAAAGAAAGCTTTGTAATTTGACATTGTAGTGGGTAAATAAGTAATTTGCCAATAACTAAGCTTGTTTGAGAAGCCTGAAACTAACTCCTCTACCTTATGCTTTGATTTATTGTGCCCAATTCAATTTGATCTTCATCATCTTTTTCTGTCATTACCAGCTCCTGAATATAACTCAAAAACAAAGAAACATAATTGTGTAATTGCTTCTAACCTATAACATTTTAGATGCTAGATAGAAAGGTAGTAATTATACAAACTTACTAATTAAACAACTCATTTATAGACATGTACATTGCCCTTTTCCTCTCTCTCTTTATAAAGTCCATATTTTAATGTTTTCCCTTTATAATATATATTTTTAGATGTATACTTGGAAATGGTCTTGGTCTTTAATCTATTGAAATTATTTTAGTGACTGATGACTAGAGTAGGCACTAATCATATGTTTTTAGTTTATATGTTTTTCATGGTATTGGGTAAACATTTATACCTTATAGCGTTGTCTAGTGTAATTTTTTTTACATATATGATTTTTTTCATAATATTTGTTATGTCAACTTATGATATTTAATTTAGTTTGGTTGATATTTATTTTTATTTTTAAAGTCCATAAAAGAAGGAAATAACTAATATTATATAATAATCTCCTTCATAAGAAAGAGAGAAGAACACTATAAATGCAAAACAAAAGATAGTAAGTAAGCAAATTAAAATTAACATGAGAATTGTAACATCCCACTACCACGAAGTAAATACCTGAATACCCGAAGGACATTCAAGTACATACCCTATGATCATGGTATGTTGGAGCAATAACAAATCCAACTTACACATGGCATTAACTAACATCCTCGAAAGTCACTAAATTTAAAAACCATTCATTTCATTCATTCACAAATCTTACACTGTTTGCATCATATGAATATTTACAAAACCTCTTATAAGCTTTAGCGAAACTACAAAAATATAATGCTATAGCACTTCTGGTGTTAGTTGACAAACCTCTGAGCCATTTATCTATCCAAAAAATTCCTTAAATCTTGACTAAGGAACTAGGTCTCTTGTCTCGTACCTGAAAAGTCACATTGCAAATTTTGATGAGTTTTGCAAACTGAATGAGTGAACCATCATTGATGAATTCATCGGATTACATATACATATCACATATATCACAGATGTTCATTCAGGACATATAATTATTTTTCAGATATTCACACAACATGGCATAACATATGGTCACTCATTACAACTTTGCAAATCTTTCATGAATTTCAATCTTATATAAATGATATGTGCATGAGACTCACCTTCGTTCTTACTGTTGTGATTGAGTGCCTATTACAAACTTATACAGATACTGGCCCATAGGGCTCAGTCAAAATAGAATCACGGAGCATATGGGTCAACTTTGCATGCTAAATATGATTAGGTAAATGGAAAAATTAGGCAACAATTCTTTCTATAAGGTTATTCTCCAATTTTTAAGTTTCTATTGACACCAAAATCACTCAATTTGGTTCAGTAATTTGGAAGATATGCCTCAAACATTATCAGGTTGTCCATGTCCAAAAACATTGTATTATATACAACTTTCATCCAGAAATTCAATATCTTATATAATGAATAAAAATTATACTTGTTGAGACAATTTGTAGGCCTGTATCTCTAGTTTACTCGAAATCAAAAATCATCTTATTTGGAATCTTATAGATCCAGATATAATAAAAATATTGAAGTGTGTTCAGAAAAATAATCCTATTTCACTGTTCTAACAGATTCCAAATTTTGACTTGATAAATCTTTCTCAATTAAATTCATAATCCTACAAAATTTTATGAAAGGATAAGAAAATATGTTAGGAATTTATTGGTTGAAGTCCCATGTCATTTGGAGGTTGGGAGAAGAAGTTATGGTCAAAAGAAGGAAGGTTGTTCAAGTGAGTCAACTCTTTGGTCAAATTTCCAACCAATTTCAGCAATGTCACCCTCGTGCCTAAGCAAGAGGGTGACTTACCAACCATCCAAGCAATTTCACCATCGTGCTTAAGCACGATGATGACTTCTACTCAACTACAAATTGCATCTTCTTCCTCTTTTCCATTTTCTCCAGGTCTTTCCAAAACAAAATTTTGGGTCACTGTTACCCAATCATTTTGACAATGAAAATAAAAGATTTAGGCCAAAATTTCTTCTAAACAATTATTCCTTTATGTCTTAAATTTCAAATGAAACCAGTTTTATTCAATTTGGTTCGATATACTGAAAGTTATGCTAAAAATACTACAGACTGTTCCAAACCACGATAGAATCCACAAACTCAACTTCCAAACTCCATAACTTTTGATTCATAACTCCAAAATTTACAAACTTTATATCAATGGAAAGATAAAAGAAAGATCTACAACTTCCATGAGGACTATTTTATAAAAATCTCTCTAAATTAGTACAGAAAAATCATAGAAATTTCTGATCGAAAATCCAACTCTCCACTGTTCTTCCTCTCTCTTTATATTGTAACTTTTTTTTTTTCAGAAACTCAATCTCCATCAATTAACTCCAATAACTTGCTAACAATTACTCTACCTCATTTTTCGCTCATCAGTTCTCACAAAATTCCAAAAAAATCCAAGATTCACTTTAAATATCAAAATCCAACTATCACACATGCAACTTTAAATTTCTAGCATTTTTCCCAAATTCACAATTTCAAATCCTCATTTGTGTCATTTAGGACGCTGCTATACCTTCATATGCCTATAATCATCTCTAACCCTAGCCATCATCAAAATCATGGCTCAACAAAATTTCCAGCACATTTAAACGACTCTACAGATTCACGCATGTCAACAGTGAATCCAACATACAAGTTTTCTCCAAAACAAAATAGAGTATCTCAATCCAACGAATGCAGTATCAAAATACCACTAAAACATCATCAAAATCACTTACTTGGTTCAGTTCAAATTCCAGTAAAATTTCCCGCAGTGATATTAAAGACCAAATTTCGGTGGATGAGCAAGGAAAAGAATTATAAAACACAGTGTTCTTTCAGTGAAGAAAACAATAAACGAAGGAAAGAAAGCTACAGATAATTTCCTTCTCTAAAACACTTACTATGTGTCCACTTTGCATGTATTACATTTGTCATCCTATTAAGACTACCACATGTCACCACGCATGCAAACCATTTGTCAAAATTCAATCAGTCCATGTGTCACTATATAATTGACCCATAAATCAATATTTTCTAATTTCACCAAAAATTCCAAAGTATCCTAGATAATACCGAAATTGCCAAAACACATTTTAATCACATTTACTAACTCAATTTTACCCAGAAATGTCAATGAATGCATGTACAGTAATATTAATGTGCAAAAATGTGCATGTCACAATTAACTATGCATGATATGCATTTTCCTATTTTCACAATACTACCTCACAAATTACTATTCTAGCCTTAACATGGGTAACGGGATGTTACAACTCTCCCCTCCTAACAAAAATTTTGTCCTCGAAATTCTTACCTGAATGATCAAATGGGTAGGCGTACTGATTCCTCATGTGCTCTTCCGTTTCTTATGTGGCTTCTTCACTCAAATGATTCTTCCAAAAGACTTTGACCATCGGGATCACTCGGTGCCTTAGTTGCTTTTCTAATAATCAATTATCCTCACAGGTTCCTCAATATAGCTTAGATTACTAGAGACTTCAATCTCCTGAGTTGGTATCACATGAGTTAGATCCAACCGATATCGCCTAAGCATGCTTACATGAAACACATTATGTATCTGAGCTATCTTTGAAGGTAAGGCTAACTTATAAGCCAATGGTCCAATTCTTTCAATTATCTCATATGGACCAATATACCTCAGACTTAACTTACCCTTCTTCCCAAATCTTAGAACACCACGCCAAGGTGATACTCTCAGAAATACCCTGTCACCAACTTAATACTCCATATCTCTCCTATATTGATCCACATAGCTTTTCTGTCTATCTTGTGCAATTTTAATTCTGCTGCGAATCAATTTTACCTTACCAACGGTATCTTGAATCAATTTTGGGCCTTGAACAATTTGTAGACCCTCTTCATCCTAGTATAAACGTGAACGACACTTCCTGCCTTACAATGCTTCATATGGAGCCATACTAATACTGCTATGATACTGATTATTGTAGGCAAATTCAATCAAAGCTATATATTTATCCCATGCTCCCTAAAACTCCATAACATAAGCTGTGAGCATATCCTCGACAGTCTTGATTGTTCTCTCACTCTAACCATTTGTCTGAGGATGAAATGCGGTACTGAAATTTAGCTTGGTACCCAAAGCTGTCTATAAACTACCCCAAAATCTCGAGATAAATCTAGGATCCCTGTCCGAGACTATAGAAACTGGAACCCCATGCAACCTCACAACCTCATTCACATATTGCTGAGCTAACTGATTTAGTGAAAGATTTTCTCTCACTGGTAAGAAATGATCCGATTTGATCAGTCTATTTACAATGAAACAAATGGCATCATGTTGACTCGGAGTCCTCGACAAACCCATAATGAAATCCATCGTGATTTGTTCCCATTTCCACTTCGAAATAGGTAACAAATGTAATTTCCCTGCTGAAGCTTGATGCTCAGCCTTAACCTGCTGATAAGTTATAAATTAGACACAAACTTTGCTACTTGCTTTTTCATACCAGACCACCAGTAATGTTGTTTCAACGTATTATACATCTTGGTAGTATCAGGATGCATAGCATAAGCTGCTAAGTGTGCTTCCTCCAAAATCTATTTCCTCAAATTATCAACATTGGGCACACATAATATTTTCTTTAACCTCATAGTATCATCTCTCACGTCAAATTAAGAATCTGGATTCACTGTCATTTTCTCAATTAACTTCACTAAATCTGGATCTCTGCTCCGAGCCTCTTTAATTCATTAAACTAACACAGGTCTCAACTTCAAAGTAGCTATCAATGTATCATTTTGCTCCAAACTCATATCAACATTTAGTGCCTTCAACTGAACTAGGCTAGGTAACCTTGATACCTGTACTTGTGCCACACTACTATATGATTTCCTACTCAATGCATTAGCTACAACATTAGCTTTGCCAGGATGACACTCAATTGTATAATCAGAATCTTTCAACAATTCTAACCATCTCCTCTGTCTCATATTTAACACCTTCTGGCTCAACAAATACTTCAAACTTTTATGATCAGTGAACAACTGAAAAGTCTCTCGATACAGGTAGTGTCTCCAAATTTTCAAAGAAAATACTACTATAGCAAGTTCCAAATCATCAACTGGATAATTAAATTCATGAGACCTCAACTATCTCGATGCATATGCTATTACTTTACTATGCTGCATTAATACACATCCTAGACCCTGATGTGATGCATCACTGTACACAACATAACCTCCAGAACCAGGCGGAATAGCTAACACTGGTGCTGTAGTCAACCGATGCTTAAGCTCCTCAAAACTCCTTTGGCAATCTTCACTCCATCTAAAAGGCACATTCTTTCTCAGAAATTTTGTCAAAGGGGCTGAAATCAGTGAAAACCTCTTGACAAACCTTCTGCAATACCCAGCTAATCCAAGGAAACTTCGGATCTCAGACACATTCTTCGGAGCCTCCCACTTCATTACTACTTCTATTTTCTTTTAGTCTACCTGAATGCCTTGTCCAGACACTATGTGACCTAAAAATACTACTTGATCAAGCCAAAATTCACACTTAGTGAACTTGGCATATAGCTGTTTCTCCCTCATCTTCTGAAGAACCATTCTCAGATGTGCCACATGATCTTCTCTACACTTCGAGTACACCAAAATGTCATCAATAAAGACAATTACAAATTGATCTAAATAAGTTTGGAATACCTTATTCATCAGAGCCATAAAAGCTACTGGAGCATTAGTTAAACCAAACGGTATCACCAAAAACTCGAAGTGCCTATATCTGGTTCTAAATGCACTCTTAGGAACATCTGCCTCAACTATTTTCAGCTAGTAATATCCTGATTTTAAGTCTAACTTTATGAACACCTGAACTCCTTATAACTGGTCAAAAAAATCATCAATCCGCGGCAGTGGATATTTATTCTTAACTGTTATCCGATTCAACTACCGGTAATTAATACACAATCTTAGGGTTCCATCCTTCTTCTTTACAAACAATACCAGAGCTCCCCAAGGTGACACACTAGGCCTGATGAAACCCTTATCTAACAATTCCTGCAACTGGGTTTTCAGTTCCTTCAGTTCAACAGGTGCCATCCTATATGGAGGAATTGATATAAGAGCGGTGCCTGGAACAATATCTATAATGAACTCCGTCTCCCTATTTGGGGGTAATCCTGGTAGTTCAGCTGGAAACAAATCTAAGAAATCCCTAACAATTGGAATATCCTGAATGGTTTGTTCATTCTGAGTATCCACCACGTGCGCTAGATAAGCCTCACATCCACCTCGGATCAATCTCAAGGCACTCAGGAAAGAAATTAGTTTGGCGGCACTACCTAACTAACTCCTCGAAACACCACTCTTGGCTGATTAGAGGATTTAAGCACTACTTCTTTAGTGTAAAAATTCATCACTAACCTATGAGCAGTGAGCCAATCCATACCTAAGATGAGGTTTATTTCTCTTAGCTACAATATAATCAAATCAGCTTCTAATTCTGCCTGATCAATCCAAACTATACACCTTTTACATAACTCACCGGTCATTGTTGTGCTACCCACTAGAGTGCTCACTACCAACACACATTTTAGTATCTCTCGCTCACACTGGAATTTAGATGCCAGATACAGGGTGATGAATGAATGGGTAGATCCTGTATCTACCAGTGCATATGCTTCAAAATTAGAAACATTCAACACACCTACTACCACATATGGGGAGTCCTGCGCCTCTTGTCTAGTAATGGCATAGACTCTGGCCTAAGATTGCGGCTGATTGCTCCACACCTCAGTCCTGAAACTGGGCCCTGCTGACTGAGTCCTACCTCTACCTCTACCTCTCTGTGCAGGTCTACTAGCTCTACTCTGCTGAACTATAGTTTCAGTCATAGTTCCTCCTCTAACTCTATACTGTGTTTCCAACATATCAGGGCAATCTTTGATCTGATGCTCATATGAGCCACATCGAAAACATGATCCCGATATCCGCCAACACTCACCACCATACTTTTTACCACAGTGCTCACATTCAAGCAATTGGTGCGACTGACTGGCGGGCATTTGTCCTCTACCACTCCTAGACTGAACAATTCTACCTCTTAGTTAGTTTCCAGATTGTCTCGATCTATACTAGAATCAAGATGATCTGTTCTGGCACTTTCTGAAGCTTATGTCAGAATTAGCCTGAGATTCACCCTGTCTCTTACCACTAGCTTCCTGTCTATACTCTGCCTGACCATCTTTTAACAGCTGTTCAATTCTAATTGAGGTTGCTCGGAGTTTTGTAAAACTGCCCAAGTTAGAGATGGCAAGCCTCATTCTGATTTCTATATTCAAATCATCCTCAAACCGCCTACATTTTATCTTACTCAGTTGGAATCAATGCAATTACATACCCCATTAACTCATTGAACTTTATCTCATAGTCTGCCACTGTGATCTTGCCTTGCTTCAGATCTAAGAATTTTTTCATCTTCCAATCCATGTAGATCTTCGGCATGTAATTCTCTCGGAACACTCCCAGGAAATCCTCCCAGGTCAAGTTACAAGGTCTGGTGATACTACCTGGAACAGTCTTCCACCACTGATATGCAGGACCTTGTAGGAGTGAATCAAACCTCTCATCTACCTCACAATCTATCTAGTCAATCACTCTTTCAATTCGCTCAAGCCACCCTTCTGCTTCAGCCGGGTCTGTGTTGGAATGGAAAAAGAAAGCATACTTTATTTGGAGAAACGGTGGATTTTAAACTTTTAAGAAATCATTTTGTAGCGGAAGCAACATATCCAAATCATCATGCCAATCCATACATGATATAGTATAAGGATAAAAACATGAACAAGATAAAGAGTACTACCGACTCCTTTTCTAGAACTTTAAATCCTCGCTGCACTATCCTCTCCTTCTTCTTGTATCCAAATCCTTTGCTTTTGAATCTTTTCCTTTAGCAATCTATCTTCTTCC
>JANZLC010000200.1:5726093-5737211 GCA_026413385.1 Erythroxylum gracilipes
TTTTACCTACACATATGGAGTAGATAATCACATGTGTATTAGGATGGTTTGGTTTTACCTACACATATGGAGTAGATGGTCACATGTGTATTAGGATGGTTTGGTTTTACCTACACATATGGAGTAGATGGTCACATGTGCATTAGGTGTTTGAAATGTACTATAAATAGAAGGTTTGATGTAAGAGAGAAATAGAATGAATTGATAAGGAGAAGTCTTCTCTCCCAAATACTCTAAAATTTTAAGTTTGGTTTTATAACAAACACAATTTTCTCTCCCAATCACCATCAACAAGAACTAGAAAACCTCACCAGATTACTCACGCGTATAGTGCAGAGAACAGTCACACATGCAGTAAGACAAAGACATATAAATCTTCACGCAACCTTCACTTAAGCCATCTTGCATTATCCATATCTTAATCAACGTGATCCACACCAATCTTCCTTAAGATAGAATTCTATTTTTGCAACAACTCTTATCTAAGAATCCAATTCAAGTAAGAAGTGTTATTTATTTATGCCACTTCTTGATTTATATTTTTAACCATTATCTTGAATACCCAATAATCAAAAATGCCAATATTAAATAATAAGAAATAATAAATATCTTAACAGAGCTCATTGGTTACCCGAATTGGTGGGTAGGTACAAGAGAAAAGAACCAAGGAGGAGGGAGTCGAGATTCATCTAGAAATAGCGGCAACCAAGGCACCTATCAGGGCTTGGGACAGCCCTCAGCCTAATAGCAGCAAAATCGAGGGCTCTTAATTTCTAGTTCCAAAAGGAAAGAGGGCCTCGACATTTCATGCCTTGGGGAGCAACTCCGAAGGACTTCCAACGATGTAAGGACTATCCAAGGAGTAGTTTCAGACGCTATTAACTTTGTTAAACCGCCGTGAAAGCAGCGACAAACTTTCCGGTAAGCCATGCAATGAATTTGTTTGGATATTAGACAGTAGTGCATCCAACCACATGATTGGGAGCTTCAAACTTTTGGAAGATGTAAAGAAATCGACCTCATTGCCCGTTTTGTTGCCAAACGGTGCAAAAATGATCGCGACTATGAAGGGTCGAGACGTTTTAAGTAAAGAAGTCACATTATCTAATGTCCTTTATGTGCCTTCTTTGACTTGTAATTTAATTTCCATATGTCAGTTGATTTCTAAGACTAATTGTCAAATTGTTTTCACTGATCAGCTATGTGTGATACAGGACCACACCTCGAGGATGCCGATTGGAGTGGGTGAGCTTCATGGGGGTCTGCTACTTCAGATCAACGGGGCAACATGTGGCGTTAAAGATGGAAGCGGTGGATTCCTTAATTCTTTGGCATCAGCAGTTTGGTCACCAAATAAGTCAGCATCTATCTTTCATTTTAGAAATTGGTTCTTTACGTTTTCAGATGATTTTATTTATGATTCTTATTTTCGAGCAAAATAGACTCGCTCTTCGTTTCCTTTTAGTAATAATCGTGCTGCGGATATTTTTGATTTTATACATTGTGACTTGTGGAGTGCTTATAGACAATTTACTAGTTGTGGTGCTCGCTACTATTTCTTGACTATTGTTGATGATTATAGTCAATGTATTTGGGTGCATTTGCTTG
Source organism: Erythroxylum gracilipes (assembly GCA_026413385.1). Taxonomy (NCBI): domain Eukaryota; kingdom Viridiplantae; phylum Streptophyta; class Magnoliopsida; order Malpighiales; family Erythroxylaceae; genus Erythroxylum; species Erythroxylum gracilipes. The sequence goes on from JANZLC010000200.1 coordinate 5,727,702, forward strand.
TTGAGAAAAGTGAAGCTAGCAAGTATTTGGTAGACTTTTGTGAGATGGTTGAAAGACAATTTAACAAACGTGTGAAGTGGATTAGGAGCGATAATGGAGGAAATTTTTGTTTGGAATCTATGAAAAGTTTTTACACTAAAAAGGGCATAATTCATGAAACCACTTATGTTAATACTCCACAACAAAATGGGTGGGTCGAGCACTGACACTAAAATATTTTGGAAGTTGCTAGGGCATTGCGTTTTCAAGCAAATTTGCCTATTAAGTTTTGTGGGGAATGTGTTTTGACTGAGGTCTACTTAATAAACTAAACAAAGGTGATCGTGGACATTTGAACGCAGCAGTGGAAGCTCGAGAATCTTTGGTTTGTGCAAATGCCTTCACGACTAAAGCAGTCTTCCCCCACCTCAAAGCTTCCTTCCCATAAATCATCCTTAGGTACATCTTATCCATTATCTGATTTTGTGGCATTTGATAATTTTTCTCATAGTCACCAGGAGTTTCTTGGAGTGGTAAGTTCGATTATTGAGCAACGGAACTATGTAGAGGCAATGCCAGATGAACGATGGAGGGATGCGATGGCCTTAGAGATTGCTACTCTTGAAGCAAATCAGATTTGGACTCTTGAGGATCTTCCCCCAAACAAGAAGCCTATTGGTTGCAAATAGGTGTATAAAGTCAAACATAAGGCAAATGGCATGGTGGAATGATATAAGGCACACTTGATAGCCTAAGGATTTATGCATATTGAAGTATTGGATTTCCATGAGACATTTGCTTTGGTTGCAAGTTGGTGACTATTCAAGTTTTCTTGTTCGTTGTTGTTGCTCGAGGTTGGGAATTCCATCAGATAGATGTCAACAATGCCTTTTTGCATGGTGATCTCGAGGAGGAGGTCTATGATGGGCCTAGCAAACCAACAATCCAGTTCGTGTATCAAAGGAAGAAGGCAAGAGGTTTTCCTAAAGCTGGGTCCAACAAAGAGTAGAAGAATCTGAGTTTGTCATGCATAAAGGAAATGAGTGGAAGTTAGTTACGTAGAAACAAGTGGCTGTGCGTGTGGGTTAATTGTTATATTTTGTTAGGAGGTACAGGGTACATCAGCCAGCAGGGCATTTTGTTATACGTTTGTTATACAAATTATATGTTTGTTATACAAAGTAGCTTATATATAGACAGAGAGAGAAGGAGAGAGCATGGAAAAAATATTGTAGTTGAATGATGACATTACTGAGAAAGGCAGAGCTTTGAAATCTGCCGGTGTCAGCTCTCATAAACCATTTCAATACAATCCTTCGATTCCTCTCTTCATTTCTGCTATCACACCCGTATTTACACTTTTACTACTGTTACATTACATTTGCTTCTATCAGTCTACATGAGGATACCGTTGGGCTTTGGGCATGGGCAGGACGAGAAGGTTTGCAAGCTACGCAAATCTTTGTATGGCCTCCAATAAGCATCTAGGAATTGGTTTGCTAAGTTGAGTGAGAGTTTGCAGAGGTATGGTTTTGCTCAGTCTCAAGCTGACTATTCATTATTTACTTTTGCTTTTCGTCGTGGATTATTTTTCTTGGGTTTGTTAGTTTATGTGGATGATCTCATTCTTATGGGAAATGACCATGATGCTTGCTTGAGATTTAAAGATTATTTGCATTGATGTTTTAATATCAAAGACTTTGACGTGCTAAAATACTTCCTCGAAATTAAGGTAGCTTGATCTCCTCATGGGTTGTTTCTTTACCAGAGGAAGTATACGCAGGATATTTTGTCGGAGACAGGTTTGTTAGGGTGTCAACCAGCCGACACGCCTATGGAGCAGCATCATGGCCTCGGGATGGCAGAGGAGACTTCGCCGAGGATCCCACAACGTATAGACGCATCTTTGGCTATCTGATTTATTTGACAATCACGCGACCGGAGATCTCTTATGTCGTCCACATTTTGTCTCAGTTCTCCCAGAAACCTCTCCAGGTCCATTTCGACGCAACAATGTGAGTAGTTCACTACATAAAATAAATTTAGGGTAAGACATCCTTCTTCAACCTGAGTGTGATTTACGTCTCTGAGGTTTTTGTGACTTTGATTGGGCGAGTTGTCCCATTACACGACGATCTGTTATCAACTACTTTGTCTTATTGGGCAGATCACGTTTTTCTAGGAAGACAAAGAAGTAACCCACTGTATCCCGTTCTTCCGCCGAAGCAAAGTATTAGACCATGGAGGCCGCTACTAGTGAGCTCTTGTGGCTCAAGACTTTGTTACACTCTCTTGGCGTCACTCATCTTGAGCCTATGTTGTTATTTTGTGATAGACAATTTGCCATTCACATTGCAGCTAACCTAGTCTTCTATTTGCGAACAAAACACATAGAGATCGATTGTTATTTTGTTCGCGAACACGTTCAGACGTGTTCTTGAGACTCGTCATATTCAGATCGATTTGTAGCCCACGGACTTATTCACCAAGACTCTTGGACATGCTCGGTTTCATACTCTTCTTGGCAAGTTTGACATTCACGATCTTCATGCGCTGACTTGAGGGGAAGTATTATAATTTTGTTGTTTTTATTTATTTATTAGGCCAAATTGTAATTCATAATAAGTTAGTGGCTAGGGTTGCTTTTTTTTTTTTTGGTAGATTGGTATATAACATCTCATTGTAACTATTTGTATAATCAATCAGAAATTCGACAATAAAATTTTTCCACCAAAATTTTATCAAAATGTGATACATCCTATCACCATCATTTGCTTACAGTTTAATCCCTGTGTTAAGAAGAGGAAATTAGGGAGAAACACGATATATTGTGAGGATAGTACCACATTCCAAGAGTACCAAATTTATCACTTTGCTCATGTAAATGGATTGTACACAAATTAAGGCCACTAGCTACTACTCTTCTCTTCTGTATTGCAAGCTCTCTTCTGAGAGTCGCATGTCTCCTCGTGAATTTTACTTACCACACCGGGCCGGGCTTGATTCCCTTTTCGATCTTGTCTTGAGAAAGGTTAAGTTGGAGAATACAGGAACACTAAAAAGATGGAACATAAATACATAATTGCCTAACAATTATTATTTTTCTTTTAAAAAATGAAGGTTTTTTTTTTTTAATGAAAGAAAGTTTCAACCATCTTCCTTCACTTTTTTTCCAATATTTACAGAAAACATAGAACAAAATTTCAACTTAATCGTCTCTAGATTAGGTTTGTAGATGTGTTTTTGGCAACACTTTGGTCTACTCAGAAATCTTTTATTTAATATTACTCTATTCATTCTTATTTAATGTTCAAATCAACATCCTGTTAAGCATTTTAGAAATTGTCTAATTTTATTCAATACTAAAAATACAGTAAAACATCTTAATATTATACTGAGGATCCTTAGTGGTCTAGCCATGGGAGCAATGAGTGAAGTTGTCTACTTGCCATGATTGGGGCCGGCGGGAGATGCTTGGTGAGAACTGAAGGCTTGGTGGTGCTTCACGAGGTAATCTCAGGCCGTTGTTTACATTATGCAGCATGCTACAGTTGATTCTCTGGTGGTGGTCCAAGAGCACATGGATTGACAGCAACACATCCTAATGCATCTTTCGTCGTTAATGTAATTAGGACATGTCACATAGTGGGGGGATACAACCTGCGTGTAGGAAAAGTATAATGCAATAATGGATTTGTTGAGATTGTTATCTATTTATAGGTGAATCAAATTGGGACGTAATCCCTTGTTGTATACAATAAAAGAAATTTTTTTATGAATAATAAATCGTATCTTTTTATGAAATTTGATTTTTTTAAATCAATTTTTAAAACAGGTTATTAAAAAATTATTTTCACTGTATAAATATTCAATTTCTAATAATTTTCACACCAACAAGTTAAAGAACTCTATAAATAATTTAAACGGATATACAAAGAGTGCTTTCTACCGTAGAGCCTACATTCATTTATAATAAAGTGTAAGCTTTTTAATAATTTAACTAAAATATAATTATATTTTTAATTAAATATTAATTAGAATTTTAAGTAATCCCAAATATCAATTAGGTCTAATTAAAGTCTAGTATCTAATATACTAATTAGTATTTATTAAATATCTTATATTTGATTATACAATTTTTCAAATTTTACAATGAAATTCAACTTAATTAAATTATATTTTTATCTCTTTATTATATTTAAGAATTTTAATTTATCTTAATTATTCAACTAAACAATTCATATCTATAAACCAATATTGAAATCTAACAATGCATCATAACCACTCAAATATTAAAAATATCAACGTAATTTTGACAACTTTAGTGTGCATACTTCTTTAATATAATTCAATCTAGACACTAAGTTTATAATTAATATATATTCTATTTAAGTTTGATCATATTGGTTCTATAAGATTAGTAATTTATTCTTTTAGTGTCAATTGAAAACTATTTTCAAAATACAATTCTACTTTAGTTAAGGATTTCTTAAGTGCATACTAATTAAAAAAATAGCAGAACATTTTTCCTAACCATTCTAATTAGGTGAATATATTAATTATTGAGCTACCTCCATTTGTGTCTATCATGTCGAATGACTACCAATCGAGTTGTTTTTAACTAAAATAAGTCTTAAATAGTATCAAAAATATTATAATCCCTTTATAAGATATTGTAGAGTTCTCAATTTAATGGTTCATTTATACAATCACTACAATGAGCATTTTTATATACAAGTAATGTTTCCTAGAATTCTCGTATTCGTTCAATTAAGTGAATTTGTTCTCGAATAAGCACTTGCATATTTATTTAAATATTTTCATATTTTAATCTAAGATGGATTAATTATTTCATAAGAAAAAAACATAATGTATGCTAGTGTTTCACTATATTAATCTTCATTCTTCATAGAGTAATGACTACAAACAATTTAGAAAAATAACTTAATGTGATATTAATATCATAATTTTATTTGCAAAGTATATTTTTCTCGTAGACTTTATTTTATAAGTTAGTTAATTAAATAAACATACATAAGATAAAAATTTTCTTTAATTAATTATGTCACGAATATTCAGTCAATCGATTGTTTGTAGAGCATAAATCATCACTATCTTATGTATATAAAAAATATAATAAATAACTTTAAATAATTATTTATAATAAGACATTTTAATCTAGAACATGATTAATCTATAAACATAACAAAGTATAAATCATAAATCATAAATCATACCTTGTTATTAACAAAGTAAATCTCTACAGATGAATATTTTGTTCGTCGCAAATTATACAATTTTATCGGTGGAATGTGATTCTCCGTCGTAAATTTGTAACAGTATTATTTCTATCGGTACTTTTCTATCGAAAATCGGTAATTTTCTTGTAGTGTTGATAAGTTACCAGAGCAACTATTGTCATAGCATAACTGTCTGATCTATAAAAATATTTACATGAGCAAATTGAAAGAATTGTATAGAGAGAGTAATATAAGAAGTGCTAATTACAATAAAGCCTACCCCTATATTTATATAGACGATTCAAACCTTAATTATTAAGTCCCAGTTAAGCTCAATATTTAGTATTTGTTCATATTAATCAAATATATCATATTTACTTTTAAAGTTACTCAAATTTTATTCAATTCTCTTTTTTCTATAACTATTTTTGTGTGTAATCTATACAAAAGAGCAAAAGCTAACTCTACTCTACTCAAGGTTGCTTTCTCTTGCTGCATCTATGTCATGTGCAGGGAAAGGAATCACCGTATACATAGAAAATTTGAAACACACAAATACTTGTTAACTGGATCAATGAAATTATTAAGTCTAATCAAGCTTAGGTGAAAATAAGTGAAATAGAAAGAAGAAAATAGGACCTGTATTGAAGAAAACCTCCCTTTGCTACTTAGTTTTGCATTTGAATTTACTTTTTGAACTTGGTTTGTGTAATTGAAGGTGCTAATTGAGGTTACAGAATGTAACTAATTAATTTTGTATGGCTCCTCTTTAGGCCAATTATTCATTTGGAATAAAAAAAATTATGTAAATGCCAAAAAACATATTATATTCCTAAATATGTAGGTAATAAATGAAAATTATAATTATAAATATTTATAATTTGATAAATTAAACTATTTAAGTGATCTTTGATTCTTTAACTAAATACTTTATATTCATATATTAATATTGATGTCTAGTGATATATCATAATTACTCAAATATTAAGAATCTTAAAGTGATTTTGACTAACTATTTCATATATAATTTTTTGTACATTTCAATTATTTCATCATACAATTATGATTAAACATAGGTTATATATTTAATTTCACTCTATTTGAGTCTAATGATATTAGTTTTGTAGCATTAATAATTAATTTTTTAACGATGTTTAAAAACTATATTCAAAGTATTATTCTACTTTGACATGATTTCTTAAATCAATACTATCAAGAATAATAAAAATTATCTCTAATTATTTGAAGTGATGAATCATGTATTAATTACTTAACTATCCCTATATAGTTTATATAATGTCTAACCACTACTAGTTGACTAACCTTGATTACAATAGGTCTTAAGTAGCATCAATGAATACCATTAGACTACCCTTGATTATGAAAGGCTCTAAGTGGTATCAAAAAAATAAGAATTCTTATATAAAGTATTTTGGAGATCTAAGTCAAAGAATTACTCGTATAATCGCCATATTGAGCATATATTTTTATACACACAAATAATATTTCATATGAAATACTCATCATATGAGTCAATTTAATGAACATGTTTTCTAACTAGTACCTAAACATTTCTTTAAGTATTTACATACTTTTAGATGACGAGATCAACTATTTTTTTTAAATAAAGAAGAAGCATGATATGTGTTCATAATACTATTTTATTAATATCTAAATTTAATAGAATAATGACTACAAAAATACATATTAATGAATTACAAATTTCACAATTATGAATTGATCATAATTTATTTATAATTGTAATTATTTTAAGTTTATCTCACGAATTAGTTAATTAAACAAAACAAATGAGAATAAAAGAATCCCTTAATTAAAATATGTCATGTTATGCAACCAATTAATTAACTATACCCTCATAAACTAGCATTCATATTTTCAGAGTTTCTTTAATTAAATGTGTCACATTTTGCAACACTATAAAGCATATACTAACATGTGCAATTTCAGAGATTGGTTTGTCTCTTAATAGTTGATACCTTCTATCTTCTATCACCGTAGCCCCCAAATTTTGAAGACAAAAGTAGAATGAAGAGTAAAGTTTGGAAAGCAAATGCAGTGTCTTGGCCATTCCCGTAAGTAGGCTATTTTAGACTTTGATTCCTTTGTTGATTATTAAATAAAGCACATAATTAGATTTATAATCACCTAATATCAATGATTAAAAAAAACCTATCGATTTGATCGATTAAATCGTAAAAATCTTGAACTATTCAATTTTTTGGTTCAATTTATTTTAATAATTTTTGTCGTTTAAAACTTATTAGTTTATTAATTAATTGATCAATTTTTGTAAACCAATAAGTTTTTATAAAACAAAATAAATCAATTAATTTTATTTAATAATCTCCTTTTTCAATTGCATTTCAAATTCTTCGATTAATAAGAACAATCTCTTCTAATATATTTTAAAATTTTTAATTTCATTTAGTCTTTAGTCGATTTTATGACGATCTAATACCTGTTAAATTTTTTAAATTTTAAAAATATTGTTTTATCGGTTTAAATTTTAGTACAGTTATTAAAACATTAATTAAGATATACTTACATAATATCAAACCCTGATAGAAACAACAAAGAAGCATCCGATCGCATCAAAAATTATCGGCTGCTCAACTCTCTGCAACAATCTCTCCCTCAAGCCAGATTCTTGGCTTAACAAGAGACATTGAGTAAAGCCAAAGCGGCTATTGATGTAGATGTCAGGATAGGGAAAGGTAAGACCTGTATTAATTGTGTACACTGGTTGGAGATAGGAAGCAACCAACAAAACCGAGAAAATGACAAGTTAGAAAAAGAAGGATATGAAGTTCTTTACCTCAAGGAAAAAGAATAGGAAAAACAATTTAATATGGAGAAAACGTTGGTGCATTAGGTATTTATTGGTTATTAATTTAATAAGAACGTGTTGCATACTTGCTTATTTAATAAAAGGTATCATGTCTACCTACTTACTGAAAGATCTAGCTTGATTAGTTTCTTTTAAACACATTTTGTTTAATAAATCTTAATTTACATAATAACATGTAAAGTTGTTTATTTGTGAGTATAAGGTAACATGTTCAAATCACGAAATTATCTTCTTTGTAAAAATATAAAGGAAAGTTGCGTATATTATAACTCTCTCTAAACTACCGTAAAGTCTGAAATCTTGTGCATTGAATACATTGATTATTTTTTTTAATAATTTGGACAATATCTGATCTGATGATCGACTTTGTTGCCTTTGCTTAACCTACTTCATAATTATTGGGATTTAGTGGTTTTGTAACAAAGAAGAAGAAACATCTTAATAATGAGGAAATAAGAAGAATTAAAGAGAATGTCCTAGATACCCATTAAAAGATAACCTTCCATATATCTGATTTTGTGGCTTATCATATATAAATACAATAAAAACTTATAAATTAATTAGTTTATTAATTGAAACAAGTATTAATTGATTCATAAATAAATAATTTGTGGAATTTATTCATAATTCAATGAATATATATTTATTCATTTTACTAATATGATTAATTGAATATGAGAAGGAAATAAGTGATAAAGTTAATGCTTTGTGACTGTAAGGTTACAAATTTGAGTCATAAAAATAACCTCTATGTAAAAACACAGAAGAAAAAGCTAAGTATAATTGATATTCCTTTATTAACCCTCACAAAGCGTGGAGCTTTATGTACCGGTTCGTTTACTTTTTAGTTAATTTATAGTTTTGACAAATTATTAGTTTATGACATGCATCCATAGAATTTTATAAAGAATTCATTTTAAAAGTATTATTTTAATAATGTATTGAAATTATTAACATAAAAATATTATATAAAATAAATTATTGATTAATGAAATATTATTTTATTTACATGCATCCCACAGAAAACAACAAAGGAATAAGAAAAGGCTTGAAGCGTCAAGTAAGAACAGACAACGTGGAGCCATCCCAAAAAGGCATGCTTAGTTGATAGCGTGTAAAGAGAATAATGTTCTTATATTCAATCATAACGTCCACTTAAATAATAAGAAGATTAAAGCGTGCAATGTTTGCATCCTCTTTCAATTTTATTTTTTTTAATAAAACAAGGAAAGAAAATAAACTAAACTAAATTAGTACAAAAAGTGACGGTATAACGCGTCATGCTGGTCTCGAATGAGACAGTTCAAAATAGTTGGCTGGGGCGTCTAGAGAATGTGGACTTCGAGGCCTGAGAGGATAGCTAGCGAGGCGAGGTGGTCCGCGCATTGATTCCCCTCCCTAGGAACATGCTGGAGCTGGATG
>JANZLC010000200.1:5737311-5749231 GCA_026413385.1 Erythroxylum gracilipes
AGATGATGGTTTTCAGCGTGAGGATATGCCTGAAGCCAGGCCAACGAGACAAAAACCCGATCCAGGCGCGCGTAGACTCTACCTCGGCGCCAGGTAAATCGGGAGCCAACGAACCCCAGGTCATGGAGACAGCACTCGTGCGCCCAATTCTGAAAACGTTTATTAACCACGGGCGAGGTGAGGGCCCCCCCTCGCTTATCCGCGATATCAAGTTTGGCATTGAAATCCGCCCAATAAGCCAAGGATGGGTACTTTACTTATTTTACTTCATTTCATAAGCCATGGCCATCTCTGATGTCTCTACCAGTAAGTCTCCCCTAATAGAGGACACTGTTGATGGTTGTGTCGACTACTGCGGCAGGCCGGTGCACCGATCAAGCTCCGGTGGATGGAGATCAGCATGTTTCATCATCGGTGAGCCTTTTTTTCTTTGATCATTGTTTGCTCTTTAGGAAGATGATGACTATGTTTTAGAAACAAAATCACAGTATTTGATCATTCTTTGTCTCTTCTGTAGCTGCGGAGGTGGCAGAGAGGTTCGCATATTTTGGGATATATTCAAACCTTATGACATACCTGACGGGTCCGCTCGCCCAACCTACTGCATCATCAGCTGAAAATGTGAACACTTGGTCAGGCACAGCCACGCTGCTGCCACTTCTCGGAGCCCTTGTCGCTGACTCATTTCTCGGTCGCTACAGGACAATTCTCTTTTCTTCCTTCATCTACATACTGGTATTCTTGCATTAATTTTTGTATCTCATTCTAATCCTTTTCCTACCTAACAATTGTTTGCTTGAAATACCGAAAGTCGATCCTATTTGTCACATCATTTCCCTACCTAATTTGCAGGGGCTAGGCTTGTTGACTCTATCAGCTGCAATGACTTCTTGTCAGACTACCAGAAGTTCTAAGTCATGTTCTCCATCTCAGTTCCAAGTAACCTTGTTCTTCTTGTCTCTGTATCTAGTAGCTATTGGGCAAGGTGGTCATAAGGCCTGCATTCAGGCTTTTGGGGCTGATCAATTCGATGGGCAACATCCAAAGGAGAGTAAAGCCAAAAGTTCCTTCTTCAATTGGTGGTATTTCAGCTTTTCAATGGGCATTCTCTTCACACAACTGGTTTTGGTCTACATACAAGATAACGTTAATTGGATCCTTGGATTTGGAATTCCCTTATTTGTGATGCTACCTTCGGTGCTGTTCTTCTTACTTGGTACCAGGACCTATAGGTTTAGTTCCCATGGAAATGAGAAAAATCCAATAACGACATCTATTCGGGTGCTTGTTAGAGCTGTCAGGAATCGAATTACTCTTTCGGCCAAAGCTTGGAGAGAGGAAGGTTACCTGTCTCATAAAAGTTCAGGGCATTTAAAGTAAGTGAAATTTCTATATCATCTCTTCAATGATTAAGTGTAACGATGTTTAATATGCTAAAATCTCTAGAGAAATAAAAATGAAAGGACAATATAAAGAAGATTGCTTGGACAAGTTTGGTTTCCTATCTCTGCTAGGTATGTTCTTGCAATTAACAGGTCCAGTCTCTTACTTTCATTTGCGAAGATTCCCTGACACCGTGCCAAGTGGACTCGAAGATTTTGGTTCCATGGAAGACGGAAATAAAATGTGCATTATTGAAAGAGATGTGGAAGAAGGCAAGGCAATGTTGAGACTTATTCCAATATGGGCTACAAGTTTGATATACGCCATTGTGTTTGCACAAACCACAACATTCTTCACAAAGCAAGGAGCTACAATGGACAGAACAATCATCTCAGGCTTCGAAATCCCACCTGCTTCACTTCAATCATTCATTGGCATTGCCATTATTTCATTTGTTCCTATATACGACCGCATTTTTGTCCCTGTAATTCAAAACTTGACTGGGAAACCCTCAGGTATTACAACGCTCCAGAGAATTGGAACCGGCATGTTCATATCTACTGTCTCAATGGTAATCGCAGCCATAGTCGAGACAAAAAGGCTGAAAACTGCAGAAGAACATGGGATGATCGATCTGCCATATGAAACAGTTCCAATCAGTGTTTGGTGGTTGGCTCCTCAATATGTGTTATGTGGTATTAGTGACGTGTTCACCATTATTGGTCTTCAGGAATTTTTCTATAGCCAAGTTCCAAGGGAACTGAGGAGTGTAGGACTCTCACTTTATTTCAGTGTGATGGGTGTTGGGAGCTTTTTAAGCAGCTTTCTAATCTCTATAATCGACAGGGCAACTGATGAGACAGGTCGAGAAAGTTGGTTCTCTAACAATCTCAATCGGGCACATCTTAATTACTTCTACTGGCTATTAGCTTTACTTAGTGCAATTGGATTCACTGCCTACTTATGTAATGCGAGGTCATACAATTATAGGAGAGAACATATGAATAAGATGTTAATCAGATGAAACTAAAGGTATATGGAGTTATGACCTCTTTTGCTAGTGAAGCTTCTTGTGTTTGATTGGTTATGGTCAATGTTCTCTTGCTGTAATCATTCCTGGCTTGTCATGAAACATAGCTTTGGAAGCAAGGGATAAAATTAAAAACCCTTGCAAATTTGTATATAATATGTAACAATATTTGAAAATAATTTTTATTAACTTTGATAATGTCCTCTTCTATTTGATACTTAGGGGTTGCTTGGTTAAGGAGTATGAGAATAAATAAATGGGAATGAAACGAATAGTAATGATTGGTTATTTATTATGATTGATTGAATAGTATTTTCATATCCAAATTTTAGATAATACTCCATACCCTCCATAAATGGGAGGAATGGTTTTGATTCGTACCAATAATAATATTTTTTAATTTTTAAATTAAATATAATTAATTAAAGTATAATTAAAATGTAATTAATTAAAATATAAAATATAATTAATCAATTAAATTAATTAAGATAAAATCTAATTAATTAATTAAAATATAATTAATTAATTAAAATATAATTAATTAATTAATTAAAATACAATTAATTGATTAAAATATAGTTAATTTGTTAATTACAATGTTATTAAATAAAATATAATTTATTTATTAACTAAAATATAACAAATTTTTATTTCTCAATATTTTTAACAAACCAACCACTATCAATGGTAATGTTGATCATTCCTTCCTCTTAACTAACTATCATAATTATAATGATTATATCTATTCTCATTCCTCACTATATTCATTCTTATTCCTATTACCATTTCCCTATGTAAACCAACCGCCTCCTAAAAATGAAAATTAAAAAATTAAAAAAAGTAAAAATAAAATTCGGTGCCGCTAACTCCCTCAACGTTCTCGGGTTAAGATTTGTCATCTTTTTGTCTTATTCTTGAAAGTTAGAGTCTTCACCAATTGTTAGATCTAGTTTAACTTTCACGTCTACAGGTGAACAACTGCTTCCTTGCTTAGTCTTTTTTCTCAACTGACGCGCTGTCTTCTCAATTTCTGAATTGTATTGCAATTTACCTGTCTGAAAAGCACGAGTCATACAAGACAAGAGATCAACAATAACTGTAAAAATGAAAACGCAAAGAAACTAAGAAACTTGAAATAGCTCCCCGGTAATGGTGCCAAATTTTGGTCGAGTTATAGAAGCCTCCAAAATAATACCGATTCTCCAAAATTTTGTAGTAGTCGTAGAATCAGTTCGAATCCCTAGAGAATTGAACACTAGCTTCTTAATTTCAAGCAATAAAATTACATGGGGTTTTTTTGAATTTATTAATTGAATTTAAATATGAGAAAGTCAAGATTACTAAACTCCGATACAAAGGAAAGATCTCATCTAATTGTAACATTGATCATAAGTTCAAAAAGAATATTTTCATGATTCAAGTAGTTAGTCCGAAACATATTAAGATAGCCGTAATAAGTCTCAAATTTTCCTAAATTAATTGGTTCAAACCTAACATTCAATCCAAAACTTATCATCTATTGACTGGTGTGATAGCATTCCATATCAAATAAATAATGGCAATAAGCTCCGTAAAAAAGATTAAACCCTAAATTAAATAATCGAGATAGCTGCAACTATTTAATTTAGTTTTCTTGTTTATCATAAGTTAAATATGGAAATTCATAAATAACCTATTTGCTACTTGTATCAATCCTTCATGACAATTATGGATAATTGAATTCCTAGATAGCGATAGAATAATCAATATTAAATTAAATTGTTAGATTAATTGAATATCAATCATTTATGAAATATGTGAACTCAAAATAAGAAATACTTGAATTAAAACGTGAATAAAAGTTTGAAACACAAAACTTCACAAAGTTACAATCAGAGTATTAAATCCCCTTGAATCAGAAAGATGAATTTAGCCACACATGGCTTTCGCTCCAATAACAAAAATAGAAAAAAGATTAAGAATTGCTAAAAACGTCAAAAAGAGAGAACCTTTTCTGTTACGAGAAGTACACTTTTATAAGGTCTTATAATGTAATCATAATCTAACTCTAACTTGTAAAGATGTCTATCTAAAACGAATTCAAAATCAAACTCCTTCGTGATAAAGATCAGGCGAATTATTCCAGTCAAACTCTAACTCTTCAAATGATCAGCCTTATCCATTGCAACAATCTCTTCACTTTATCCAAAATTTGTCATTATCATCAATAGAGTCCCAATTTGATGCAATCTCTACTTTTCATTTCCTAAAATAAAACAAACATTAATTCCATACTTAAGCACACAAATAAATTCAAAACAAAGGAGATAATATCAAATAATTAGTCAAGATGAGATCTTATCAATAGAGTATAACTCAGTTTTGTTTTTGAGAACATAGACTCCTATGCATATAATAAAATCATCAATAAAAAGAAAAAAATACTTATGACCCTAGGAGTGCTGAAGTTCAACCATGGATTGAAAATTCAAATATGTAGTTAATTTTTACAACATAGACCTATGTATATCTAGTAAAATAATCAATAAAAAGAAAAAAAGGACTTATGACTAAAGGAGAACTGAAGTGGAGTTAGGTCCCATTTATCGATATAAAAATATTGGAACTCCTAAGATCCAAAGATGCTAAAGGCATTTTCATTAGTTTTCCTAGATAACAAGATGAACAAATTAAATAGTGGTAGAAGACAAACAGGAAGATATCTGATACAGTTTGATTATAAGGATGACCCAATCTAGAATGTCAATCTTCCAAAGAAACACTTTCACCTAACAAAATGTGTTAATTTGATGAGTATTGTAGAAAAGGACATAAAGAACATCTTTACTTGGCCTTTCTAATAGGATTTTCTTGGTGATCACTTGAAAAAAGAACAAAGACAAGGAGCGAGATCTTTTATCAAAAAAGTAATAGGGTCAAAATTCAAAGAAACATTAGTTGTCAAATGCAAATTTTTGAATAGAGAGTAATGATTTTGTAATTTTTAGAATCAACAAATATTTTTAATTTTTTATTTATTTATGTGTAGTGAGAATGACCTTATTAAAGTGAGTAATAGGCAAGGATTGTTTATTACCAATTCAAATTGGTTGCATATATATCGTAATAGCTTTAAATTGACTCATGTTTGTTAAAATATGATGTGTTGCACCTGTGTCAGAACACCACGACATAGGCTGAAATTTTGTATTAATTGAAGATTCTAAGGATGCAGTTGGATGATATATCAGTGGAGAATAAAATAAAGGCTATGAAGCTTGCCATGCAATGTTGGCTGGCGATAGTGAGTTACTTCTAGGTGAATATCGACACCGCAAGTGATAGACAGGATAATTTTTGTATTCACAATTCTGGCATAATTCTTAGATTTACGATGATGAGATTGATTCAGTCTTGAATTACTGAGTATTGGTGATTGAAGATTGTTGTTGTGATAGCCTGTAAGCCAATTTGCTATTGGAGGATCATGAAGTCTCTTAAGTTAAATATCATGAGCTAGTAAATACCCATGCAATTCATGTAAAAGCACTGGTTTAGAATGAAAATTAAGAGTATAACATTTAGCACCAATAGTATGGTATACAATAACATTGAATTATGCATATAAAATCTGACGACCAGTAATTACTAATTCATCAGCTAGTTCATTAGGTTTCAGTCCGTAAAACTTTGTATTAAGATGAAGCAACCTGGTCTAAGTTACAAACTCACAAATATGAGCTAATAATTGCCACCAATAATAAGATTGAGGCTCTATAACGTAAGGAAAACTTCCTTTGTCAGTGAAGGAAGTTGGCCCTTTGAAATCAAATATCAAAATTTAGATTTGAAATGATAATATTGGCATTATCTGGTGATGGAATACAAAGGATTGGGAGAAGGATATTTACCATCAATGGGATAAGTTTAAAGAGTTATGAATTGAGCAAGCCATATTAAATAATTTTTTAGTGTGGTTTTATTAGGTTTGATTTGAAGAAAGTACGGATTGTAGTGTGATCATGAAAGAGGGAAAGGAAGAAGATATTAAGGATTGAGTGGAGGTTGGTTTAGAGTGTGATACCGTGATAGTGTTTGATTCTTATTCTTTCGTTAATGAAGAATTTGGTGAAGGAGAAGTTGATACGTCAAATATTATTCTGATTAAGCTCCAATACCATGTAACTTTGAGAAAGAAATGTAAGTTTTCTTTTATAATAATGGAGTACTTGATTGACGTGATTTGCAGGTTATTGTATCGATCCGAAAGTTTATCCAGTGTGCATCTAAAAGATAACTGCTGCGGATTCTTCCGTTTTAAAAAAATGTTTAGTTCTATTTTTTTTATTAATCCATTCATAATTAAAAGAAAATGCAAATTGATCAAAAAGCAAATTCTATTTTTAAAGACAAATTAGTGAAGATGCCTGCGTTGTCAATCCCAACGTTTCATCTTTAGTGAAAATGATTTAAGTTTCCAACTTTTGATACTAAATAGAATTTTAATGTTTTGTATGGTTTAATTAACCAAAAGGGTATTCGTTTTACCATAAACAGAAATTGAAAGCACGTAGATCAGGCTGTTAAAGGGACTTTCTGTTGGAAAATTAGGTCCGGATTTGATCAGAACTGCAACGGAATAATCACGAAATTTTTCTGTGACTTTTATTTTTTCGAAAACTAAGATCTATTTAATTTTATAAAATGATTAACACGAATCAAAATAAAGCAGAAATTTAATTCGTACCTTATTTCAAAACTTGATCTTTATCTTGATGCATCCCTCGAACCATTTCCAAAACTGATTCGTCTCAACCAAATCAAATATCAAGATAAGAAAAGCATCATCAAGCAGAGCCAAATGGAAACAGTATTGTGGAAAATGACATTCAATGGTTGCAGAAGCTGTTGATAAACTTAGGATTGATGTAGCGTTTTCTTCACCTGCGTGTTAGTTCCTACAGATTTAGCCATAGAATTACTGTTACAGTGTCTTGTATAGAACGTGTTTTGTTTAGGCAGTGAAATTGTATTTGATGGGTCAGATCTCATTGCTTATATATATTATTATAATTTAAGATAATTATAATAAATTGTTAATTTAAATTAAATTTAATTAATTCAGTACAAGTTTAAGAGCTGAGTCGTGTATTTTATCGTTATCTTTTAACCGAAATTTAAGAGAACGAATTTAAAAATATATATAAATTAGAAAATTTTTGAAAAATTTTAACTTCATTTTTAAAAAAGTTTCTTAAATTATAGAGAAAAATTATGGTTTTTTGACCTTATTATTAAAAATAATTTCCTTGTCTAAATATGTGATAAATTTTAATTTATATCAATAATTTTAATTAATTGATATATTATTTATATCATATATGTTTTAAAAAACCTGGTAGGTAATAAACGGCCTTCAGCTTTCTAAATGGTTTATAGTCTGCAGTGCTCCAAAAATTTCACATTCCTAGGTGATTTCACCGATCTCAAGTAAATAAAAACCTGGAGATATTAAAAAGTCAAGGGTCATTCGTATTTAAAAACCTGGAGATATAAGTTTACTTTATAATAACGGAGTATTTGGTTAGTGTAATTTGTAGATTATTACGTCAATTTGAAAATTTAATCAGTGCATATTTAAAGAATAACAATTGCGGATTCTTCCTTTTCCAAAAATAAAGTATTGTCTAATTTTATTTTTTTATTAATCCATTCATAATTAAAAGAAAATGCAAAATGATCAAAAAGCAAATTCTATTTTTAAAGACAAATTAGTGAAGATGCCTGCGTTATCAATCCCAACTTTTCATCTTTAGTGAAAATGATTTAAGTTTCCAACTTTTGATACTAAATAAAATTTTAATGTTTTGTATGGTTTAATTAACCAAAAGGGTATTCGTTTTACCATAAACAGAAACTGCAAGCACCCAGATCGGGCAGTTAAAGGGACTTTCACCATCCTCCATTTCCCTTCTGCTTCTCCTCCTGCGTCCATCTTCATAATGTTGTGTCTAACCCAACTCGAAAGTGACGGTCACATGTTGTTTTGGATACGTTCTTAAAAGTGTTTTTTGTCAGATACATATATATTAGTGAATATATAAAATTAATTAAGTTGAGTTTATATAATAACTTAAATTATTGTAATGAAACAGTCACTTAATATAATATTAGAGTCTTTATGACTAAATAGTGATAAGTTCAAATCCTACCATCTAAAATGAGTCTGTGCAAGTTTTACATTGAAAGAGCTTTCACTTAAAAAAAATGTTAGTTAATATATAAAATTAATTAAATTGACCTCACACAACACGCGAGGTTAATCCATTTAATTCTTATGCATTAGCAAGCTTTATGCTTATTCCCTTCCCTTCCCTTGGACTCAAAAGGTTGAATCCCCAACCTTAAGGGCCCCCAGTCGTAGACCCGACTATCGCTGGAGGATTGAAACGCGGTTTAATCCCAACCAGCCACTAGGAAGGCGGTCCTGTACTTAGTGCGCACAAGGGACCCCCCCACTGGAGGAACCCTCATACTGCCGCTGCCAAGATTCGAACCAGAGACCTTGGACTCAGTTACCCTCCCAAGAAACCAACTGGGCTACCCGTGCGGGTATGCGTGCTCCACTCTATACATGCTGGATGAGAAGAAAAAGCTACAGAGACGTGAGGATAAGGAGAAACAATAACGTGAAGTTCAAGAATAAATCAGCTGCAAAGACGTGAGGAAGAAGATAGCTGTCTCAAATTTAAAATGACGTGAGGATTCTATACCTTTAGTTTTAATAACGTTATAGCTGTTCACGGTTTTGTTTGTTCTTTATAAAGAATCAGATAATTTGTCATTATGTTTAGTAGAGAAGGTGAAGTGAAAACTAAAGAGCTAAAACACGTCGGAAACTCATTCTACTTAAAAAAATTGATGTTTAGAGGAAGAACGAGAGTCCATTATCTTCTTTATCATCACAAAAAATTGCAGAAGCTCATTCTTAAAGTGGAAATTATATATGTTGCTTTTAGTAAGTATGGCTACATCTCTTTTTCTTTTCACGGTTTTCATATCTCTCCTCCATCACGCCTATTTTGTCTATTTTGTTATGGGTCTGATGTTATAGACAAGAGAGACAAGAGAAATCACAAAAACAACATATAGATATGAAAACAAACCTGGAAATATTGCAACACCAGTAAAGACGCAGAAGACAAAGTCGACGCAGAGAAGATAAAAACTACTGTTTTTGTGAAAACAACATTAATGAAAACCTATTTTCAAAAATTACTAAGACGTTATTTTTACGTTTTCGTAAAATAATTGCCATTTTTTATTTTAAAAAATGAAATATAGAAACATGTTTAACCAAACACGACTTTAAGAGTCTTCTTTTAATTTGCCAAAATCACAACAAAAACCTTAAAAAACGAAAACAAACAGCCCCTAATCAAATGACTTTTATGTTTTTACACCAATTTAGATAATGTTATTATTTAAAAACATTATCTAAATTGACAAAATGTGATTTCAATTTCCATACTACTAATATGAGATCATAAAATGTTCTTGATGATGATGATGTAAATCATAACGATCACAAAGATGCATGAGAAAGAAGGACAAACGACGGTGGAACTGTGATATCTTTGAGGTGGAGGGCAGGTAGAGCTTACTCTTCAATTGTCCATATGTGCTAAGAGTAACATCTTTTGAATTGAAATATGGAAAAACTAAAATCAGACACAATCCGTTTAGACAAGCCAAATTCTTTTGTCTTGGATATTTTGATATGTTAGATGATACTAAAATAAATATCTTAGATAGTTCATTTTGATAGGTTACATGAAGTCTCACTTACAAATATGAACATATAAATGGTTACTGCTATATATGATAAATGTGAATTTGCTATTTAAAATACAATTTAATGTCACATGAATTCTTATATCTAAAATCTTTAATATAATTAATTAATTAATTAATTATCTCACGTCATATTCACTTTGATTCAATGTAACATTTCAGTTATTTAAATTTAAATTTAACTATACAATAAAATTTACTTTTTACTCTTCTACTTTTAATATTTAGATCTTTTTCTATTTTTAAAACTTTAGTTTCATTCTATTTGAGTTGTAAATTAGTTTGTTGCTAAATAAGAAATTTATATTTTGATAAGATCACTCTATCTTATTTTACATAAATTCTTTTTATACTCTTCAATTGTTCTATTTCTATATTTTTTATGTAAATAATATCCACTAAGTCAATGTTGGATATATTATTCTTTAACCAATTGGCTTCCCTTTAGACACTCTCAAGCGATACCATCTACCTTCTATAGATTTGATCTAAACGAGATGATCCTCTATTGTAATTAATTTTATGATCATCTAAAAAGTATAGATTTTATTACATTTATCTTATTAGATTCATATTTAGTGTGTCTTAATCAGTAACCCGTATAGAAGGACATAATATGATGAGAAAGTTACATCGATTGAGTTCTTTCTTGCAAAATATTTCTTCAGTTAACAGAAGAAAAATGGTTGACCAAGTTATGCACAATCTTAGATAAGATGAGGTCTCAACAAAAATTGTCACTTTTATTAAATTTCTTGCTTTATTTTATTTTATTTTGAGGCCTTATAGCTTTGCTTTTAGTATTATAAGTACTATCTTGTTTTATTTTGAGAACTCGTCAATTTAAGTAAGGATTTCTCTTTCTAAAACTTTCTCTCTAATTTCTCAAAACTATATATTAGACACGATTATTTTTTGATTTTATCTATATATATTTGCATATGGCATTTTACTAGAATTTTTATTGTTATGTTGTTGATTAATTATTTGGAAGGAGGGGCTTTGATATTAAAATTATAGGGTTAATTATAAAAAATCTCAAACTTTACTCAATTTTGCAATTATATCACAAACTTAAAAAAGTGACAATTAAATACTCAAACATTTTTTAAATTCTAACCCGAAGTTAGTATCTCCGTTAACGTTCCTGATGTGGCTTGCCACATAAAAGAGAAACCTTAAATACTTATACACGTCATACTTAATTAAACTAACTCCTCCCATTCAAATTCGATGCTCAAGAAAATGATTAAAAAAAAACCTTTGAAGCTCTTCAATTTCTCCTCGGGAACGTTAGGCAATTACTTCCTCTTAACGCACTTCACATATTCTCCCATCACATACACTTTAAAAATAACCCCAAATATGATTCATAAACTCCTGTACTAATATCGACAGTTTTAGCTTGTTCAACCCCTTGTGGCTAAAGACCAGCGTTATTTTGTGTGACTTCACATTGGCATTCAAAATCACCTACTTCGCAATCACCAAATACTTGAGAAACTCCCAAGCTTGGAGATCAAACAACATTTCCTTGTTGTAAATCACAATTTTGTTTGGGAATTCCAAAGAAATCGTCCCAAACTTGATCTTCAGTTCTAAAACCACCTGAAGCATCTATATTTAGTTATGAAGGAGATCAATGGTGGATGACGAGTCAATGATGGTGGTTCT
>JANZLC010000200.1:5749331-5762023 GCA_026413385.1 Erythroxylum gracilipes
AATATAATTAAATAAAAATATAAAATCTAATTAATTAATTAAATTAAATTAAATTAATTAAGATAAATTTAAAATATAATTAATTAATTAATTAAAATAATTAATCAAGATAAAATCTAATTAATTAATTAATTAAAATCTAATTAATTAATTAAAATATAATTAACTAATTAATTAAAATATAATTAACTAATTAATTAAAATATAATTAACTAATTAATTAAAATATAATTAACTAATTGATTAAAATGTAATTAGTTAATTACAATTTAATTAATTAAAATATTATTCATTAATTACTAAAAATATAACATTATTTGCATTATCAGAGAGGAATGTAAATTATATTAAACTATGTTACTTGATTTTACTATAGCAATATAATGATAGGTATTATGGTTGTGTCGATGAATTACATAATATTTTAGATGATTAAACTATATTTTGATAATATTATGTAACTAATGATATGTACTAGAGTATTTTTTTTCTTCAAGAGCTATTGGAAAGGAAAAATTGCATTATACTTGGTTTTAAACATTTTGTCATTATAATTAAGAGACATAAATTAAAAGTAATCAATTAAAATATATTTAAATTTTGATATAAAAAAAAATTTAACAAATTTGTATTTCTCAATATTTTTAACAAACCAACCAGTAATGATAATTATTCTTTAATTTTAACTAACCACTATAATTATAATGATTATATCCATTTTCATTTTTCTCTATCTTCATTTACATTCTCATTCTCGTTGCTTTTATGAAAAAAAAAGCCGTCTCCTTAATACCTCTATAATCTTATATTATTGTTGCATTTTTCTTAGGATGTCCTTGTCGTTTCCAGCTCAAAGTTGCCTATCAGGACTAATTTGCACCTAAAAGATACTTTCCGAAGTCATAGCCAACATTGGTATGCCAAAATAGAAATGTTAATTAAGAGACGTGATACATTTGTTTAGATTCAAGGAATCTTATCTTATTACTAACATATGCCCCTTAGTATGGCCTAGCTAGAATGTTGGAATTGAAATGTGTATTTGCGTTACCTCCCTCAAACATATTATATGTATAAACCATCTAATTAGCATAAGCCCATGATTATATAATAATGACAATATGTTAAAAATAACAAAAGAACTAACAGTAAGCAACGTAAGACGAGCACAGGCTAGGACAACCAAGCAAACAGCCAACGAGAGAATGGTCAAGAGTTAGGACACAAAATATCTGGATCTGATTCAGACTGGACATGAGACGTATAGATTGCAGTAATAACAGTGACGTCGGCCACGGTGCTTAAAGCTTCCATCGCTTGAGGAGTTGCTGACATGGCCATCCTCAACCTCTCGCCGGAGGCCCAAACGCCTCTCCTCCACGAAGCCCTCGAAGACTCCGTTGACTACAAAGGCCGACCTGTATACCGATCCAACTCTGGTGGTTGGAGATCCGCAGCTTTTATTATTGGTACCAAGATCGAAATTAGTTCGATGGGCACTTGTGAATTTTGGAAAAGTTTGTTCCTTTCGCTGAATTTGGTTGTTATATAGGTGTGGAAGTGGCGGAGAGGTGTGCGTACTATGGGATAGCTTCGAACCTTATAACGTTCTTGACGGGGCCGCTGGGCCAGTCTACGGCGACCGCGGCAGAGAACGTGAATGCGTGGTCCGGAGCGGCGTCGCTGTTGCCATTGTTCGGTGCGTTTGTAGCTGATTCGTTTCTTGGGAGATACCGTACCATCATCGTTGCTTCGCTTATTTATGTCTTGGTACATACCTCTCTTTTCAAGTTTATTTGGTTATTTTCTTTGAAAGAGAACTTTTATCCGCTTGTTTGCGGCTAGTTTTCCTTTAGCTTTTTGAGCTTTGAATCTATATAGGAAAATTAAAGAAAAATAACATTAGATTGGCGCTGCATTCTATGAGATAATAACCATCCATTAAGTAAATCACTATTCGTTTGTACCAATTTTGAACTGCCTTAATCATTTCAACCATGGACTGCATAGTCATCGTTTGTCGAGTTATGGGTTGTGATAGATGGTCGCTGCAATGAAATAAACATATATTGCAAAATTCTTCTGTTTTAAAATACTTGACAATGAGTAGGAATTGAAGGGATGGTTATCAAATCTTATGGCTATGCAATTGACTGCTCTACTCTCAATTAACAGCAGTTACCTATTGCAGTGGTGCTTCACATCATTTTCTTTTACTTCCAACCAAAACTGGAAGATGGGTCTTTGAAGTGTTGAATTATTGTGTTTTGTGATCCTCTGCATGAAAATTGCATTATAAATCCATTAAATTTACAAAAACAAGTAGAGTGTAATTTCCTTCTTGTCTTATTGGTTGAGCTACTTGGAGAAATGTCTAGCACCTTTTATTGTGACTAGTAAAAGAAAATCTGCTATGAACTAAACGCTTTGCATATGTCGGTTGTAATCTCAGGGACTTGGTTTGTTGACACTCTCAGCTATGCTTCCTTCTCTCAGTGCTTCTGATTGCCACAAAACCAGTGCTAGCTTATCATGTTCTCCTCCTATGCTTCAGGTAATTTTGTTCTTCTTTTCTCTGTACTTAGTAGCTGTGGGGCAAGGTGGGCACAAGCCATGCGTTCAGGCTTTTGGAGCAGACCAGTTTGATGGAAATGACTCTAAGGAGACGAAAGCAAAAAGCTCATTCTTTAACTGGTGGTACTTCAGTATGTGTGGAGGCACTTTAGTGGCAGTACTGCTCTTAAACTACGTACAAGACAACCTTAATTGGGCTCTTGGATTTGGAATTCCGTGTATTTTGATGGTTATTGGACTTCTTGTCTTCTTATTTGGAACAAGAACGTATCGATTTAGCATCAAGGGAGAAGAGAAAAATGCATTTCTGAGAATAGGTCATGTATTTGCTGCAGCAATCAAGAATTGGCGAACTAGTTCTTCGTCTCTAACTTCTGAGGAAGAAGCACGTGGAACCCTACCTGACCAGAGCTCTAAGCAATTTAAGTAAGAAACAAAATTTTATATCTTTTGATGAATAACCAAGTAAATACAACTGCACCACAACTGGTGGAACTTTTTTTAACATGATAAATTTTGTGAGGCTGCATTTAGCATTCAAAAGAGTCCTTGGCAGTCAATATCAATTATTTCTATTAGTCACTAGTTTCAAAGTCATTCGTGCTCATGACTTATCACAAGCTGTAAATTAGTTGAGTTATGCTTGAGGTATTCCTGCTCCAAAATTTTGATCACATTGCATCTAACACCATTTTTATGAGCACAATTTGTTTTACATCTAAAGCTGGGACTATTGATCTAATATGTCTTGTGGCATATTATTCTTTATAGTACAAATTTTATAGAGTGTTGTTAGGTGTTTGAATATATAAACTTTAAGATTTTCCAAAAGAAATTCTTCGGTTGTCCTGATTATGGTTTCTATGAGGACAATGACTTTGTTATTGTGTTAGTCACTCTTATTTGGTCTACATCCTTCATTCCTTTTGTGATTATCTACCCATGCTATTAGAGAGAAGTTGGCTGACTATCCCATTGAAAAAGGATTCATAGATAAGTGAAGTTGCTTAAACCTCTTTATCTTCTGTTCTTGATGGAGCCACTTTATTTAGGGTAGTGAGAGAATCAAAAAGTATTTTAAGCTCTTTCGCCTTTGAATACTCACCATGATGGAAATTTCTGCATGTTGTTTGTCAGATTCCTTAACAAAGCCCTGCTTGCTCCGAATGGATCAAAGGGATATGAGAATTCTTGTACCCTTAGTGAAGTTGAAGAGGCCAAAGCAGTACTTAGACTTGTTCCAATATGGGTTACGTGCTTGGTTTATGCTATTGTCTTTGCTCAGTCGTCTACGTTCTTTACTAAGCAAGGAGTAACAATGGATAGATCAATTTCACAAGGTTTCAGCATTCCACCAGCTTCCCTTCAATCATTTATCAGCCTTGCCATTGTCTTCTTTATACCGATCTATGACCGCATCTTTGTTCCCATTGCAAGATGGTTTACAGGAAAACCTTGTGGAATTACAATGCTACAGAGAATTGGTACAGGAATATTTTTATCTGCTGTATCTATGATAATTGCTGCCCTTGTTGAAACAAAAAGGCTGAAAACTGCACAAGAATATGGAATAGTTGATATGCCTAATGTGACAGTTCCATTGAGCATTTGGTGGCTAATCCCACAGTATGCTCTGTTTGGAATCGCTGATGTGTTTACCATGGTTGGTCTTCAAGAGTTCTTTTATGACCAGGTTCCCAGTGAATTAAGGAGTGTGGGCCTAGCCCTCTACCTAAGCATTTTTGGTGTAGGGAGCCTTCTTAGTAGCGTCCTTGTCTCTATCATTGAGAAGGCAACTGGAGGGAATGGCCATGATAGCTGGTTTGCCAATAATCTGAATAAGGCACATCTTGATTACTTCTATTGGCTTCTTGCTGGCCTAAGTGCAATCCAATTAACTGCTTTCTTGTATTTTTCCAAATCTTATATTTATAATAGGGGAATCCCAGTTTGAATGTATGCCCTTCAGTCATTGCCATTGTTGTACATGTCAGGCAAGCTGTGGCAGGAGAAGTAGCAAGCAAGAACTGTATGATACTGATATTGTATCGTATCTTGTAATCTATTTGTCAAATCTGTTTGCTGAAGAATTTGTGTGCCAAATCTGGCATTTGTATCTTTCTTTCCTGACGTCAATCTGTAAGCTGAACTCTGCAAATTAGAAACATAACGTCTTGTAAGTATATCTTTGGTACTGCAGTTAGATTTTGCACTAGTGGTTCTTGGTGTAGTTTATGAATTTGGTAATTTGGAAGTGCTTTGAAGTTTAGAGCAACAATGGCCTGTGTAATTGTGAAAGATTCACCATCTTATGTAGGAGCCTGCAAAGGTTTGCACTCGTAATCATAAGAAAATGATTGTCTTAACCAGAAATGCTCACAAGACTTTTAACGTAGAAGCGCAATAATCTGAAATCATTAACTTTCATGTTTAATGCAACATTTTGATGACCGTATTCTCTTCTTCTTTTTTTCCCTTCCTATGCTATGTTATGGATAGTTTTAAACACAACGTTTCAATTTTTTAGTTTCCTACGAGGTATCTTAGGAGATTCCAATTATGAGAAATATTTTTAAGTCATTTATATTTAAACTAATTTCTGTTTAAACTGGATAGGTCGCTTGTAAAAGGCAAAATTTTAACTCTAAATTTTAAATGATTACTAATACGAGTAAGGTTCAAACCCATAACAATCGGATTTCTTCTGATTTTTATCCTATCCTATGCTCAATGTTTTATATTATTACATTTTAGTGTTAGTGGAGGTTGTGATGGTGACTACTTTAGAGCTTCAAACTAGACTCAACTTTATGGAGAAGGAGATGATTGAGAGGTTGGATGAGAGATATAAGAAGCTTAGAGAAATAATCTTCAGGAGGTCTTGAAAGCTATCAACAAAGGAAAGAGAGTTGAAGAAGGAGAAAGCAACAACAAGAGAGAGGGGAGGGATTTATAATTGAATCGTGGAGCTAGAATAGAAAATCAAATCATGAAGGTGACATTCCCTAACTTCAATGGTACAGATTTCCTGACTTGGAGAAAGAAGGTTCAGTAATTCTTCGCTCTCGAGGTAGTCCAGGAGGAGAAAAAGATGAAACTAATCTTGCTGCATTTAAAGGGGAAGGCATTCTCTTAACAACAACAGTACATCAAAAATCGAGGTAATGTAACCCTTACCTGGTTGGAGTTAGTGATCGATCTGGGCTGTAGTCTTGATGAGTCTCTATTTGACGACCCCATTGATGAACCTAAGTGCAAGAGCTAACTTAGATAGCTTTGTAGCACTTAGTTGTTTTTTCCTCTTATACTAACCCATCGAACCCAACATCACTCTCAACTTCCACCAACTCAAGCATAAATTCATCCAAAAACAAATCCTTATACATTACCCCATACAAACAACAAAACAAAAACAAAAGAATTATAGATCAGACTATTGTCGCTGAAAGAAGATCGAAGGGGCTTTGTATCTCATAGGGGGACAAATATACCTACAAACACAAATGCAAAGATGTCAAGTTGTTTGTTTTGATTGTAGAGGAGGTTGTAGAGGAGGAGGATGTCGAAGGAACCACAGAAGCAGGGGCTGACAATCAAAACTAAAAATTTGTAGAAATAGATGGTGAGGAGAACATAGAGGAAGTTCATGTCTCGTTGAATGCTATATAAGGAGAAATCGGTAATCACACAATGAGGGTGACGAGTTTTATCAAGAGACAACTAGTTCATGAAAGATTTGGGTCTGAAAAGTCAGGTGGCTAAGAAATGCAGGGTCACGGTTGCTAATGAGGAGATAGTGGACCTTACCTCTTGCTGCGAGAACCTAAAGTGCACATATGGCAATGTTATATTTCACCGAATTTCCTCATACTTCCGTTCGCTAATCACTGCGCCATGTTGGGTCTGCACTAGTTGAGACTATTGCGTCCTATAGAGTGGGATTGTGAAAAGCTTTCTATGAAATTCGTACACTTGGGGAAAGAGTACATTTCTAGGAAATAGTGGGCGAATTGGAGTTGTTGGGTGTTGAAGATTGTTCTTTTAACACTATCATGAAGTCTTTTACTTCACAACTTGAGGACAAAACACGAGATGACAAAAAGATGGATCATAACTCATTAACCGAGGAACAACATGATTAACTCGGGGAGTTACTGGAATTTTTCACAACGATATTCCAACAGCCATATGGTCTACCACCCTCTAGGCCCCCTTGTCCTTCGTTTTTGCCCTATCATCTCCTCTCTCTTCGACGTTGTGAATGAATCTTCTCCCTGCACTTTCTCTCTTCATCTGGTAAGTAGTGTTGACCTTTTTATTTTGGTCTCTCATTGAAGCCAAAAATAGTATCATGGTTTTGTGTTATGTTTTGAGTTTGTTGTTGATTTGTTTGCGTTAATTGGTGATGATAATGGTTGAGTTGTGTAGAAGTTGTGTTATTGTTGTTGAAGAAAGGGAAAACATACGCTTTTGATTGCGTTCTTGAGTTGAAATATACCTGCCCATAAGGTGTTCGACAAAAGTCTTGATTGTGTTTTGAGTTTGTCATGTACTTTTGCAAGTTTCTGTTATGTTTAATATTATATTAAACTGATTTTCAATGCTTGCTGCTGAGTACTCGTACAAAATAAATAAAAACATGTTTTGGAAGCTTGGAAATTTAAAGCCATTAAATTGAGAAGCCTATTAAACCGAGGGAAGTCCCTGCATTTCCAACGGAGAGTTAAAAATGATGAAAGTAAGTACAAGAATAAATCTACACTTATAACTTCCTCTGTCTTCAACCTTCTCAGGAACCAAATAGTGTTGGAAAAATGTTAGAGGGCAATTCTTCCAAAAAAAAAAAAAAATCCATACAACCCTGCAAATAGAAAAAATCCTTGAACTATTTTAAAACATCGAAAACAATTTTGATATGATCTGAACATGTTCTAGATGTTATGTGTTAGACTTCCAGTAAAAGCGTTCAAGATTCGAGTCTAAGGTCAACAAAAAAATAAGCATCTTATTAGAAACTGCAAATTCAGTTTAATATGTTAAAAATCTATTAACTCATAACAAAAATGAACATTTTATCATGATACCAAATCATATCTAAAAGAATTGATCATTGGATTATAAAGAATTAAGAAGTAAGTCAAAAAAAATTTAACGTACCATAAAGAAGAAAATTGTTTAATGATTTATGATGTTTAATAAAATACAGAGATAAAACATACTAACAACTCTCAAGTTAAAGTCTTCTCGGTTCTTACTTTTAGCTTTTGAAATTATTCTTACTTACAAGTTGTAGCTATAAGGATTATCATTGTTCCTTTTAATAGCTTGAAATGAACCATCCCTTTTGTTGTAATTTATATTGCCTTTTAAAAAAATCTTCCATTCCTCGTGAGTAGTATATAGAAATATGAATGTATTGCCCCTCTTAGCCTTTTAATTAATCATATTGTATTATATTAAATACGAATTTGTTTTTTCACAGGCCACTTGGTGTGTTTTAGACAGTCGATAACCCCCACCAACCTTGTCATTCTTCTTTGTACTTTACGGATGTCCATTCATCCAGGTAATTGCACCAAGTAATGTCCACATATTTTTGATTTAATAGTACATGAGTTTTATCTCGAGTTTTGTGTGATTGCAATTAAGAACCAAGTTCTGTGTTGTGGTTTGCAATATTCTTAGAAACGGAAGATGGAATATAGGCTGAAAACCAGTGATGCAGCTTTGATGAGGCATATTGGTGAAAAATTTCACGAGCCTAGAAGCGTCAACGAGAAGTCCCTTTCTAGATTCACAAGTGGAAACAACGCCACATACCTTAGTATTTCTTTTCTTTCGAACTTTATTTGTATAATCTTCAACCAGGATGTGTTATGGTTTTATGTTAATGCAAATGATGTGTTGGTTTTGTGTAATGATTTGCAATATTCTTAGAAACATAGGATGGTATATAGGCTGGAAATTGGTGATGCAGCTCCGATAAAGCTTATCGGTGAAAATTTTCACGAGCCTAGGAGCGAAAGCGAGAAGTCCCTTTCTCGATTCACAGGTGGAAACAACGCCACGTACCTTAGTGTTTCTTTTCTTCCGAACTTTGTATAATCTTCAACTAGGATGTGTTATGGTTTTGTGTTAATGCAAATGATGTGTTGGTTTTGTGTAATGGTTTGCAATATTCTTAGAAATATAGGATGGTATATAGGCTAGAAATTGGTGATGCAGCTCTGATGAGGTTTATCAGTGAAAAATTTTACGAGCTTAGAAGCGATAGCTAGAAGTCCTTTTCTTGATTCACAGTTGGAAACAACGTCACGTACCTTAGTGTTTCTTTTCTTCTTTGTTTGTATAATCTTCAACCAGGATGTGATATGGTTTTGTGTTAATGCAAATGATGTGTTGGTTTTGTGTAACGGTTTGCAATATTCTTAGAAACATAGGATGATATATAGGCTGAAAACCGGTGATGAAACTCTAATGAGGCTTATTGATGAAAAATTTCATGAGCCTAGGAGTGACAGTGAGAAGTCCCTTTCTCGATTCACAGGTGTAAATAACGCCACATACCTTAATTAATTGTAACTTTTATTGTAACATAAAATTAAACAATAAATGCATTTAATAATTTAGTTATCTTCTTTTATTGTATAGCTGCATGGATAAAAGTTGGATGTCATGTCAGAAATGATCCACTAAATAAGT
Source organism: Erythroxylum gracilipes (assembly GCA_026413385.1). NCBI lineage: Eukaryota > Viridiplantae > Streptophyta > Magnoliopsida > Malpighiales > Erythroxylaceae > Erythroxylum > Erythroxylum gracilipes. Next base: position 5,758,608 of record JANZLC010000200.1, read on the forward strand.
AGGAGTTAAGAGTTTTATGCAATTTGTACAACATCAAATGGGTGATGAATGTTGTATTCGTTGTCCTTGCATCGATTGCTTAAATGTTGACTTTTAAAGTTAAGATGTGGTTTATTATCACTTGTTAATTCGATGCATAGATAAATTATATAATTCATGTCTTTATCACGGTGAACGTAAGGAAGCGAGTTGTAATAGAAGTGGTGGTAAGTTATGATGAAAGTAATAATAATGATGTAGATGATTGTGATGCTAATGATGATGGTGATGATGGGATTAGCGAGATGTTAGACGATTATAGAAATTATAAGGAGACTATGAATGAAACAGGTATGCCTAACATAATTGGTATTATTACAAAAGATGATTTTGGAAAGTTATTGAAAATTGCTCAAGAAGAATTATATCCAGGGTGCCCAAATTTCTCACAACTATCTTTTGTTGTCAAGTTATTGCATTTGAAAGTCTATAATAAATGGAGTAACAAGTCTTTTGGCATGTTAATTAACTTAATGAACGATGCACTACCTGTTGGACACAAATTTTCGAAATCTTACTATGATGCAAAGAAAATGTTAAGGAACCTTGGATTATGATATATTTCAATTCATGCATGTAAGTATGATTGTGTTCTATTTTGGAAGGAAATTAAAGATGTTCAGGAGTATCTGATTTGTGGTACATCAAGGTGGCAAGAGGATGATAGGAGAGGGAAAAAGATATCGAATAAAACCCTTAAATACTTTCCTATTAAAACATGATGACAAAGACTTTTTATGTCAAAAAAATAGCCATGGATATGAGGTGGTATAAAGAGAAACGCATTGATGATAACATTATGTGTCATCCAGCAGACTCAATGGCTTGGAAAGAATTTGATAGAAAGTTTCCATGGTTTGCACAGGATTGTCATACTATTCGACTTGGATTGGCCTCAGATGAATTTAATCATTTCGGTAATATGAGTGCTTCATACAGCATGTTCTCGGTTATTATAATGCTATACAATTTACCTCCTTGGAAATGAATGAAGGAGCCTTTTATGTTATTGTCTTTACTTATTCCAAGACCTACTGCTCTTGATAAGGATTTCAATGTATACTTGCAACCATTAGTTGATGACTTAAACGATCTAATAAAATTTGGATTACAAACTTTTGATATTGTTCAAGGTGAAACATTTATAATGCATATTGTTGTTTTGTGGACTATAAATGATTTCCCAGCTTGTGGGAATTTGTCTGGGTGGAGCACTAAAGAGTATATGGCTTGTTCTGTGTGTAACAATCAAACTTATTCAATGAGGCTACGAAGTAAAATATGTTATACAGGTCATCGTCGTTATTTGGAACATAGACATAAATGGCAAAGAAGTAAATTGTTTAATGGCACAGTAAAATTGGATGAAGCTCCATTGCAGTTGTCTGGTGATGATATTGTTTACTAGTTATCACATTTAGGTGACATTACACCTGGAAAACACTCAAGTAATAGAAAGCGAAAAAGAAATGATGTTGATTTTAATTGGACTAAAAAAACATATTTTTCAATTTGGCATATTAGAAGGAATTACTATTGAGGCATAATCTTGATGTGATATATATCGAGAAAAATAGTTGTGAGAATGTTTTAGGAACTGTGATGGGAATAAATGGAAAATGGAAAGACACAATTAAGGACTTGACTTAGAAGACATGAATATTAGAAAAGACTTGCATTTGAAAAGAAGAGATGATAAGTCATACATTATTCCCCCTGCTTGTTATAACATATCAAAAAAGGATAAACAATCTTTTTGCCAGTTTCTTCAATCAGTGAAGTTTCCTAATGGGTATGTATCAAATATAGGTCGTTGTGCGAATGTTAAAGAGGGAAAAGTATTAGGGTTGAAAATCCATGATTGTCATGTACTTTTGTAACGATTACTTCGTGTTAGATTACGTGGGTGTTTGCTGAAGAATGTGTTCGTAACTTTGTGAGATTTTTTTAAGCAATTATGTTGCAAGACACTTAAAGTTGAAAAGCTTGACAAAATGAAAAAAAGAAAGAAGAAGCTTTGATTCTATGTAAGCTTGAACTAGTATTCTCCCCATTATTTTTTGATGTAATGGTTCTTTTGGCAATCCACTTAACATATGAAGAAAAACTCTGTGGACCGGCTCAATTTCGATGGATGTTCTTGATTGAAAGGTAATTTATATTAACTTTTACTTTTTTAAAAGTTATTTTTTGTTGGCAATTCTTATTATTTTATATTTTGTTCATGTTTTTATGCTCTCTTAAGTGTTATGTATGTAATAGAGCTCAACCTGAAGGGTTTATTGCAGAGGCTTATATAGTAAATGAATGCTGACATTTTGTTCAATATACTTAAGTGATGTGGAGACAAGATTTAGTAGACTAGAACATAACTTTGATCTTGGTGAAGAGAGTGGGTTGTCAATTTTTTCCTAAAAAGTAAGGCCACTTGGTGAGAGTAAATATGTGGAGTTAACTAAAGATGAATTCCAAATTGCCAATTGGTATATTTTGAACAATTACGAGAAAGTCGATATATATGGAGTATGTATATTATTTTTTATTCAAAAAATCATAATCTAATACTTGTCATTGAATCTCATTTCCTTACTGTCATTTACTTTTTTAAATAGAGAGCACACAGAGTTTATTCGCAGCAAAGGGATTATTAATGTTGAAGAAAGACATAAGCTGAAGTTTGTATCATGGTTTAGAAATCGAGTAAGTTGCATATTGATTACATATTATGAACATATGACAATTTCTATGTCAGAATAACTTCTATTTTCATTTTGTTATACAGATGATATGGTTATGTAACATCCCAACCCCGACGAAAAGGGTAGTATAGTAATTTGGCATAGGATGTGATTGATTGGAATTAATGAGGACTGCTCTTGTACTGGTCTTTGTGAACAGTAGAATTTTACACATGAAAAATACTTGTACATGCATACATGACATTCCCAATAATTAGGCTTAAACGGTATTTTATTGTGATTAATGTGAAAATTGTGTTTGAAAAATTAATTGGAGTGATCCATTGTGTGTTTTCTATTTTAAGGGAATTTTAGGAATTTTTCTGAATTTTCCGGAGAAAATTCTCGGACCGAAAAAATCGTCAAGTGGCGAACTAGTTGATTTTCGGTATCAAAAATTTCTATCCAATGTCACTGTAATATGGGGTATATTATTTTGGTCCTCATCATCCGAAAACCCTCATTCTTTTTCCATCTCCATCGATTTTCTCCTTCTTAAGTAATTCTTCCTCCAAACTCAAGAGCCCTCCTTCATGCAATCAAGCTACTTTCTTTCTATGAAGAACCTACACATGTATGGTGTTAGAAGAGAGTGGAGAAGTTGTTAAGTGAGAGTATTAAAGAAAGAATTGAAGAGAT
>JANZLC010000200.1:5772152-5785611 GCA_026413385.1 Erythroxylum gracilipes
AATCTATGCCATAAAATCTTACCAATATTGACATAAATAATATAGCTCCAAAAATTACTCCATCAAACCTCATAATTTATTTAAATCATGCTTAATTTATCAAGAAAAATTTCGGGAGCCAACATTATTGTCCACAATTTCTTCCATTAGTGAATCCAACACCCTCTTAACAATGAAAGATTCTCCACTAACATGCTTAATCACCTTCTTGAAAGCATTGAACTCAGATGGTAAAGCTTTTAGAACAACTACGGCTTAATATTTTTCAGAGATTCTTTCACTTATAGCTTCTAAATCTTGCACCAGCTTAAAGAAATAATCCTAATTATCATCAAGAGAAACAATAGTGTTCATTTTATAATTTGCAAGATTATGTAAAAGTGTCATCTTGTTAGGTAGACACCTTTTAGCATATAGTTCATTAAGCTTTAACCATAATTTTTGTGCAGTATTGCAATTCAACACTTTCCTTATCACAACCGGTGATAAGCGAAGCATTAACTTGCAATGCCCAAATCTTTGTGTCTTGAGTCTCTTGATAGGATCTATTTCTATATCATATTGTTCTTCAATTGCACCGTAATAGTCATAAGATTCAAGTAATGCTCGTATCTGTAGTTTTCAAATTGTAAAGTCTTCTTTACCAGTGAAGACACTCATTTCTTTTTCCACCATTTTATAATGTAGTTTAAAGATGATAAGAAAGAAACAATTCTTGCAGATTTTTTTGATGAACCTTGATTGCTTGAATAGCCAAAGAATTGCCCATAAAGTTGTAGATAGGCTCTGATACTAGTTCTATTAGGATTTGCCTCTAGTTGTGTTATCTTGTTATACAAGATACTGGTGAAAAAAGAATTTGCTTTTGTAGATTTGTGGTATGTACAAAAGATTAAAAGATCACACAGTAATTTACTTGTTTCGATAGCTTAACTGTTATTTACATCTAAGAATCTCACGTAAAAGTGTTTTTAAAACACTTGCAATAGTTCACGTGAACTCACTAGTACTCCTTGTATAGTAATGTAGCAACTTCTAATTTTCCTTTTCGTAAATCACTCTCGGATTATTGGATAACAATGAAAATGTGCTATGTATTTTTGAGACATTAGTCTCAAAAAAGCAAAGACCACTATGATCCAGGGGGGACTTTCAAAGAAGAGAGTAATATCGCCGGTGAGCTTCCTGACACAGAAAAGAAAGCTCTTGATGAGTTCAAACGGCTCATCCAAGAAGCTCTTAACAAGCACGAGTTCACTCATCCTCCTCCTCCTCCTGCAAAAGAAGAGAAGCCGGCGGCGGAGGAAGCCGCTACTTCTGAAGAACCTGAAGCCGAAGAATTTAAACCGGAGACCGCGGAGCGGGCAAAAGAGGAAGAGAAAGTTGAAGTAGCGAAAGAGGAAGAGAAAACTGAAATACCGAAAGAGAGAGAAAGTTGACGTAGCGAAAGAGGAAGAGAAAATTGAAATAGCGAAAGAGAAAGAGAAAGTAGAAGTAGCGATAGAGGAAGAGAAAGTTGAGGCAGAAGAGGAAGCGAAAGTTGAAATAGCAAAAGAGGAAGACAAAGTTGAAGCAAAAAAGGAAGAGAAAGTTGAAGTAGCAAAGGAGGAAGAGAAAGTGCAAGTGCAAGAGGAGGCAAAAGCTGAACCAGAGGCTGATGTGGTTGCTGAGCAGGTGAAGAAGACAGTGGAGGCTATTGAAGAGACTGTGGTGGCAGTCTCTACGGCTCAAGCAACGACAGAGGAGGAGAAATCTAAAGAATCCGAGACAGCCCCTCCTCCGGCAGCAGAGGAAGCCAAGGCGAAGGAAGCCGCTCCGGCCGATCCTCCGCTGCCACCAGAGGAGGTTTCTATCTGGGGTATCCCACTTCTTGCTGACGAAAGGAGTGATGTGATCCTCTTGAAGTTCTTGAGAGCAAGAGATTTTAAGGTGAAAGATGCTTTTGCTATGATCAAGAACACTGTGAGGTGGAGAAAAGAGTTTGGAATTGATGCTCTGCTTGATGAGGACCTTGGGAATGGGTTCGACAAATTTGTTTATATGCACGGGTTTGATAAGGAAAACCACCCTGTTTGCTACAACGTTTATGGTGCTTTTCAGGACAAGGAGTTGTATCAGAATTGCTTTGGTGATGAAGAGAAAAGAGTGAAGTTTTTGCGATGGAGGATCCAGTTCTTGGAGAGGAGTATCAGGCGTCTTGATTTTAATCCTGGGGGTATCTGCACAATTGTTCAGATCAACGATCTTAAGAATTCTCCTGGACTTGGGAAGAAAGAGCTTAGGCAAGTAACCAATCAGGCTCTCAATCTGCTTCAAGATAACTATCCCGAATTTCTTGCTAAACAGGTATTGATGTGTTTCTTTATTGGGGATGATCTTTTTCTTTAGTATATGTTTTGGTTTTTTATTCTGTAATGAATTTAATATGAGGTCTTGTTTCTGAAGGTGTTCATCAATGTTCCGTGGTGGTACCTTGCTTTCAATAGGGTGATCAGTCCTTTCCTGACACAGAGGACTAAGAGCAAGTTTGTGTTCTCTAGCCCACCCAAATCTGCTGAAACCCTTTTCAAGTAAGCTCTCGTTCATTTGTGGTCTCTGAGGAACTTTTATTTATTTATTTATTTATGTTCGTTGATGATTCGGAGTACTTTCTTTATGCTGTTTCATCTTTATTACAAGCTGGTTTAATGGATTCTTCTATGGTCGTTGATGATTCGGAGTGCTATCTTTATGTCGTTTCCATTTTCGGGACTTGAGGATTACCTTTTTCGCTTCCTCACAACTCTGGTTGATGCTTTGCAATAAACAGATACATAGCGCCGGAGCAAGTACCAGTTCAGTATGGTGGACTGAGTAGGGAAGGAGAGCAAGAATTTACCGTCTCTGACGCTGTCACAGAGGTCACTATCAAGCCAACCTCTAAACATACTGTAGATTTCTCTATCTCTGAGGTACGAATCAAACTTTTTGGCGTTTGATTACACATATTAATTGATTCTAATTATAATATATCAAATTTAGCAGAAATGTCTTCTGGTTTGGGAACTCCGAGTGATAGGCAATGAAGTGAGGTACGGAGCTGAATTTGTACCTACTGCAGAGGATGGTTATACTGTGATTGTATCAAAGTCCAGGAAGATTACAGCAGATGAGCCTGTGATATCTGACAGCTTCAAGATTGGAGAAGCAGGCAAGGTAGTGCTTACAATTGATAACCAAACCTCCAAGAAGAAGAAGCTCCTCTACAGGTCCAAGACTAAGCCCATCTCAGAATGAGCTTGCAATGATCAAAGTCTTTTCAGGGGCTTGCTTACAGAATTTAGAAGGGTTCTTTTCTTCGTTGAAAGTCTATTAAAGTTCAAAAATTTGAAATTTGTTTCGTAAATCTTTATATAATTTTATATCATTAGTCTGTTTGAGGGGTTTTGTTTCTTGTTGCATTTGATGATACAAGTTCAATGACAGCCTTTGAATGGAGACATACACATTTGAGGTATTTATGTATGAAGAAGAAAGTGGTTGGGGAATGCGTTGTCTGGGCAGAGTCTTTTGTCTTTTTATTCTTAGACACTGTAAAATTTGTGTATATCTGCAAAAATTTCTTTGTTTCATTGTTGCATATCTCATTTGTCTGTTGTTATACATTCAATATATTTTGTCACCTATGGATATACACAAACACTTCGCTTTGTTTTGGCGTGAATGTAAAATTAAATTCTAAAGACTAAACTACACAGAAGATTTCTTGCGAAGAAAAGTGAGAATCATGAAGACATTGGACAAATGCCCTGTGACTGGAAACCTTAACTTGTCCTTTCTTTTTCTGTCTTTTCCCAATCTCTAGAAATGCTTTTCTGATCCAAAAGGAACAACCTCCCGTCCATCTGCTTCTTTTGCATCCATTTCAATTCTCTGTGCTGACAGTACTAGACATCGGAATTCAATTTCATTAACTTTCACTGTTGACCTCAATCATTTAACTTTTCCTTGAAATAGAGGAGGCGGCAGTAAAGTAAATGCGTTGAAGCACACAAATCAAAAAGCGACAGAGAATGCAGACTTGTAACAATAAAGCTCAGCAATTCCGTTGTGTTTTCTGATCTGTGCATGTTCTGTTCTTTTCTAAGGAAGGAAGAATAGAGAATAGAGATCCAAAGGTTTGGTCTCTAATCATTATCTCCACCCACCCTTAAACAAAAATAGAGCCATTTTCATAATTTATAAGAATACAGCCTTGGTAGACCCTACCAACCATCAATAATTATCATTATCAACGCATTCCATACTTTGAAAACTGCCTTTCTGATTTCTATGGATACCCTTTACGCCATTTACAACGTAGCTGCCCACAGAATCAACTTGAACTGCACGTTCTTAGGTGGAAAAGTATCAAATTCGTGTTTCATGTAAATTGCAAGAGGCTTTACTTTCAACGGGATGAGATCAGATTCAGGGTTGGGGATATGTATCTGATTTAAGAGTCAATCAAGAAATATGTGTTATTATCTAGATGATTGCTTGCTTTGATTCACTCGGAGAATGGCTTAGCCTCTACAATAGCCAAAAGATGTTGACTAACAATATTATCTATTTTGGCGTAGCTATCTAGATTAGCCATGTTCGGTAGGATTATCTTTAACAAATATTACTAATGATATTCTTATAGATTATTCGGAAACAGTCTCTCTACTAACCTTTCCAACGAGTAATTAGCTTTCGGAACAGGTTAATGTTAAGCAACATAATAGTGGTAGTCTTCTCTTCTCTATACATCATCATGATCTTAGTGATTGATTTTAGATACATCGATCAATAATCTTGGAACTTCTTTAAATTGAGATAAATTTAGTTTAATTGAGGTTTCGTACTTGATTAAAACAATTTGAAATCAATTGCCTAGACTGGATCAAATACAAGCTATATTAAATTTGGAATTTGTCCAATGACCGCCATCGGCAATGGTAGACATCAGCGTATTTATTGCGTTTAAGATATGATGACTACCGAACCCATATGGATATGGTTTTGAATAGTAGTAATAATAGGTGCTAGTTTTGGATTGGAAAGAAGAAAGGATGACACAGAACATGTGAAGAATATTACCATGGCTTTGAATGTGTAGTTGAATTGGAGGAACTATGTAGATGAAGATTGGATTGAGATATGGTTTAAAGACAAAAGAACACAAACGTGAAGGACCCTGCAGATTGATTGTGACATGATAAATATAAAACCCCACAAAATGCTTGCCTTATTTTCCACTCGCTGCTACTCATAATACATATATGCATAAATGTCACACTGCGTCATGGTTATACGAAATATTGAGCAGCCTGAAAGATCCACAAATCATCTGGCTCCAATAATTACATTGTTATTTAATTATATATACTTCAAGGTCTTGTAACGAGTAATTAATAAAGAGATGAAAAATAAGATAACGTTTAGTTATTTGATTACTGATAATAAACAAAATATAGAATAAAGGAGGTGAATCCTAAACAATCCTACATTTTTATTTCGAGGTAAAAGATATTATTAGAAGTTATTATCAAAATATTATTAAGATATTATCTTATTAAAATATTATCATCAAAATCATATATTACCATATTTTTATTCTTGTTACAAAAATCATTTATAACTATTTATAAATTAATAATTTTATAAATTATCGAATTTTTATTAATAATTTATAAAATATAAAATATTTTAATTAATTATGTACAACATAAATTATATAATAACAAATAAGAGTAAAAAGATTTCTCATTATTGTTTTCAATATTTAATACCAAATATCAACATAACTATTAACTTTGTTTAATACTATACTAAATACACACACTAAATAGATAAGAGCAGGGAGGGAGCTCCCACTGACTCCAAAAAATTTTATATGAAAAAATTATTATTTTTTAAAATTTTACTTTAATTAAAATTTTGCTCTCATTAAAATTTTTTTTGGCCTCTAGTGAAATTTTGCCCCACTCAAATTTTTTTGGATCCGTCCATAGATAAGACCAACCTCTTTTAATCATATTTTAAAATTTTAATTTTATTAAATCTTTAGCCAAACTTAAAACTTGATTGGACCTTTTAAACCTTTAATTTCTGATTAATGTGCTATTCAAATTGTTTGACAAAGTCCTAAATACTAAAAATAAAACTCCTAATACGCTCGCAATCGACATGTTGACAAGTTCTATAGCATTGAATATGATTTTCCCACGACTTAGTTCACTAATTAAATGATCTTTGGAAATACACTTGGTCTGGGCTTTTTTCCATTATGAATTTGAGCTCTCAAACTATCAAGGATTCTATAAGTAGTAGTAATAATTTCAAGGTCTTTGAATTATTAATTACTTTATAAGAAAACCAAAAATATAATGTAATGTGCTATATTCATGTCGTGATATATCGATCGTGTTGAATTGTATCTTGCACTGAAGTTAATATTGGTGTCGGTGTTTCACGAGTGCTAACGCCGGAGAGTAAGTGACATTTAATGAGTAGAGCAGGAAGAACTGGATCTAGAGATGTATAATATGTAACATCATCTGAAGTTCTCTAAAAGATGAAACTGTGGAGAGGTTAAATTTATTCACTTGACATGGAATCTGGGCAACACGTTTAATAATTATGAGGACCATTTATTACTTCCATTATTTAGGCCTTTAGGGTGATGTAGGTCAGGAGCTTGCAACTAAACTATACGTGGAATGGTAAGCTATCATAACAAGAAGGTTCCCCGTCATGATGGTAAGCTAAATTGTAACAGGTGCACCTACTTGCCTTTATATTGTTAATTTCAGTTGAAAAGGACATGACAGTGCTCGAGTCTTGACTTATACTTTTAACTGATTATATTAGAATACAGTATATAGGAGGAATATGATACTTTGTTATTACCTAGAAAGCTGCAGGGGGCTCGCAATTTACATGTCTCTGCACTACATTCATTGTAAGGTAGTTTGAGTTACAGGGAACAGGCGCATGTTCATCTGCCTTGGCCGTTTCCTGTTTTGTGAAGAAAAGGATAGGTATGGAGTGACCCAGTCCCAGTTTGGTACTGACATTGTGAGAGATTTCATGTTCAAAAAGCCGATCTTGATCATAAATTCAAAACAATGCCACAGTACTCGACCATTTGGTGTGGTGTGATTGCTACACACCTTTTATAACTCAAAGTTAGAAACATTTATAGGTTGTGTATGTTAATGGCTGCATATCCACAGAAGAACTAAATGAGCAAGGTCCAACAGCAAGCCATAATGTTTGGGATGTTAATGCAGAGAGGTCCCATTTGTATTATAATGTCTGCTCACCTCACGCTTTCCACACAAAACTGTTCAGCTAATGCCATAGGTTGTTCAATTTAAGTAGAGTCATCATTTCCATAACCAGCCACCATAATTAAAGCCACTACTCATGCTTCAGCAAGCAAGACAATCAACGAAAAGCTTAATCAAGTGTGTTTTCTTCTCACTAAGCATATGTAAATTTTGGATTCAACACAAAAATTTCTGGTTCTAATATTACACTAATAAAATTCAATCTGCTTAGCTAATTCAACGTAAAATTTTTGAACCGTTTAATTTTTTTATTCAGTTTTTTAACTTTTCGGTTCAATTTATTTTCAAATTTTTTAATTTTATTTAATCTATAACTAATTTTATGATAGTCTAATATTCATTAAACCTTTTAAAATTTATACCTCGTACCTTAAATGGTGTATGTATATAAAAGTCTTCGTCTAATTATTAAGTAAAACACTCCAACTCATAGTTGCTTTGCCTGAGCCAATTTAAGTTATCCTTCAAATTGCAATCGAAGTGTTTGGTCAGCATTCCTCCTTCAACTCATAATTAATAGATGTAACCTTCTTCTGTCTTTACACTTGACATCCATTGGCTTCTTTGACTTTGTGAACCAATTCATTTTGTCTGATTGCGATGCAATGATAATATGTTTTTCTTAAACGTTAAAACCTTTGCTTCGTTTACATATGCTGACCTATTACCTTTGGAAGCTACTCAATATGAGTTTATATAATAACTACTAAGCAATCGCATTGTGCTGTTTGAAGAAGATTCCAATTTTAACTTCAGTCAGTAATATTTGATGATGAACATTTGACAGACTACTTTTACTTGCTTTAAGGTTCTTTTCAGTGAATAGTTCTGCTGCTTTTCTGGCCACTTAGGCCAAGAGGCATTGGTTAAAGAAAGCTTTTTACTGTCCATTCAATAATTGAGAGTACAAATGATTTCACCTGTCTCATAATCATTCGATCTATGGATGAAAAGCATGTGATTAGTAATAATTCACATGCAATCAACACAAAAACAAAAAATGTCATATATTTTGAATTCCAAGTAATAGTATGTGATATCATATCAATCTTCCCAATCAATCATATTATATCCACTTTAACTGGCATCAACACTTTTTCTATATTAAGAGAAGAGAACGTAAATATTACCTTCATGGTCCTAACCGGATGTTTTTAAATTCGGAACAAAAATTAAATTAGTAATACAAAAGATTTAATATTTAAAAATTTAATTGAAATTAGATTATCATAAAATCAGTTAAAAATTGAATAAAATTTTAAATTTTGAAATATAATTAAAAGAAAATGACCTTATTTATTAAAGAATTTAAGTTTAATTAAAAAAGAAATTGTTAAATAAAAATTAGTTTATTTATTTTAATTTATAATAACTTATTAGTTTATAAAAATTAATCAATTAATTAATAAACTAATCAATATTTAATAATAATAATAATAATTAAAATAAATTAAATCAAATATTTAAAAACCTAATAAAAAAGTTAAATTTTTACAATTAAACTGGTCAAAATCGGTTAAACTTTTTAAACATTGATATAAGTAGTCATCAAAAGTTCTCTAAAAATCTTCAAACAATACCTTCTCTTCAATATCATCTAGTTTTTAGAATGTAAATTATATAAGCTCCTTAGTATACTTGTACAAGTAACGAAGTTTCCTAAGTTTTAAATTTTTTAATTTTATATAATCACTTAAACAATATATTTAATACATATAATTTATAAATTTTTATGTATTATTTGATTATTTCGAATGAGACTTACAATTTTCCCTGTAAAACATTTTCAATTACGTGATTCTTTAAATTTAATAAGTAAATTCATTTGATTCAATTTCTTATTTCTATTATTGGTTCTAACTTTTTCTTATTTTCATAAATTAAAAAATTAATTTTCATTTTATCATAATTTCATTTTATTATCAACTAATTAAACATTATTTAATTGCTTAATATTTAATAAATAATTCAATTATTCATTTTATTTTAGTTTATTTCTATAAGTAACTTAAAATTTAAACAATTTTTTTGAATTTAATAAATTTTTTTATATTTGAAGTATCTAAAATGCACAAAATTTAAATTTCAAAAATAATTATTCATTAATAAAAGAGTTTTAAAGATTAAAGATTTAATATAATAAATTATAATTTTTTACTTATTTGACTAATTATTTAAAATATGATTAATTTGTTACGAAATAATATATATATAAATTATAGATGTTCAGTTATTTTAAAAAGATGATTAATTTGTTAATAAATATTGCATAAGAAATTAAAATAAACTTAATTAATATTTTAATAATAAAATGCAGCAACAACTACATGACTTTTTATTTTAAATTAGAACAAACTAAACCAAGAAAGGTAGCACAAGACCGCATTCCCCCATACCTTACTAATAACTGCTGAATCTAAGCAACTGAAACTCAAACAACAAGAAGGAAGTGAAAGTACAGCCATAATAGAGAACCTTGGTACCCCAAAGTGCATAATCTCTTAATAAGATGACACATAACAATAATATTATATATACATATCTCCATTTCTATTGGATTTTTTTCTCTGTCAAAAGAATCCATCGATTACAAGACACTGATTCCACGGTCACACACTCAATCTATGTATAGGAGTTTTTTTCTTCTTTGAGTTAGGGTTGTCAATGGTAAGTAACAATTTGCCCAACATAGTAACTTTAAAGCTGTTGGACATCACTGGCTCGTTATTAGGCAACAACTTTGAGGCTTTCTGTATGATCACAGCATAAGCATCTTTATCGTCTGGCACAAATTCAACACCATAGCTAACCTGGGAACAAATCTTTTGTTCCCTAACCTGGGAACAAATCTTCTATTCCCCTACTCTATTCCCACCTATTACCAAACTTTTTCATCCATTCGTTGCAATAAAAATATAAAAATTGGATGGATGAGACGGCTTGGAAATAGGGGGAACATAGTTAGCGGAATAAATGATCTGTTCTGAGCTAACCTCCTACCCAACAACGCGTATCTCTGTAGGGCAATCACTTGATATTAAGACTGCTAGAAAAAATCATTACATTCCTAAGCAAGCATTACAAAGTCATATATGATATATGTTAGGATTTGCCTTCAGTTGTGTTATTTTGTTATACAAGATACTTATGAAAAAAGAATTTGCTTTTGTAGATTTGTGGTGTTTGCAGATGGTTAAAAGATCACACAGCAATTTACTTGGTTCGATAGCTTAATTGTTATCTACATTCAAGGGTCTTATGTACGTGGTTCCATTAAGATCAAGAGAAAAAGAAACAAGTTACAAGAGATAGAGTGTTTTCAAAACACTTGCAAGAGTTCCTTATGAACTCACTAGTACTCCTTGTAAGTACCCTAGCAACTCTCTCACTTCTAATTTTCCTTTTTCGTAAATCACTTTCAGAGTATTGGATAACAATGAAAATTTGCTATGTATTTATGAGACTAATGCTAATGTTTGTCTTATATAAGTAATACGTAGCAGTTGCATCTTTCAAAGCCTTCACCGTAAAGGTATGTATCATGTGCCTCTCACGTGTACCACTTATGCTCTTTTGCTCTGCGTTTTGATTTGTTCTTTTGTTACCTTCGACCTTTTATCATCTGCTAAGACAAAATCTATCTCAACATCATCCATAATCCCTAATTTCCTAAATGTTAAAGCTAAACCATTTAAGATCAAATCTTTGATCTGTGTTAAAAGTCGATGGAGAATGGTGAATCACTTCATATTTATTCCCTCCTTCTTCATTAATTTTTGACGTCGATCATTGATTTGTGAGAGATTTACGAGAGTGAACCCTAGTAGCTCCATCGTGCTCGAGATTGAAAAATCAGTTCTTCGATGGTTGTTATCTTCAGGGGACCTTATAGATCTATAGATAATTTCTACAGAACGTGAACTTCCTTATTGTAACAATCTTCGTACCGAAGTCTGATGGGTTTTGGTCACCTGCGATTTTCTCCGTATTGAAGAGTCCCTATGAGATTCTATCTTTGACTAAGTGGAGTCGCACGTCGATGTGCTTGGATCTTTCGTGCAAGACAGGATCGTTGCTAAGGTAGAGTGCACTTTGACTATCTGTGAATATTGTAGCTAGGTTAGCTTGAATTTCCTTTAAGATACCTATCAGCCATGTTAGCTCTTTCACTCCTTCTATAATTACATAGTATTCTGCCTCTGTAGTTGATAAAGAAACTATTGATTGCTATTGTGGTTTCCAACTGATTGTGTTTCCTGCTAATGTGAAGAAATATATCGATATTGATTTTCTTGTATCTTTGTCTGCTGCATAATCTGCATCCACAAAACCATACAAGGACATTTGATTGCATTTAGCTAGTTTTGCCTTTGAAAAACATAATTCGTAATTTATAGTTCCAGCTAAGTATTTGAGAACTTTCTTCAGCCCTTGCCCGTGTTCAAAACCTGGATTAGCCATAAATTTGCTTAGGATACTAATTGCATAAGCTACGTCAGATCTTGTACATAGCAAAATGTACATGATGCTTCTTACTCCAACTTCACAGGGATAGTGTGTCATAGCTTTCTGTTCTTCCTCTGTCTTAGGACTCTTACTAGAAACCATCTGTAGATGTGATCCTATAGGGACAGGACTTGGTTTTACTTGTTCCATATTGAACTGAGTAAGAACTTTTCTGATGTAGTTTTTTTTAATGAGCCACAGCTTTCTTTCCCTCCTGTTTCTGATCATCTGCATTCCTAGAAGCTTTTGTGCTTCTCCCATATCCTTCATCTTGAAGTGTTTGCATAATTCATTCTTTACCTCTTCAATTCTACTTAGATCTTTTCCAGTAATGACTAAGTCATCCACATAGACTAGCATAAAGACTGCTTTTGTCTCTCCTGGGTCCTTATAGTATAGGCAGCAGTCATATAAACTTCTAGTAAACTTCATACTAGCAGCAATCTCATGGAACTTCTTATTCCACTGCCTAGGTGCTTGTTTTAGCCCATATAGAGATTTCTGTAATAGGCAAGCATAATCTAGCTTTTCCTTATCCGCAAAACCAACTGATTACTTCATGTAGATAGTTTCCTCAAGCTTTCCATATATGAAAGCTATTTTGACATCATAGTTTCCTCAAGCTTTCCATATAGGAAGGTTATTTTGACATCTATTTGATGAATTTTCTAGTCATAAATTGTAGCTAGCATTAGGATGAGTCTTATAATTTTGAACTATACTACTGGTGAGAAAATCTCCTTGTGGTCAACTCCCTCATTTTGTCTATATCCCTTTGCTACAAGCCTAGCCTTGTTTATCTTAGGTTCTATTTCTGTAACTCCTTCTTTGAGATTGAACAACCATTTGTTTTCTATTAATTTTTCTTTATGTGGTTTAGGCACTAATATCCAGGTCATATTCTTCATTAGAGAAGAATATTTCTTCTTACAAGCCAACTTCCACTGTTTAGCATCCTTTCTGATCATGGCTTCTTCATAGGTTTCAGGTGCCCTACAATCTATGGATTATGTAACAAGACATGCAAATTCAACTAAATTAGAGTCTGTGTATCTCTTATTAGGAATTCTTTGTCTTGGCTGCCTATCTCTATTGAGCTGATAGTCTTATAGAGCTTCATGTGAGTTATTTGCAACTATGTGTGAGGCTCTTTCCTCACTTTCACCTTCTGTTTCTTCAGTCCCTTGTTCATAATGAATAGGGCCTTACACAGGTTCCTCATCATGGGATTGTGTGCTGCCTTCTCCTGCTTCTATTTTTGGTGGCACATAGAAGGGGACTGAATTACTTGGTGATCCAAGTTGCTTATAAACTTCCTTTTAAAGGTTAGAGTTTGGAAGATTCCTGCATAACAAAGAAAAATCAATTTTCTTAAAGATCACATCTCTACTAATAATAGTTTTGAAACCTCTTTGTTGAAGCAATAGGATTTTGTACCCTTGAACTTCTTCTGGATAGCTTAGAAATACTCCTTTCACTGCTCTAGGTTCCAACTTACCTTCCTCTTGGTGTGCATAGTGTAACGCCCCAAATTAGGGGTAGAATATTAACGGAAATTATTACATATGTGCTTAATTGTGCAGAAGTATTTTGGC
>JANZLC010000200.1:5785711-5797669 GCA_026413385.1 Erythroxylum gracilipes
CCGAAAGGTTGTTTTTAACAACCTAAAACCACTCAATACTCTCTGGCCATCACAGAGAGTGGTGTTGGGTAGATGGGTAACACAAACTAGTAATAGGGTTCAACCTTTATAAATAGACCATACTAAATAATGCAAATAAACTTACATTTTACTGTCCATTCAATAATTGAGAGTACAAGTGATTTCACCTGTCTCATAATCATTCGATCTATGGATGAAAAGCATGTGATTAGTAATAATTCGCATGCAATCAACACAAAAACAAAAAATGTCATATATTTTGAATTCAAAGTAAAAATATGTGATATCATATCATATCTTCCCAATCAATCATATTATATCCGCTTTAAGTGGCATCAACACTTTTTCTACATTAAGAAGTCGGTGTTTTTAAAATTTAAAATGTAGAAACAAAAGATTTAAGGATTAAAAGATTATAATATAATTAAAAAAATGTCTTTATTTTTAAAAAAATTTAAGTTTAATTAAAAATTTGTTTAAAAAATTAGTTAATTTATTTTATCTTATAATAATTTATTAATTTATAAAAATTAATCAATTAATTAATAAACTAATCAATTTTTAATAACAGTTATTAAATTGAAAAGTTAATTTTTTACCATTAATCATTGAAAACTAGTTGACCTTTCTAAACATTGATCCCAGGAGTCATCGAAAGTTCTCTAAAAATCTTCAAACAATGCCTTCTCTTCAATATCATCCAGTTTTTAGAATGTAAATTATATAGTATACAAGTAACGAAGCTTCTTAAGTTTTAAAGTTTTTAATTTTTATAATCACTTAAACAATTTATTTAAAAATATATAATTTATAAATTTTTATGTATTATTTGATTATTTCGAATGAGACTTACAATTTTCCCTGTAAAAAATTTTCAATCACTTGATTCTTTAAATTTAATAAATAAATTCATTTGATTCAATTTCTTATTTCTATTATTGGTTTTAACTTTTTCTTATTTTCATAATTTAAAAAATTAAAAAATTATTTTTCATTTTATCATAATTTCATTTTATTATCAACTAATTAAATATTATTTAATTGCTTAATATTTAATAAATAATTCAATTATTCATTTTATTTTAGTTTATTTCTATAAGTAACTTAAAATTTAAATAAATTTTTTTGAATTTAATAAATATTTTTATAATTGAAGTATCAAAAATGCACAAAATTTAAATTTCAAAAATAATTATTCATTAATAAAAGAGCTTTAAAGATTAAAGATTTAATATAATAAATTATATATTTTTACTTATTTGACTAATTATTTAAAATATGATTAATTTGTTACTAAATAATATATATAAATTATAGATTTTCACTTATTTTTAATAGATGATTAACTTGTTAATAAATATTGCATAAGAAATTAAAATAAAACTAATTACTTAGTTAATTTATAAAATTAATTAATATTCTAATAATAAAATACAGCAACAACTACGTGACTTTTTATTTTAAATTAGAAAAAAAAAACTAAACTAAGAACGGTGGCACAAGACCGCATTCCACCTTACCTTACTAATAACTTCTTAATCTAACATCATTTTTAAGAGCAACTGAAACTTTTGCACTCAAAAGGTGGGATCGCCCACCCTAGGCACCCCCACATCTTGGCCAGATAGAATATTAAAGGGGGTAAATCATAGTTTAATCTCACCTAGCTCTTCAAAAAAGTGGCCTCGTGTTCGGTGTAGATAAGAAGTCACTATATTAAATGAAACTCTCACATTGCTACTGTCGGGATTTGAACCTAAGACCCTTGCACTCAAGAGTCCTTTCTGAGAATCAGTTGAGCTACCTAAACAACATAAAGGAAGTGAAAGTACAGCAATTGTAGAGAACCTTGGTATCACAAAGTGCATAATCTCTTAATAAGATGACACATAACAATAATATTATATACACATATCTCCATTTCTACTGGATTTTTTTTCTGTGTCAAAAGAATCCATCGATCACAAGACACTGAATTCACGGTCACACATTCAGTCTGACAGAGGCTTGATCGTGAACCTGTATAGGAGTTTTTTCTTCTTTGAGTTAGGGTTGTCAATGGTAGGTAACAATTTCCCCAACACAGTAACTTTAAAGCTGTTGGACATTATTGGCTCGTTATTAGGCAACAACTTTGAGGCTTTCTGTATGATCACGGCATAAGCAAGTATATTAATGGATAAAAGTCGCTGAGAGCAAGCAGTTTAATCAAACCTCATAAATTACAATCTCCACGGTTTGCTTTGTTGCAGGTTTCACATTTATCTCTGTTGAAAGATCATTTACTGTAAATTCTGGATTGCATTCACAGTAATCCACACACAAGCCACCATATTGAATAGTGATTACTAACTTGAAAAATGCTTCAGCAGATTTCGATGGGCTTGCAAACACAAACTTGCTTTTTGTTCTCTGGGTCATGAAGGGACTTATCATAGTATAGAATGCTATATACCACCAAGGAACATTAATAAACACCTATAAGCAAATACAATAATCCAATACAAATTTTGTAATGGTTGCCTGCAAAAATCGATTCCAAGTGACACGCAAAACACAATAATGGAAATAATCTCCCGTAGTATTATTTACTGTAAGTCTCAAAGGAGTATGGATATCTCGTCCAAATGCAGTTATAGGGGATTAGTGTTGGATTTTTGAAGAAAAAAAAGATGAATGAGATGAAATAAAATAAAGTTTAAACAATATGCAACACTCTCATATTTTTATTATTAAAATTGGTTGTCTTATATAGGCAAAATACAAACAACTAAAATAGATTTTTCAGCCACCAAATCTTGTTTATAAGATAAGATTAAAGATAATCTAAGACTTATTCTAAGATAATCTAAGACCTATTCTAAAAAAATTTAAACAATTCTAAAATTTGAATTAATTTCCCAACATTCCCTCTTAATTCAAATTTTCTGGATGGAGTACATCTCTCCTAATCTTCAGAATATTATGTGAAGCACTTCTCTTTACCAAATTTTCGTTGATACCCTTCTCATCAACCTGCAATGATTATGTGAAGCACTTCTCTTTACCGTATGATGCACTTTCTCATCATTGTCTTCAAATTTGTATGATGCACTTTCTCATCACTGTCTTCAAATTTGTATGATACACTTTCTCATCATCTTACCATTGTTGAGCACTTCTCTCAACTAATTCAAAAAAGATTCTCTTAAACTTACAAAACATTAATCACTCATAGGTCCTTCAAGAATTTAAAGCTCTGATATTATATTGAATTTTTGAAAAAAAAAGATGAATGAGATGAGATAAAATAAAGTTTAAACAATACGTAACACTCTCATACTTTTATTATTAAAATTAGTTGCCGTATATAGACAAAATACAAATAATTAAAATAGATTTTTCAGATACCAAATTTTGCTTATAAGATAAAATTAAAGATAAAACTTATTCTAAGATAATATAAGATCTGTTCTAAAGAAATTTAAACAACTCTAAAATTTGAATTAATTTTCAAACAATTAATAATATAGAACAACCCTCGTGAGGGAAAAGAAAAGGATAGAAGGAACACTCAGAGAATAGAGGGAAGTAACAGGGAGAATAACAGTAAAGAAGAGTGGTCACAACATATTCCACACTCTTCTCTCCGTCCTTCTCTTGCATATAATATCCTTTAGTCATGAAAATATATTGGCACTCTCGTGGCCCGAGTGCTGCACCTGACAAACTTTTGTACCTTATCCGTACGTTCAGTATCATTGGCCACATGTCCCTCTTGCGTCCCACCCATATTTTCCTTCGGTATGACATTACACAGCTTCAGATCCTTTGTCCAATTTTATGGTTTCTTATTGTGTCCAGTGAATCTCTATTTATGCGGATCTCATATGGGCTCCACATAAATAAACGTGGAGCCCGCATAAATAAATGACTGAGATTCACTGGACACAATAAGACACCATAAAACTGGACAGAAGATTTGGACTCACATTACACTCCCCATTAAAAGGAACCTTGTTCGCAAGGTTAGCATAAGTGAAAGTCAACCGCAGAGGAACAACTGATTATGAGAATCATCGTGACATCGTTTCAGCAAAGAAACATGAAAAATAGGGTCTATCTTTGCAGTTGAAGGGAGCTCTAAATGGTAATTAAGCAACCGTAACAATGCGAGCCAAAATCTTAAAAGGCCCAAAAAAAATGCATGCCAAGCTTCTGGTTACGTTGTAAATGGATGGAGTGTTGACGATAAGGCTCTAATTTCACAAAAACATAATCGCCCACGTTAAAGGTAACTTCAGTACGCTTCTGATCAGCAAAATGCTTGATATGATTCTGAGCTCGAACAAGGTTAAGCTTCAACTGAGCAAGGAGTTGATCACGGCATAACTATTGCTCCTGAACATCAAAAGGAGTATCATCGTGCTTAGAAGTTAGTACAATAGATGGAGGGTAAAGAATTTTAAATGGATTCATACCCATAGAAGTATGAAAAGATGTATTACACCAGAACTCAGTCCATGACATAAAAGATACTTATAATTTCGGATGTTCTGATACAAAGCAATGAAGATGCGTCTTGATACACTTTTAACGACTTCTGATTGGGCATCGGTTTCTGGGTGATAGGCCGAAGTCATCTTTAAGGAGGTACGTTGAGCCTCAATAAATGCTGTCAAAATGTACAGGTGACAATTTTATCACGATCAAAAACTATGGAAGAGGGAATACCGTGTAGCTTCACCACAATCTGAATAAAAACTTTAGCAACTTGTTGTGCAATGAAAGACGAACGCAAAGGTGCAAAATGACCAAACTAAACGATCAATCACCAAAAAAATAACATTAAAACTTTGAGGTGGAAAAACAGTAATAAAATCCGACCATCAAGGCGAACCAAAATTTGGTGATAATCAGTCCTTAAATCTTTTATCGTCACAGCATTAAGGGCACGATAATCAATATAAAAACACCAAGAGCCATCCTTATTTTTGACGAGTAAAACATGGGCAAAAAAAAGAGAAAGTGTTGGGTTGAATAATTCCTTTAAAATTTTTGAAATATTTTACAAAAAATAATTATGATGGTCATAAGTTTTTTATCATTGCTTAATATTAAGCAACTAAAAAATATTTAGTTAATAAGTAATGAAATTATGTTATGATCGAAACGAAAATAGAAAATCAAAATCATCTTTTTATATTTTCATAAATATCAAGAAACAAAAAATAAAATATGAAACAAAATGTTCCTTTTATTCATTTTTTGTGCGCTTTTCATGAATTTATTTTTTAAATGAAATTTTTTTAGTTGTTAATGTCATTGTATTTATATTTTTAGAAAATTATTAATAATAAATATACTATACAATAATTAAAGATAAATCATTTTTGTTAAATATGTGAATAACTAATTTTATATTATGTAATAGTCATTAAATTAATTGCTAATAATAACAAATAAAAAAGAACTAATTACATTTTTATATAGCACGCAACACTTTATTCTTACAAAAGATTAATTTTTAAGTTTATTTTATATCTAAAATGATTATTTATTATATTTTAAATAATAAATTATAAATACTAGTAATTACCTTTTATATTGCTAGTAAATATAATTTATATTTTGAAATTCTTACTATTTTAAAAATAAATAAAATGCTCATTTTTTATTTGCCATATAGTATCTATTAAAAAATTTTTACAATAATTTTATCATATTTTATTTAAAATGTTTAACTTAAATTACTTAATATTTAAATTTAAAATATATTTATTTTGAAAATAATTTTTATTCTTTTAATAATTTTATTGTTAATAATTTCTAATTCAAAATAATTTGTGTATTTATATATTTTAAAATATAATGAAATATGTATAGTTGAATAATTAAATAATAATATTCATAAATTTTAATAATAATAATAATAATAATATATGCGGAATGGATAAAAATATTATTATTAGTAATTAATAATTAATAATAGTAATATAGTATACGTTTTGGCATTAATTTTAGAGATTTATTAAGAATATTAATTAACTAAAACTCCATTTGATCTAAGAGATGTAGGAGTATTTAAAAAATTCTAGGCTATTGGTTAACTGAACTAAGCTTTTAAGGCAAAATCAACTTATTGAATCTAAACAAAGATTGATAAAATTGGAATTCCAAAGTGATCGAACTAGTCATGAAGCCATTTTAAAAAGAAAATTCTAAAGACTTAGTTAACAATTTATTAAAAAGATATATGAAAGATGAGAGAACATCTCGAGAAATGATGGGCGGTGTAGAAGTAGGGACAGATCTAGAAATTTTTTTAATTGGCGGCAAAATTTTAGTAGGGACAAAATTTTAATACAAAATTTTAATGGAAGCAAAATTTTATTTTTTTTATGAGGGCAAAACTTAAAATAATAATTTTTTATATGAAATTTGTTAGAAGCAGCCCCTAATGTAGATCCGTCCTTGTGTAGAAGAAACAAATTCTAAGAGAATTTTTTTCTAATAGTTATATATCATCAATAGTAGAAAATTAGGTAGCAACTGATCAATTTTTTATAACAAAAAGAGTTTAAGGTATGATTCTTGTAAGAAACAAGATGTGTATATCAATTAAGGTTGTTAGAATTTGCATTTTCTCTATTATTGAGAATTTGAATGCAATTTATATGATTTATTGCATGTTAGATAAGTTGATCAATTATGGAGGATTACGTGTGCTTAATTATTGTAAACTGGTGTGATTGTTGACATATAATTGTGGTACATGTGTTATATTTAGCGTGTTCTAAAGGTAGTGTTCATACATTTTAAATTGCATGTGGGTTTCATATTACATTGGTGTTAATGTCTTATGAGTTTTATGTTATTGTGATTGATGATTGCATTAATTGTTATGTTTAAAAAGATATGTGGTAGGGTGAGTTAGCTTAAAGTTTGGTATTAATGATTTTGATGATAAATAGGTGATTATTTTAAAATTCAAAATGGAGTTATTTCCTTCCACATGTAACGATATCATTTGAGGTATAATAAAACCCTAGAATGATACGTAGGCTAAAAATCTGTGATGCAACTTCTGTGAAATTTATCGGTGAAAATTTTCAACAAAATCATATCAGCTCTATTGTCCTTGAAAAAGCAAATCCCCGTGTCGATATCTCAGCTAGTAAAGATTCGACCTTTGATGCATTTTCTGACTATTCATTTTCTTTTGGTGGGGTTGTTTAAAAGATTGTCTCTTCATTTTATTGTTTCTTTCCTTCTTGTGATGAAGCACCGAACTGGTGAGTCTTGAGAGCTTTTTGAACTAAGTACTTGAGTTCTTCCAAATCTTTTCTCTCGAAATCAGAGAGAGTAGACACTTAGTTGCTCTTTTCCTCGAAAGAAACCAATGTTTGAGGAACCTTCTTCTTATTCTCCTCAACATCTTTTACACTAGTCTCAACAACCACCACCTCTTCTTTAGATTTTCCCTCGCTCTCCTTTTCCATAAAAGTAGAGGGCAGTGTCCATTCTTTTTCCATCATTGCCGGAAGCTATTTTGACTCTTGTGAAGGTGGTAAAAGTGGGTCTTCTTTCACCACAATTCCACCATCTCCTCATTGTCAAGTTTAGGTGATTTCTTGGGTGGTTCTAGTTTAGCTGCTGGAGGTGATAGTGAATCAACCGTTTGAGTCTAAGGTGATGGTGGCAGAAGGGTTAAGGTTGTTAGATTATTTAGTGGCCATGTCACTTATGGATTTGAGTCCAATAAAAATAGCCTAAGATAATAGTTATTAGGTATTAAATAGTTGATCTCAAATGGCTCCAGATCATTTCCTTCTCTCCTTTAAAAATGAAATGTAACAACAAACATGTTGGTTGGTTGTTCATATGTTTTAGAAAACATATATCAAGAGAGGTTTCTGAACCATTAAGGAAATTAATCAAAGAAGATAAGGCAGAGAGGGAATCAATCCTTACAAACACTATTATGGATTCAGGTATGACTTAATAGATCGATCCATAAATGTCTTTTAATTGATATCAGAGCCAAGGTGTTGCATTATTTGTTGTCTGCCGTCATTAACTATTCATTTCGTTTATAGAATGATTGTTTTTCTGTATTGGTAAAGGCATTGCTTTCTTCATATACAACATCTTGAACTGCCATGAATGGAACTACCATAAACAAGAACACAAAAATAGAAACAAACTGCAAACATTTGATTTTGTTCTTGTATTCTTTTAAATTTCTTGATGAATTTCGATGTATATCTGTATGGAATAGGACAAGTTATTTTCAGATGTTGACAGCATCAGTTTTCTAAGGACTTGAATCCCATTCTCAATGCTTGGCCGAAGAAAAATATAGATGGATGGTTTAAGGTGAGAAACTCACATAGGTTTAGAGTAAAGAACACTCAGAATTTTGTTGTTTTGACCACCGAATAAGTAAATGATGGATGTCATTATTGTTGGCTCAAGCCATGAGAGAATTTTGGAAAGAATTGCAAGAAGAATCCATGAAAAAAAGAAGATTTTAGAATAAATAAAAAAGAAACTAGCGTACAACGTCGCCTGAGGAAGTTGCATGTGCCTCACATGACAGAAGAGACAAGCGGCGGGTGCGTGTCGGGTCATACATTTTTTAATTAATTTTATGAGTTTGAATATTGGTCCTACTTAAGGTATTTTATTTTAGTTCATAACTCACAATTCATTAATTAATTGATAATTTAAATTAATTAATGAAGTAATCAATTAGTTAATTTAGGTTTATACGCATAAAAGTTGTGCATATGTTTGCTATGCATAATATAATTTTGTGTCATATTAAAGGGACTTATTAACATTTTTTTGTTTAATATTATTGTATATCCAATGATAACATGCAAGTTAACTATAATATGATTGATTATCCATTATAGTAAATTTTATTGCCATCATTATAGGTTACAACTATGTATTTAAATATCACCCAAACGAGAATTTAAACACAAAACCAAAGTTATTATTAGTTTGAATCCATTTAAGTCTACTCAAAGCATTAATGCGTGGGCTATATGTTGTATTTGCAGCATCTACTAATTTGTTCACTTTAGGAAATGGCTTAATCAAGTTCAATAGTCTGAATTATCTAAATTGGTCCGAACAAATCTAGTTTCAACCGGGTGTAATGGATTTGGATTTGGACATAATTTTAGACAAAAGGCCTGCAGCATAACTAAGACTAGTTCTAAAGTTGACAAGTCTTATTATGAGACTTGGGAACGGTCTAACAGGCTGAGCTTGAGTTTGATGCGAATGATGATCGTTGAAAATGTAAAGTCGTCAATTCCTAAAATGGACAATGCAAAGGAGTTCATGTTGAAGCTTAAGGAATACTCCCAATCTGATACAATTGCCAAGTCCATAGTAAGGACTTTAAAGAGTGAGTTGACGACCAAAAAGTTTAACTGGTCACAGCCTATTCATGATCATGTAACACATATGTCAAATCTAGCTACAAAGCTAAAATCCATAGGTATGGACGTAAGTGAGTCCTTCCTTGTACAGTTTATTATCAACTCATTTCTTCTTGAGTTCGGCCAGTTCCAGGTGAATCATAACACCATTAAGGAAAAATGGAACCTTCTCTCCAGTTTCAAAGAAGGACTCTTTAAGAATTGTTATGGCCCTAGTAGCTCATTATAATTTAGAGCTTCACCAAATGGATGTAAAGTTCGCTTTTCTAAATAGTGACTTGGAAGAAAAAGTTTATATGGATCAACCAGAAGGTTTCCTAACCACAAGAAAGGAATGATTAGTGTGTAAATTAAAGAAGTCAATATAGGGACTGAAACAAGATTTCTGACAATGGTTTCTTAAGTTTAATGATATCATTACGTCTTATGGTTTTGTAGAAAACGCCATTGATCGGTGTATATATGTGAAGGTTAGTAGGAGCAAGTTCATTATATTAGTCATATATGTTGATAATATCTTTCTTGCTTCTAATAATATGGTTTTGTTACATGATGTAAAGAATTTTCTCTCTAATAATTTCGAAATGAAAAATATGGGTAAGGCATCCTATGTGATAGGAATTGAATTATTCTGTGATAGATCACAAGGATTTTTTGGATTGTCTTAGAAAGGTTATATTGAGAAAGTATTAGAAATATTTAAAATGGAAAAGTACTTCGTAGGGATAGTTCCAATTCAGAAAGGGGACAAATTTAGTCAAATGCAATGTCCATAAAATGATTTGGAACATAAGAAAATGGAGTCGATTCCTTATACGTCAATAGTTAGGAGCTTACTGTATGCTCAAATGTCGCAGGACACGTACCCAACATCCTAAGTGATATCCAAATATATACTCCGCAAGAGTGGCATGTTAGGGCACTCACATTACTAACTTAATCATGGCTTTATCATTAATAAAATATCACAATATTGAAAATCGAAAAGTTCCTCATTTCATTTCATGAAAACCGAATGTATATACATTATAGCTTTCAAATATCCATACATGTACATCATTTAAACCTAATACAAAACACACTACATGAAAGAGGAATTATACAAAAAATTCTACCTAATCTTTCAGTCTCAACTGACCGACCTTTGAGTCATTTCTCTGATCCAAAAGTACAAGAACTATGCTTCTTGTAGAGTCTCTCTATCACTAGTGTCCTTTCTCTATCCTAAAATGTCAACGTTACAATTTTGATGGGTTTTGCGAACTCAATGAGGTAACCATCCTCGATGGTTCACTCATTTCATACATCACATCAATACATTCTATCACATAATTCAAGTCATTTTATCATCATCATGTAGCATCACATAACACTTTATTCATAATTCTCACGTTCTCATTCAAATACAAGTCAACAATACATTACAATCATTCAAACATACATATTAGATGTATATGCAATGTTCATGAGACTCATTTCTGATTATTACGTTATTATGATCGAGTGCTTATAATTGTCCCGTATCTATTGTAGATACCGGGCTTATTGATAACTGTCCCTTATCTATTGGAGATATAGGGCTCATTATACATAGTGAGTATTTGGCTCTTAATCACATTTTGAGCTTTAAGCTCATTTTCGGTGGCTACTCAGGTCATAACTGTCATTATCTGTTCATGCATTCATATAATGGGATGCATTACATTCACATTCGTATTCTCAATCAATCATATGATTTCATATTCACATTCAAAATACATTTATTATTGGACCTTGGTCCGACATTCAATAAATTGTCGAGTGCACTTATTTCAGTCAGATTCACACACAAGGAGCACTTCTAATATCTCATTTATGCATTAAATGCCTCAAACTTTCAAAGTTCAGAATCAACACAATCAAATTCACATTCATAGGATAATTTAGAACATAATTTAAAACAAACAATCAATTTAGTGAGATCATCTAGGTTACTCACAGTTGCTCTAAAAAGCTATTGCCTCGAATTCCCGACAATGTCTGGATGATGACGCTCTAAATGCTCCTCTATATCAGGTAATATACATTTACACATATCACGAATTTGCACAATTATATAAATTCTCAATTATGCACATATGTATATGGATTATGAACAATGCATGTTCAATGACAATTATGGGTATATTTGCAATATTCTCACCGCATAATCATTCTTATACCAACACTTACATAAGCATAATTTGAACTTAGGTTTACACGTCAATAAAACAAATTTATTCTAAGTTCATCATTTAATTAATCATTCTAGCTTTTTCTCCAAACAGAGTTTCGGGTCAACTTTACATGATTATTATGAAAAGGACAATGGAGTATTTATGTTGGGACTCGTTTTCGGAACCCAACTACTTAATCCGAAACCCTCATACTTACACAAATTAACCATTCATGATCCAAATTTATCATCTCAACCTCATCCATATGCAAAGTCATATT
Source organism: Erythroxylum gracilipes (assembly GCA_026413385.1). Taxonomy (NCBI): domain Eukaryota; kingdom Viridiplantae; phylum Streptophyta; class Magnoliopsida; order Malpighiales; family Erythroxylaceae; genus Erythroxylum; species Erythroxylum gracilipes. The sequence continues at coordinate 5,797,645 of JANZLC010000200.1, forward strand.
CCTCTCTATATCATCCATACATAAA
>JANZLC010000200.1:5797769-5811933 GCA_026413385.1 Erythroxylum gracilipes
AGTGTGATGTTTGGTTTTGATTGTACTGTCTTGGGTGGCATCCACATATCCTCCCAGGGGGTATTTGGGTGTTACATGCCCGATCATTACATCAAAAATGCACTTGGTCAGATATCAGTTTTACTGTCAGAATGCTAAGCCGATATCAAAGCAATATTGGAATGAACTATTGGAAAGCTGCAAAGAAAGTTCTTAGACTATTTTAGTTGTGTAGACTCACGGAAATCTACATTCGGTTATATGTTTCTATTAGTTGGAGGAGCAGTTTCGTGGAAAAGTGGAAAGCAATCTGTCATTGCTACTTTCACTATGGAGGCTGAATTTGTGGAGTGCTTTGAGGTCACGGTTCATGGATTGTGGCTGTGGAACTTTATCTTAGGTCTTGGCATTGTTGACAGTATTAATAGACCATTAAGAATTTATTGTGATAATTCTGTTGCCATTTTCTTCTTTAAGAATGACAAGTATTCAAAGGGTGCGAAACACATAGATTTGAAGTTCTTGTCTGTGAAAGAAAAAGTACAAAAACATAAAGTGTCAATTGAGTATATTGGTACCGATTTAATGGTAACGGATCCGTTAACTAAAGGCTTACCGCCAAAAACATTTGTTGGCCATGTTGAATGAATGGGCATTATAGATAAGTCCTTATTAGCATAGCATTCTAACATGTATATATACATATAATTGTTTTGCTCAAATTGTTATGACATTTGTGAATTCAATTACAGTCATATTTTTGCTCCCTTACTTGTTATCCATATTATGTTGTATACAATAATTATTTATGTGAGATAACAATTATAGAATTACCACTTAAAGTTTTATGAGTTAATTTGATTATATAATACATGGAAGGAATTATATTGTATAACTTGTGACCGCCATAATCTCATTATCTTAATTCAATTAAGGATGATTTAACTGATTCCATGTAATGTGTGCACTTAAAGTTTTATTGTTGAATAACCAAGTCATAACATGGAGCAAGTAAGAGATTGTTAGATTATTTAGTGGCCCATGTCACTTATAGGTTTAAGTCCAATAAAAAGAGCCTAAGATAATGATTATTGGGTATTAAGGAGTTGATCTCAAATGGGTCCAAAATCTTTTTCCACTCTTCTTTAAAAATAAAATGTAACAACAGACGTATTGGATGATTGTTCATATATTTTAGAAAGCATATATCAAGAGCGGATTATGAACCATTGAGGAAACTAATTAAAGAAAATAAGGTAAAGAGGGAATCAATCCTTAAGAACATTATCATAAATTTAGGTATGACTTAATAAATCAATCCATAAATATCTTTAAAAGGTTTCATATATTATGTTTACTTTGGTCCGAGCGGAAGACGAAGACAATTGTGAGTAATGTGTTGTGCAAGAAAGATGTTTTAGTCACACAAATGTTTTGTTTCCTTGACACACTTCTTCATCGATCGGTCCCCATCTTGGGGCTTTTCAGGAACCTAAGCTTTATTGACTTTCGTTATCCTTATTCAAATGCTCTATCTTCAATCTTACTCCTGTATTATTAGTTACTATTTACCAGAAATTTACAAGTACTTTGTGGTTCAGCCGGATTCTGGCGGGACTGCACGTTGCCGTTTAGATCCATGTATCGTTTGCTTCCTGTGTTGACCTGGATGCTGAGATTCCTGCAAAACAAAGAAGGCACGTCGGGGGTTGTATCCCGATTAGCCCCTCCGACGCTCAAGTTAATCTTTTGGTGAAGGTGAGGATGCTGAATGCAGAGGGTGGCTAGGTTATGGTTGTACCTACTTTCCTCACGATGAGATATTACCTTATATACTGGATGGACCTTAGGGTTAGGTCTTTACGTAATCTTCTGCCTCTACTTGGAAAAATTTCTCCTGCTGATGGGCTTTGGAGAATATAGGCCGATCGATTGGCCCACAGGCTGTTAGGACCAAGCCCAGGCCTAAAATGGCCTACCCGACCACTTTGAATTGACTTTTCTTATTTAGGATTTAACTATTTAACAACGGATTTAGGGCCTTAGGCTGCTCGTCTAAAAATATATTCTGTCAAGGACATAATATAAAAATCAATTCAACTTGTTAAGCCTTAAAGGGTTGATTCTTGCAATATTAACAGTGTTATTTGCAATGTTTTAAAAATTAGACCAGAAGTTAAACAAATAAGACAAGATGTTTAAAGTTTAAAAAGTGTAATAGATATTACACAGTCATAAAATCGACTAAAAATTGAATAAAATTAAAAAATTTGAGATATGATTGAAAGAGATTCTCCTTAAGTACCAAAGAATTTAAAATTTAATTAAAAAAATTATTAAATAAAAATTAATTAATTTATTTTAATTTATAAAAACTTACTAATTCATAAAAATTGGTCGATTAATTAATAATTGGTCGTTTTTTAATAATAAAAGTTATTAAAGTAAATCGAACCGGAACAAAAAAATATTAAACCATTAAGCAAGCCAAATATATTAAGGTCTTTAATCATTGGTTATTTGCATAATCTAGAACTCTCTTTTTTTTGACATTAAACTTTTCACAGTCTTTCACAAAAACAGCTTATGTGGCTAAATCTTCATTATGGTAATATCATTTTATAAGAGAAGAAAAGAAAGAATTAAAAATATAATTAAACTTAAAATTTGTTTATTACTAATTTATAAAGAAGAATATTAAAATTTTATATAATTTTAAAAATTAAAAAAAAAACAAGCATATTTATAATTACAATATATGCATAATTGCGATGTTCGTTGATACTCATTTAGAATTTTTCAATTAACAATACAATATAGCCGTAAGAAACAGAAGCCCTCACCTTCAACTAGCAAATCCCATACGTATAAATTCCAAGGTAATCTTAAAAGTACAATTCTGAAGTGGGATTTTTGTGAAGAATCAATCAATGGCTGACGCTGTCGACTATAATGCTAAATGGGACGCCTGTCTCGATCTCACTCTCCGTCGCTTTTTCTACTCATCTTTGGCTGGAGCTTTCGGCGGTCTGCTTTTGTTCAGTCAGTCTCTTTCTTGGTGTTTTATTTATTGTATATGTTGTTCATTATTGCCTGGAAAATCTGGGATGCAATAATTGGGTTCCCCGAAAGTTTGTTTCTTTCTTGGTTATTCTATCTATTTTGAAGCAGAAGCTTGCTTGAGGTTTCCTTTTCGTGAGTTTAGTGGCATGGTGTATGTGTGATTATATATTCGAGTGAGTGATTTTTCGTTTCTTGCTTTGACTCTTCAATTCAGAGCCATTAATGTCGGGCAGCTGCTTAATTCCATGAAAAAACTAATTAATTACCTTCTGAATTTCATTATTTTTGTCGATTAATTCAGGTTTCCTGTTCTGATCATGTTTAGGGAGTTTTATAGGTTTGGTTTATGGTATGAATGAAAATATTGTTCACTCCATTTCTTTATAGTTCTTCAGCGCTGTCATAGTGTTTTATGTTTGAGTTCGTGAGCTTAATCTTCCTTGAAATTGAGACATCATTCATGAGATTGTGAATTGCGTGAGTCACCCAACCCTTGATGATTTGAAAATGGCATGGGATGCCATTATAGAAAAATAAAGTATTTTCAATTCTTTCGCTAGTTCTAATAATTGATAAACCAACAGATGTCCTATTCATATATTGGTGATGTGAAAAAATAAATTATTTTCAGGGTTTTTTAGTAATATTTACTTACGTCATTTTGATTTAATTTGAATTAGTTGAACCCTTTGCATTTCAAATAGAGAACATCTCATATTTGCAAGATTGATGTTGAAAATGGTTGGCATCCTGTATATATATATATATATATATATATATATTTAAGACATAACTTGATGTTAAATCTGTGCATGTGTTGCAGTCCTCTATAAGTGAGTGTTTTCCCATCTTCTTAGCATTCAATTGATCACTATATCCATTTTCATCTAGGGAACCCAGTGACCCGTTGGGCGTCTATAGCTTTCGCTGCAGGAGTGGGTGTTGGATCTGCCTATACAGAATGCTCACAGATTTTATACGGATCACCTGGGAAGTTATCTCCAAAGGTGCTAGATACCCCTGCTCCCAAGGTAATGAACCGTCTGTACATGAACTGTAAAGAATTTGCCGTTTCAATCTCTGCTCGTACTATTGATTGTTTCTCAATGTGTATATATTCTATAACTTGTTGGAATTGTATCCATAAGGTTCATGCCAATTCACTGCCTGCAAATTTGCCAAAATGACATCTATGCATGCCATATTGAAAAAAGGCTATGTTTACATAATAAACTTTCATTAGTGTAGCCCTAATGTTAACTAATTACTTGTTGAATATATCTTGAGAGTTACATGAGTATGTGCATGTTGCTTTATTAGGGCAATCTGATAGAACATTTAAATGTAACGAGAGAAGCAACCGAAAGGTCAAGGCATGATTTTCTCTAACTTTTGTTGCAGTCTTTGGATTTAAGAATATTTTGTTTATGTTTATGGTATCCAATATGATATCAATGCCATGCCATTGAGCTTCCTACTTATGGTGTCCAATATGATATCAATGCCATGCAATTGAGCTTCCTACTAATGGTGTCCAATATGATATAAATGCCATATTGTGGAACTAAATTTTACTGAACACATGCACCGTCTTATGTAAATTTTACTGAACACATGCACCGTCTTATGGATGCTAGATACTTTGGTGACAGGGTGGAAAAAAGAGTATAATTTAAACATTGTATTTGAGTGTCCATACTTTATTTTATTCATACATTAGAAGACATAAATTACTGATCTCATGCAGCTATTAGGTTGTGAACCTGGTGGATGGAGAGGTACTCGTGCCTCTGAACACTTTGACCAAATGGTATCTAAACATTGCTATGGCAAGTGGGGGGTTGCATATTTCGTTTGACATGACCTTTTCTGCTCATAATTAGATCTTGTTTTTAGTGAACCTATAGTATAATGACAAGAAAGAAGCAATATTTTGTAAAACATCAGGTTTCCTTTCAGAGCTTGTGAAAGAGACAAATGAGGGGAAAACTTAATCTTTCCCATACCTGGGTTGAATCACCAAAGTGCTTACTTTCATCCCCAATGTTTCCACCATTACACACGGCCAAAACCCAGAATTCCCTCAGCATATAGGTTGGTAGCTGGGGAAGCTAGATGTTCTTCTTCACCATTTTATTTGGGTGTGCTCTTTTGGTCTACATTTGTTTGTGGCACCAAGGCAGCAAATTTTTATCCTGTTTCTTAGATTAAATCTGTTTGGTTTCCACGTGCCTCATTCATGAGCAATATATTTCTTATTAGTGTTTGCATTAGATTAACTTGCAAGGGAAATTAGGCTATGAATATGGATGAAATACTAGGATTTTTGGATAAAAAGGAACTATAGTAATTTTGACATTGGAATATTGTGATTGTTTCCCAGGCAATGTAATCTGCATTAGCAATAGCAAGAAATTCTGATGTCCTGAATTGATAGTTATCTGCAATCTATCCTAGACTACATTAGAGCATTATTGATTTTATTTTATACTTTTAAATAAGTTATGAAATTTATTATCATTTTCATGATACAAGTCTAGTTGATAATTAAGATTACGTATTGCCCTCTGTTTTTTCAGGCAGCCCAGGATTGATAGCTGATATTCAGGATTAACCTCATCCCAAGTTCATTACAGTGCAAACTTTTCCTGAAGCTTGACATTATTGTCACCTTTTTCTCCGAGATGACACTAAAAGTTGTAGCAAAAACATTTTTTCTGATAGATACAGTCAACCTTATGTACTGTATTTTTGTCGAGGATCTATTGACCTTCCCTAGCTTAATTACCTGCTCCGATGGTTGTATGAGGGAAGAAAGATGGAGAAATGAATAATTGCTTTGACAACTCCACGAGGTTTGCTCAACCACCGTTTTCATGCAGGTTTTGCAATGCAAAGTTTCTCTTTGGGAACAAAGAAAGATGTCATTGTACCGTGTTAGCAATTTGAGTTTTCCTATTAAGGTAATCTTGGAGAAAGTAGTTGCACGATGCACATTTGAGATCAGAGGGTCCTAATGCCATTGAACTTCGCGATGGAATTTGAGGTCTTAGTTGCAAGAAGTTTCCACGTTCCTTAAATGCTAAACGTCATTGGACGAAAAACTAAATGAACAAAGTGATGAGAGCACCCAACAAGCGTTACTCATTTCCAGTAATGTTGGTTTCCTACACTCTTCATTGCAAACTTGCTGTGCATGAGTTGCGCCATTATCAGTTTCTGCGATAACTCAAACCACGATGCTGTTAATGAAGTGATACGGTTTGTGGTACAACAGTTATTACTATCTCTTATTAGATTTTTCCATAGTATCAACACAGGCCAGAATGAGAAACGATGTTTCTTAGTCACAAAACAGCCTTGAAGTTACAACATAGAACTGACAAACCGTAACCCCCAACTACAAATAGATGACACTAGGTTAATTCTGTACACACTGGACACTCAACTACTATTTGTAAAAAACCTTTAATAATAATTCAGAAAGCTGCCTGCATATTGATCCATAAACAGTCGTTTGCCACATGAAGGATCTGATGATAGGACACCTTACAGTGCCTCAAGATTTTGCAACGCCAATCACGATAAACCTACAGTAGGCCACTGCAACCTAAAACTTGGAACTTGATGAACCTCCTTTTATTCTTTTGGAACCAGTCCATCATGAAGCCAATTTCTCATAGCTGAAAAAGCCTGCTCTGCATCTTCATCTTCTTCAGGAGAGTTGGGACGATGTGCAAATCCATGGCCTCTTCCCTCAAAGATAAGAACTTTTGAACCATTACCAATTCCCTTCTCAATATCCTTTAAAATACTGACATCACAGAGCGGGTCCTTGTCTCCTGAAATTAATAATACAGGAACTTTTATGTCAGAGGATACAGATGGGTCCATCCTGGTACCATAAAAAGAGACTCCAGTTCCAAAATAAGCTCCTTGGTCTCTGGATAACACCTCTAGCACTCTGCCTCCTCCAAAGCAGAATCCAATGATGCCAAGCTTCTTTGAGATTCCTGCAGCCATGAGTTCATCAACCAACCATTTTGCTGATGTATCAATATCACTTGCAACCCTCTGGGGTTCTTGTTCTGCTCTCCACTGTTCAAACATAGTTTTTGGCTGGTCCACTGACCATGGTTCCCCACGAAATAAATCCGGTACTAAAACACTGCAGTTTTCAATGAGTGAAGAAAGTTATGCAGGATTGGATGGTAAATCTTCACGGAAACTGATCCAACATTTACAGTGGAGGCTGCTTGTTTATGAATGAGAAAATGGTATGCATAATTTATGCTTCATGCTATCTCAAAAAGCTATATAAAAAAGGGCGTTTATCTTTGTAATCTTGCTCTGCCTCTTATGTGCAATTTTCCCAATCCAGATGAGAGATGGAAGATGGACAAGGAAAAATAAAAAGAGAAACAAAGAATTCGCAAGGCAGGGTGATAACATGAAGGTTAAAGCAACATACTTGTAGCCATTACAGGCAACACGGTATGCGAAGTCCCTCGTAAAAGCGTCTTCAAACCCGAAAACATCAGACAAGAGTAGAATCCCAATTCCATTATTATTCTTGACGGCCTTGAACAAATAAGCGCCTATGGTATCAACACCCTCCCCTATTGAAACCTCTAAGCCGCTCACCAACTCGCATGCCTCGTCGTTTACGTCTTCTTCAACTTTCAATAAGCTGCAACAAACTTTGTGGGCAATAGAGCCTCTTAACGATCTCGAAGGATCCAAATTGTATATTCTCTGTACATAAACTGAAGCTCTCCAGTCAAAAGTCGAACACTTGAGCAAAGATAAACCAAAAAGAAAGAAGTTTTACCCACTAAACATGAAATATTAAGGCAACCCAAATTTCATATGATCATTACAAACTATATCAAGAGAAAAGATGAGCAAGCTAACTCCATGCAATCCAGAACCAGTTACGCACGAGGAAGACATTGAAGAACTTACAGAAGAACGAAAAGAAGAGGGCTTTGAGTAGGCTAGAGCACGCCGGTGGTAGCTTTGATGAAGAGCAGACCTAGTGGGTATGGTGGTGGTGGTAAATGATAATGTGAGAGAGGGGTTTGATGCCACGCCCATGTCGTTACTTCTGAGACTTGCTAGGGAGGAGCTAAAGGAAGGAAAGCACAGTGAGCAGCTTTAAGGCTGAACTAAAATTGTCATCCTCGGGTTAGATATTTGCTTTGAGGGCCCTGAGTAATACCAGCCTCAATAATTTCCACTTTTATAAAAATACCTCTACGATTATGTGAAACTCATATGGATAATCAAACATATAAAATAAAAAATATCTATTTTGGGAAAAATATATCCATTTTATATAATTAAAATTGTGAATATAGTATCAACCTTATATTCATTTTAATATTGATATGATATACTTATAAATAATAGATATTGTTTTAGATCTTTTAAAATAATTTTCAATTTTTATGTAATTCAAAAATCAAAATTTTCATCAATAATTATAATTGTTAAAATTAATGTAAGACAATTATTTTTTAGTCATAGTAAATATTATTTAAACATATTATATATTTAAACAATATTTAAATATAAAAAATATTTCTTCAACTTCTCTTAATTCATAATTTTGATTCAATAATTTTTTAGTAACCTTCATTTTTATACATGTCAAAACAATTATGCAAGATCTTGAAAAGTCTAATAATAAACAACTTTACTCCTAACTAATAGAGAAATTATTTGTGCAATTGAGGAGACTAACCAAACTAAGATCTCTTTGAACTTCTATTGAATGTATTGGTTGACATGCAACCTTATTGATGTGAGATTACATCATTATGGGAAATTAAATACGTCCTAATTGGCGTCCTGTGCCTCCAATAGACTTGTTGATATAATGTGAATATTGTAGATGAACTATAAAATTACTTCTTATTCCATTAAATTTAGCATTTTCTTATTTGTAATAATAAAGTAAAATCATCCAAAACATCTCTATTAATTAAGGATAAAGATCCCACATTGTCATAACATGACCTGACATTATCAACTGAATTGTCTAACCATGTATTAAAAGCTCACATGATTTCTGTGCTTTCCTAAATGAATTGGCGCACACGAACAAATGCAAACATGGCACAATCAACTACAAGAAGCATATAACTACGAGTCTATACATTGCTACTATCCTCTCACTTTCTTTTTTCTTTTTCTAAAAGATAAAAGAGTAAGTATTGGCAAATGTACAGATTACTATCATCCTTCACTACAAATTTTGTTTCATATGGGCAACTTCTCAACTTCGGTTCACTTGGGTTGACAGTTTTTCTTACAGGTCATGAGCCTCCGTGACGGTAATAGAGTACAGACCGATAGATTGCAGCAACATGAAGAAAGGCAATTACTGCTATGAAGAAGTCATCCAAAAGACCAAAGATGCCCATAATTCCTGAAGTCCAAAACAACTCTTGAGCATACCACAAGTTTTCATCTACAAAGACAAACATGGCAAACCATTTCATAAAATATGTCTTGATCAGGGACATACCTTCTGGAATAAGGTCTACAGGGCTTAGAACATAGATAGCACTCAGAATCATCTGAACAAAAGAAATATAATAAGAGCAGATACTGAAAGTTATTGAGTCAGGACTCAATTTTCAAGTAAATCACTTCACTAAATATCAATTCTTGACCGAGAGGAAGAGACTAGTTCACATACTATTGAAGGCAAAACTGATACCAACTTATAACTAGCCCAGAGCAAGTTCTGCTGAATTATGCATTTCTTCATGACTAAAAGATATAATCTTGCAGTTTAAGCCTGGTCTCATTCCCAGGCCAATTTCTATACTTAACAATACCAAGTTTGACCTGCATATATAAAAGACATTTATGAAGAGGGTTCACCACTAAACTATACAAGAGACTGAATATAGCAGTTTTTATGTAATTTATTTAGTTGTTTACTTCTTTTACTGATATATGTTCAGTTAAAACTATGGATTCAATGTATAAATGGTTATATGCAAGAAAATGAGGCCAGATACCATTAAAAGCTACTTTAATGATCTGAGATATCTCAAGTTCTATCCCAGTGTTATGATTACCATTGATCATAATTAGCAAAAGCTCGACTATCTCACAGTAATTGATAAGAAAACATAAGCTATCTAATTGAATCATGACTATCCATAGAAAGCATAAAGCTGCATGCATATTAGGACTCAATGCTACTCATTCGCATCCTCAGTTTGCTTAAAAAAATCTTGACAATAAACCACCAGCTACAGTCACCAACGTATGCAGAAGGAGAAACTTTTAACCAAAGATGTAACTCCATGGAATGATAGAAATTCCCTCACTTATCATCGATAATTTTTCATTTTATTGAGAAGATTTTTCAGAAAAGTTCAATTGATTGGGTATCATCAAGTATATGCATAATTAGCAGAATCTCCAAGATATTCAAGAAAAAGTCTGAAAGTGCTCATACAGGGAGCATAACATTTTAGCCCATATGCAGAACTGAGATGGGAGCTGCATTGCCGGAGTACAAAGAAAAGCAAAAATGGCAATTACCTACAAGTAAGGGAATGTTATGAGGGCAGTAAAGGGTGATATAGAACAGTTAAAAAACAACAATATAGAAATAGAACAGAGGGAGAGGAATGCAAAAATGACAGAGATAGAAATTATGGTTTAAAGAAAAGACAAGCAAGTAAAGTACTCTGCTGTCAATTCTACTCCTGAAACTGATCATAAAAGTACTCTTCTTCACAAGTTGTAAAAGCAATCGGACGTTTCTTACTGTAGCATCATTCCAGCAAAAAATTTAGCAACCTTTAAACCTCTAAATGTGCTATATATGAAGGCATATTAGACCTGTATGCCTTTTACAGATTAGAAATATGAGAAGTACCATCATACTATTGGCTATTTAGACACTTTAAGTTACTAGAGGCCAGTTCAACAAGTTTCATCAAGAAAATGACAATAAACTTTCACATTTTATTTTGTTAACTGGGGGCTTCTGGGAGGCATTTGGACTTTAATAGGGAAAATGGATTCCTATCGTCTGCCTTACCACTGGGGCTTGCCACTGGAACTACCAAATAGAAGATAGTACTGTTCCTTCTCTCAAAGATGATCAAATTATTTTTCTGTACTTGAACTTCATTCCTAGTTCCTAAGCATTTCAAAGACAGATCGAGGAAATCACAATTCATTGGTACTTTTGGGATGATAATATACAAAGCAGGCAACATATACTATGGGCACAGACTATTTTAAAAAAAAAAAAAAAACCCTACACCTATTGTCGTTTAAGGATTCACTATCACTCTATTTCCTTTTTAAGGCAATCCATATTAATTCTAAATCCTCCTTGAAGGAGTACATCTTGATTTTTTTCACTATTTAATGGTAGGATTCATAATCACAGAAACCTGGACTTGGGAGAAACCACATGTACTATTGCAGGGAAATCAATGATAGAGCTGGATATTCAACTAACCTTAAGCATGCTTCAAATGGCTGAAGTATAATACAGAAATTGTATGAGCACCAGACACCGGTGTTTAGAGTTCAGGTAAAAATCAGGTCGGGAATAGGAAGCCTAGGGCTCGTGTTCACTTCTTACTATTACGAATCCTAAGTTGTCATCTTATGAAAACCAGAATCTGTTTTCCCAATCATTAAAAGAATGAAAAGGTTCAATTTTGATCTGTATAATAAGCCATGGACCAGAATGCCACATAACAATCAAAAATTCAAAAATCAAGACAATGTTGGTGGAAAGAGGAGAACGGATGAAAAGATATTAGAAGCAGAGTTGCAGATTATACTTACCGAAATATACACACGCGCCCTGATGACAAGAGGAAGTGACCTCTGAGGATCCATCATCTCTCGTACCAATCTCCGAATAAGAAAAGGAAGGTCTTGCAATCTCTGTGATTAAGAGAATTCAGTAAGTTGACCCCATAACAATCAGCTACCACATCGTAAAAACAACAACAGGCTGAATCAACCATACCTGAACAAGTCCATTGCTGCGTCCCCCAAATAGCCGATTATAAGTTTCAATCTTGCCCAGAACTTCAGCAACTTGAGGATTATGGCGTTGCCTCAACGATGCTTCACCAGGAACTAACAAAGTTATCTGTCTACGACACAGCGGGCACTTACAGGGTTGAATTGCAGATCCATGCTGCCATACCATCATTATACAATCCCCTTAACAAGTGACGAGAGAGATAAAAAAGAATTTAAATTTTATCAGGTTGAGTAAAATGTTAAAAAGGGAAATTGATAAATCATAGAAATCCTCAGAAAAGAAGAGAACTTGATCGATTCTTTTCTTCAAAGTTGCTTGATCAAAGGAACAAGATAAAACAAATGTGGGCAATAACTGAATAGAGAGAAGACTACATAAGCAACATACCACAAAACCAATGAGAGCAATTGGCCTGACAAGGAACGTTGAAATATCCATGGCACACTGAGCACCAATCGTTTGCCGGAGGGCCGTCCATTCCTCCTCCCTCCTCCCTTCTCCTTTTCTCTTTTATCTGTTGCTTAATGATTAAGAACCCGTCTTTCTAATTTTAGCAAGTTGGTGGGCGCCGCTCGCTTAAGTTAGGCTCACGTAGGATTATACTGGGCCTGGCCTACTTTTTCTAGAGATTGAATCTTGTAATGCAATTCGTTCCAATACTTTCTAAGCATGAAAATAGAATTAATAGGTTTTAGCAAAGTTGCGAATATTGTACTAATCTTGATATCAAATTAAATTATACTATGGTATTACATTGTTATCGGTTAATATCGAGTATCGTTTTGGGTAATTTTTAAAAGATTCTTTAATTTTTTAAAAATTGTAAAATAATTCATTATAATATTGTACAGTTATACTGTATATTTTATAAGTTTACATCAAATTTGTCTTTAAAAATTATAATAATAAATAATAGCCATAATTAATATAAAATAACAATAATTTTCAGATATTTCACATGTAAATAATAACCACAATTAATATAAAAAATTGTTTAATCATAATTAAAATGTGTTTCTTAATACATATAGATAATGTTTATTTTTTGTAAACTTATAATTTTATTAGGCAACAAACAAAGTGGATGCTAATCATGCTATACTAAAATTTGTTTAGATTCTAACTTTTTTATTAAGTTTTAAGTCTATTATTTTAAATGGCTTAAACTTTATAACTTAATTGTAAAAGTATTAAAGTAATTATATTAAATATTTTAATCTCGTATAAATAAATATGTAATTATCTTATTAACATAAGATAAGATATAAATTTCAATTTGTCACATTATTTAGCATGCCAATTTAGATAAGATAATTTGAATATGTCACATTATTTAGTATGCCAATTTTATGTCAATCGACTCAACTCTAAATTAATAACTTTATGTTTGTCCTACAGTAGCATATTGTATGATAAATAATTGTCAAAAAAACTTAGTTCTGACTGTATTAAACTGGTGCTCTTTCCATGGACGAAAGCAAACAACTTTAATGAATTAATTTTCATTTTTCAGTTCCATTCCGTAGTCCACACAAATAGCAACGTAACAACAAACCCACAAATTTCATTCACAATTCACAAAATACACCAACAGTTTCATTAACAATTTACAAAACATACATGAAGTCATAAATGTGCACCCAATTATTTCATAATTCAAGTATTCAACAATAATTTTAATGGGTCAGGTCGGATTGGAAATGGATCTAGATCTATTTTAGATTTATCGTGGAGGAGGAGACTCGAGACTCCAAGAGTGGTGGGTGGGTTGGTGGGGCGTCAGGTGTGGTTTCGTGGTGTTGGTGGTGGTGGTAGGCCACAAGTGTGGTGGTCGAGAGAGAGAAATAAAAATGTGGGAGGAGAGAGCAGAACGAGAGAGGGTCGTCGGTGGTGAGCTTGTGGTGTCATCGGAGAAGAAAGGGAGGGTCGGTGGTAGTGGCGAAGTCAGAAATTTGTTTCAGGGGGCAATGTATATATATATTAATAATGGTAAACATTTATCCTGTAGCGCCCCCTCACCGTAGGGTACACAATGGGAAACCCGAAGGTCACCCGATGAGTATCCCACGATAAAGGTGC
>JANZLC010000200.1:5824940-5844517 GCA_026413385.1 Erythroxylum gracilipes
GTGTCAACTCTCTCTACACTCTCTATTACTTACTGCGTTTTTAATTTCTTAGTAACGAAATTTTTCAAGAATCTTTGGCGTAAAAAGTTTGTCTTAATTGAACAAAATTTTTTAAAGGGTTGTTAAAAAGATAACACAATTCAACCCCCTTCTTGTGCGTTGATTATCATATTACTAACATGTGATTCACTTCAACATGCACCCACGAGCACATCGAATGGGCGCGTGCATCACACAAGCGTTACATGTCTGTCTCCTGAATGGCCAAGTGTTGAGCATCCGTGTGTCGCGTGTGATAAGTGTAAATTGCATCATGTTTTAAGGTATAGTTTGATATGTATTTAACTATTAATTTAATCATTTAGTATGTGTTTAGGTTAGAATTGTATTAGTTTGTTAATTATTTGTGTTTTAAGTATTTTATGGGTTAGTAAAAGTCTTTGAGCTTAAATATTATGTTTTTGAGGTACCTTAATGTGTTTGCTAGTGTTTTAGGGTCAACATCGAAGAATGAAGAAGTTTTAGAGACATTCGGGCCAAAACAATAGGCCATAATTATGACAGAAGCACCAGAGTTGGCCACGATTGTGACAGAAGCCAAGGACATGGCCCACAATCATGGCCTACATGCCACGATCGTGAAAGAAGCCCAGGAAATGGCCCACAATTGTGGCCTGCATCAGGCAGATGCGTAGACACTCAAAAACGTCATGTTTCGAGGGATTTTTCAAACCATTTAGACCCAAGACAAACCTAGGGCTGCTCAGAACATAAGAGGATATTTAAAGAACAAGAAAAAAGAGGCAGAGGAAGCTTTTGCATTAGCCACATTGAGAAACCCTAGAGAGAATTCATCGAGAGATTGAGGAAGAGAAGAAAGAAAAGAGAAGAGGAGAAGAAGCTAACTTGACGTACTTCCCGGATTAGGAGGTTTCCTGATGTCACTGCCTCCCATCCCCCATTTCGATTGTATTTCCTTTTTTTTGTTTTATCATTATATAGAATTGGATTGAATAGTTGTTGATAGAATCTGGAATGTCGAGGATGTTCTAAACTCACCTTTGGAGTTTGATTCTGAGATTGCATAATTTGATAATAAACTGAGAGGGTGAATCAAATGAAAATCGATTAAATTGGACTAACTAGAGTTAGGTAATTTAATAGAGTTAAGAATTGAATCAGATAGAGAAATTATGCAATAACAGATCTTGCATAGGTTTTCGATAGTTTATTATAAAATTTTAAAACTAATTAGGGTTTTGGATAGATTGTGAATTGAGATATTGCAACTTCCATAATCTAATTAGGGTTTATGATTTAGGGTTAATGGTTATAACTCGAGAGAGAGTAATCAACCTTAGGATTATCTAGAAGATAAGTAAAATTTCCTCTCTCAATTGGTAATTTATTTCGGTTGATTCTTGGGCGTGTTGCAATTGATTAATAATTAGTATATTTGTCTTTGATTCTTAATTTGAGTGATTAAATTGAATTCTCGTTTTTAGTTTTGTTGCATCTTGGATTTCAGTTATTATTTTTGGCCTTAGATTTTAGGATTAAATTAACTCCCTACTCATGGGATTGTCACCTTTTGTACTATACTAACGAACCTTGCTCTCGTAGATTATTGAGGGTTAATATTAAAAATTACACACAATAAACACCCGATCAAGTTTTTGGCGTCGTCGCTAGGAAGGTGATTAGTTGAATTCTTGTAGTCTAATGCTTTTTTCACCTTCTTTTATGTTTTTAAAAAATAGGCATAAAGTAGACGACAATGGGACAACAATGGGGAATCTCAAGTATTAAGTACTAAGAAGAGATAAAAAGAACGCTCATAGAGGATGTATATTATAGGGAGCAATGGACTCTTGTGAATTTCAATAAGCCCCAATTTTGTTAGGGAAATCATCATCCTTTTATGAACCCATACATTTCGAGGTGGCATAATTACCCAAATTTCTATTGGTCTAACAATGCAAGTACTCATATAGGACATCAAGACCTATTTGAATTTCAGTAAGATGAGTCCAGTTTATGGGATTCCAAATTGGATAAAATTATGGATAAGATAATAGACATAGAAGATAACTAGAAGAGACTAAAGGAGCAATTTGATCGAGTAATAAAAAATCATGCCGCTCCTATTCACAACCTATAGATTCAAGTAACATAGTTTTTCTCGTGAATTTTGTAAGAGAAGTGTGGAGGACTCTTTGGGTAATATGTAATTATATCAACGAGAGCAATATGATGCTATCACATTTAAAAAATGGGAAGAACAAGATGAACCAATGGAAGATCAAGCTGAACCGCATCTTGTAATCTCATTTCTAAATCAAAAGTTTGAACAACTTTAGTTTCATATCAAAAGCCACACCCTTGGCTTAATAAAAAATACAAAATACAATGAGTGCTCATGCTGATATGCTTATAAAGCTATCCAAAAATATAGTTACTAACTTAGTTACTAAAAGTCAGATCTCAGAGTATGCCAATTTCCTTGCAAGGATCACTAACCTTCTCGTTTTGCACTTGAGGAGTGAAAAGGATGGGGTGAGCTGGGAAGCTCAGTGGCTAATACGTTTATAGCCATTGGCAACGAGCCATACAATTTAAGCATATATTAATACATACATCAAAGTACATATATCTCATTTAATCTAGCAATTCTAGCTCACAATTCATAGTTCAAATGTCATCACATAAAGCATATTAGATGTAGTTCATCATCAAAGCATAACACTTAACTTGCATCATAAGTTAACAAATCAAAATGCAAATGCATAAACAAATGACTCGAGGGTTCTATGGAACGAAATGGAGAAAATGAAGTTTATACCATGAACAAAATGAGTCCACTTTTTCGATCTCGTATGCCACAAGCTGGCAGTCGAGAGAAGGCTCTTATCAACGTGCACGTGACCAACAAAACGATTCCTCTCTTGCCTAAACACAATCAAATTTTATACTCAATTCAATCAATCACAAATTCATATTCTCATGCTTCTGATATTTCTCATGATCATAATCACAATGCACCTTTAACAATTACCATAATTCAAGCAAGCAATTTAACACATAATATACAAGCAAGACAATTTGCCCATATTACACAACAACTATAAATATATCACCCACCTTAAAATCCTTGCTATCTTCTTGCTTTCCTTGATTCCCTTTATCAATAAAAAAGTTTCCCATTCAATAAGAATACAATTTGAGGACCCATAGGTCAATTATCCATGATCATTTGAATCGGATAAATGAAGAAATTTGCTAACACTTCCTTCTAGAAAAATGTTCCTCATTGTCTGAAGTTTCTACTGACACCAAAATCATTCAATTTGGTTTAGTAATCTGAAAGTTATACCCCAAACATTTCTGAACTGTTCTTATGTTGAAACAACACTCAATGCCCAAATTCCATCCAAAAATTGAAGTTTTTAAATACCAAGTTAACACTCTATTTCTTTAGACAATTTGTAGCCCTATGTCTCTATTTTACTCCAAATAAAAATCAATCGATTTGGATAACTATAGAAAAGTTATGCTTAAAATACCAAAGCATGTCCATGCAGGAAAGTGGACTTCGCCGCGGTAAACTTTCACAGAAATATACGAAAAGGACATATTTTAACTCCCCACATTACACATATAACCCATCTTGTACCTAAACCATCTTTTCTACTTCATTTCAACTCAATATCATTCATAATTAAATCATAATCTATCTTTGATCACTAACCCAAAAGGAAAACATTTGCCTATACCATTCATTAACAACTTCCTACATATATTCAACTTCATTTTCACTTCTAACCATCACTAAATATACTTCATTCATCAAATCAAAAAGGGTTGATCCTTATACTTACTTGCTTAGCTTCAAGATCTTCAAACTCTTTAAGATTTCTTGTTTTAAAGTTAGGAAAATTGAAACCCTAGCTTAGCTTTCTCTTCTCTGCTCTCCTTCTCTTCTTCTCTTCATCACTCTCCTCTTTCTCTCCCTTCATCCACGTTTTTCCTCTTCTTTAAATACAAGACAACAACTCTTCTTCCAATTATACCGTAAATAATGTAAAATGTCCATTTTACCCCTTCCTTTAATGCTTATGATCTTTATCCTTAAATGATCTTCCAAGAATGCCCTTCATCAATACACTCTTACTAATTTAATTCAATTAACCCATATAATAAAATCCTACTAACATTAACATAATTATTAAACTCCAAAAATTAATCCACCAAAACCTCATAATTAATTTAAGAAAAAAGTTTAGGGGCCAACATAGAACCTCTAAACACTCTCACTTCTCTGCAACCAAATTCCAAATTTCCACTTTATTCCAATTTTCACTTACTTGTAAGTCAGTATGCCACGCATTAAGGAGTTAGTGAAGTGCAAACAATCATTGGGACGAAACCAAGTCCTAGGCAGATGGTGAAGGAACAGGGCGATGGATTTCGGAGCACCCTTACCAATCTACACAGAGGAGGAAGGTATTTGTTTCCAATCCCTTAATATGAAGCAAATAATTGTCTCAAAATATTTTGATTTTGATACGCTTGACAGGAACTATAAGATAGGGTAGAGAATCTAGCAGAAAGAATTTAATGGGTGAAGTTCATATACTTCCAATATCCTGTCTACTAGGAGCTTACTCTTGAATTCTTTACTTCCATTTATTATGAACCTAGTAACCCTAAGGAAATGTGGTTTATGTTGCGGGGACGAAATTATGAGCTGGACATTGAATCATAGCATCCCAGTGTGCACCTCCACACATGTACTGAATGCTATTGTTGCCACTCTATGCAAGAGGAGCAACAATTTGGGTATGGGGTAGTTGGTTTCCATCATTTCCAAGTACTATCCCATGGATTGTAGTGGCCTAACCGTCTACCTTCATAATTTTCTAAACCACCATCATTTATAGCATGCTGAAATCCTTAAGTCCCCCAATATGGAACTCCGGGATATCAACAAAAGACTCATATGAAGATAAAGGCTAGTCAGGTGAGTTCTAGCATAGTGCCACCTCAGCAGGCAGAAGAGGACTCAGTTAGCGAGGAGTTCGAAGAGGAAAAAGACACAGAAGAGCCTAGTTGGAAAAAAGTGCTTGATACAATCTCTGCCAACACCAACGTAATTACAGATACACTTGCGAAGAACTCTAGAAGGATGAAGGAGATGGCCTGAGCACAACAACATCAAAGCCAGGATATACATCGTATTCATCGATACTTCGTGGCTCAAAATGTCCAACTGCCACCTCAGACATCATTCTCGTCTCCATCACCGTGATGCTTTGTTTTAACCCTTTTCTTTTAAATTTATTCTTTATTTTATTTTTTATTTTAATTTATGTTTCTTCTTTCTGTGCGTGTTTGTTTGCCTCGTTCTCATATTGAGGACAATGTGACGTTCAAGTGTGGGAAGGGTTGTGTGTTTTGCTTTGAGTGTGAATTTTGCATATTATATGACAGTTTGTTTAGGTTGCATATTGTGAACTATGTGAAGGTGTCAATGACTTAGATGGAATGAAATTGATTTAATTTTTAACATAGTTTATTATTAGGATGTGAAGAGTCATTAGCTCACGAAATTGGTGATTTGGATTCTTCGGCTAAATATCCAAGTTGATTAGGATTTAGTGTTAGTTTCTCACCCTCTAAATTGTCACATTCATTCACAATTTTAGGTCTTTTGACTAAAATAGCTTTGCTAGTATTTTTTCTTGAAAACGAGTAGCTAAAGCAACAAGGTAGGCATTTAATAATAATAATAAATTCTTGTTTGTTAATTTGAAATAAATAACTATTCCGCTAACTTTCTGGTTATGAATAGAGCTAGTAGTCAATTAAGAATGTGATGCAACTGAGTAACTGGATCGACACGCATCACAAATATGTGCCTCCGCATCAAAAGGCTATAATGATGTTCCAAACAAACAACTTAATAAAAACATGACTTAGACGAGTAACCGGATCGACATTCATCACCAATGTTTGCCTCTGAGTAAAAGACTAGGTCCATGTCCACAAAAATTAAATAAAAAGTAAAAAAATGTTTTCTATTAAAACCTACCGAACTTGTAAATAGCTTGACTTTTCATAAAAATGTACTTAAAAGTAGTTACATAGTTTGAATAACCAAAGAATTATTAATGTGTGTGTACGATTGAAAAGGGTGAATTGTTGGGCACCCCGCCCTCGCAAGACACGTGCCTGACGTCCTACGTGACATCTAGACATGCATCCCACAAGGGTGGCACGCTCACACTAGCTAGTTACCAAAAATCACAAATTGACTTCTTCAGAACAATTGTAGCTTTATGTCTCTAGTTTATTTTGAAACAAGAATCATCTCATTCGGAGCTCTACAGATCAAGATATGATTGAAAAGCCAAAGTATGTTCATAACCAAGTCATGCTCTTCAAATCGATTCCCTCACTTTCTTTCCATAAATCTTTTTCAAATCAATAGCAACGGCTACCAATTTTTATGGAGAGATATAAAAATGTGTCAGGAAACTATGGGTTTAAGAATCACTTCATTTGGAGGTCAGATGATGAAGTTATGGCCAAAAGAATCAAACATTATTATATCCTCAATCATATTGTATCTATTTTGGGAAAATTGCCATAACTTTCACTAAAGATGTTGGATTAAGTTCATTCTAGTATGGTTTCGAAGAGGACTTCTAGATCTACAACTTTCGTGAGAATCCAAAGAGATTTTTTCCATTTATAAGGTAAAAAAATGCAGCTTTCCAAAAGTGTATAGTGCACTTCATATCAATCCAACTACCAACTTTGTTTCATTAAACTCTCTAATCTCTACTCATTTGATTCATCATTATAACTAATTCTCATCATTTACTATAGTCGTCTTGTATATATATCCTATGTAGCATAACCAACTTATAAAGAACATATCTCTTAACTTCGATATCCAAAAATTTCATATTTTACATCGTTGGAAAGATAGAAAGATAAGCTACAACTTCAAGAATACAACTTTGCCTAATTCCACCTAGATTAATATTTTTTTTCCCTGAAGTCAAAACATAATTCTTACCCCTATGAAAAGTTTGAAAATACAATGTAAAAACTTGGAAAGTCATGAGCAAAACATAATGTATATATATTTCATTAACATCAAAAGATAAGAGTTTACAAAGCTTTAATGGGCATTTCAAGCCATATTACATCATAATCCAAAAATACAAAAGATATATGAACAATAATACTTGAAATGCGACTAAAGCCCTATTTTACATAACTAGCTTAAAATAAAAAATATGCAGATTTTGGAGTGATGCCTTGGCTCTCTCGCTCACTCAATCTCTTGCTCGTCACCTAAAGATAGGGGAGGAACAGAGGGTGAGCTTGAAAGCTCGTGGGTAACAATTTATAACTGTTAACAAGCAAAACCTTGAAATTTTTCGTATGTCATAGAAAATTCATATTGAATTCATAAAACGCATAGTTCTCAAATTCTCATCCAAATTCACAATAATACAAATCATGTATGCATTAATCTTGTAAACATATCATGAGCACATAAGCACATCAGAATGGTTTGGGTAGGTCCGTAAACAGAATGTACTAACACAATATCATATAATGGTTTTGTGTAGTCGTAAACAGAACGAACTTTCACAATCCCATATAGTGATTTCACGAAGTCGTAAACAGAGGGGAGTCCATGCTACTAGCGGGCAGGCAGGAGAAACCTTTATAGAGTCAAAATGCACTTGACATAACAGAACGGACCATCACAAACCCACATAATATGTAATTCATGACTTAAACATCTTGCCACAAAGGCATATTTCGGAAAGTAATTTTTCATGAACATGAAGTATTTTAAATGCATTTTTCCCTCATCATTTTCATAATTCATCCACAAAATTCATATACTAAATATGTAGCAAATTCTTTTAAATCATTCAAAAGAAATAAATGCCATATTTTTGAAGCAAAGGATATCATTTAATACTCTTAAATTTGAAAGATAATCATGGCTCATTACTCAATTATAAACAAGAAACCCACCTTGATTTCCTTACTTAAAAACTTGCTCAAAGATGCTTCTTCTCTTGCTTCTCTTGTTGTCCTTGATTCCCTTCATCAATGGCAAAAATTCCCGTTCAATAGGAAGTCAATTTGAAAATCCAAAAAACACATTCACTAAAATTGACTCTAGATTACTTAAACCCATGCGTTTTCTAAACTCCATGGACTAAAACCCTTCCAAAACTCCAAAAGATTCAAAATGCACTTACCTTGAATCTTCACCAAATAATGAGTTTCTTAGCTTAAAAGAAAGCTCTTTTCTTCCTCTTCCTTTTTCTCTTCTTGAACAACTTCAAAATCTCTCTTGAAAGCTAAGAAAGATCAAAACCCTAGCTTGGTTTTCCCTTCTTTTCTCTCCTTTCTTTCTTTTTTGTGCTTCTCTCTTCTCTCTTCTTCTCACTCACGTTTTCTTCCTTCTCTATGAACAAGACAACATTTCTTCTACCACTTCTACCCTTAATGAGCATAAAATGTCCACTTTGCCCCTTCCCTCATGCCTTATAGTCCTTCTCCTTAAGTGACTTGCCTAAAATACCCTTTATGCTATACACTCTTAACACTTTAATTTAATTAACCTATGCAATAAAATCCTACTTACATTAACATGCTAATTACTCCAAAAATAATTAATCTATCAAGACCTCAAAATTAATTTAAATCCTGCTTATTCATCAAGAAAAAATTTTCAAGGGCCAACATGAATAACTTGATATTTGGGTCTTGATTAATATGTATGTTTAGTCCAGAGATCCTAGACATGGATTTTGCATGTTAATGATTTGGAACAACTTCAATGATTATATTTAAAGTTAAATTTATTTCATGAAGTTGAAACCATTGTCTCATTATTGCATTGTGTGCTTTGTGATTGTTCTGTGTTTGCCATTTTGTTTGCTTGAGAACAAAAAAATGTTTAAGTGTGGGGATGTTGATAAGTGTAAATTGTATCATGTTTTAGGGCATGGTTTGATATGTGTTTAGCTATTAATTCAATCATATAGTATATGTTTTGTTTATAATTGTGTTAGTTTGTTAATTATTTATGTTTAATAATGTTTTAAAAACTGGATTGGACATTGAACCGGATAAACGAGAGGTTTAAAATTTAGAGGTTTAACCGGTATTAAACCGTTATAAAAAACCAGTATATAATAAATAAGAAATAAAAATTGTAAGAGTAAGTAAAAAATAAAATATTTTGTGTTAAATATTGATCAACAAATATTAATATTCTTGATATCATAAAAAATTAAATTTTGTATCTTATTATTTTAAAATTGTACTATTTATTTGAAGTATAAAATAAACTAATATTTTAAAATTGAAAAGCGAGAACAGAACAAAATTCATCCATGTTTTATTAAATTTTCCTGTCCAAAATACTAAAAGCTTAAGGTTTATCTCTTTCTTCTCTCGTCTTTATCTTCAATAATCTATGTTCTCTATTTCTCTTAGACTCGGTACACTAAGAGTGAAAATGCAGGACAATTATAAATGTTGTTTAAAAATTTAACTACAATTACATTCATAAACCAAATAAAGAGTGAATTGGTGGACAAAACATAAACCTTAGCCAAATTGTTGGAAACACTATAGAACTCTCATTTTCTCAGGATTATACATATTTAAAAGTCTAGTTCTCTTTGAATCTTTTTGTTTCAAAAGCATATTTGAAAAATTATTAAATAGGTTTTTATTATTCTCAAAATTCACTGGTAGAATAATAGAAGCAATCTTTATGTGCGTGGAAAGAAGAAAAAAAAGATTGAAACAAGCTTAGTAAAATATCCTAAATTTTTTTAGAAGGTAAAGAATTCATTAATGAAAGTTTCCAAAGAAAATTAGGGATTGTTTCTGTCAAATAAAAGAGAGTCAGAAGATACCAAACTAGAAGTGGTCATTAACTACAGAAGAAAAGATAACTCCATTAATTAGACCTGCCATCTATCAGCTAGCTACTGGCTTAATTCGTGAGTTAACCCTTTGGCAATTATGATTTAAACCAAGTATAAATGTTAGCTTCTTGCTTGTTTTTACATTATTACCCCCTTCAAAATGTCTCCATTAACAAATATAACTTCTTTTAAGCAAAAAGTCAGGAAGCACAGATGAAGAATAACAATGAAAAAGAAGGTAATAAGTTGTCAAAGCTGTGCACAAAGCAGAGTGTGAGGATAACATGCCTCCAGAGGCAAAGCCGACGAAAAGATCTCTTTTAAAAGTGATTTCCACGATATTGGTTCACTGCCTTCATTGATTTGCTACTGTAGGCTTGCAATCTGAAAACCTACTTTTTGCCTTGTGATGAAGTCAATCCCTTCATCAAACCCCAGAATGAGTTTGTTACAAATTTGTAAACATTGCATGTTGGGTTTCGATTTTTGTGATTTCTATAGCAGGGACATAAAAATGAAAGTTGTGGGTTGCAGAGAAGTTTAGTTCTGGGATTGGGAAGCAAAGAGTTGAAGTAGAAAGTTTTGAGTGTTAAAGAATCTATAGAAGTGATAATGTGTTAGAGTTGAGACAACATTTCAAGGAAAGGGTCCAGGGACAGAGAGAGAAGTAAAGAAGATGTTTTGGGTTACAAGACACATGAGCAAACCAAGTGCACGGTGTTAGGAGAATATGAAGGTGAGTTTTTCACAGTTTTGAAGAAACCAATAGTCTTTTATTCACAGAGGTTAAAAGTAAAAATCAAACTGGAAACCAGTCCTGTTCATACTTAATTTGGTTGAACCGGTAGGTTTAGTTCAGTTTTTAAATAATTGGTTTAAAGTGTTTTATGGGTTAGTACAAGTTTTTGAGCTTAAATATTATGTTTTTAAGGTACCTTGATGTGTTTACTAGTGTTTCAAGGTCAACATCGAAGAACGAAGAAGTTTCGAAGACATTCGGGCCAAAACAATGGCCCACTATCATGGCACAATAGGCCACGATCATGATAGAAGCACTAGAGTTGGCCCACGATCGTGGCCATGATAGAAGCCCAGGATATGGCCTAGGATTGTGGCTTGCATGCCATGATCGTGACAAAGGCCCAGGAAAGGGCCTACAATCGTGGCCTGCATGGTTATGGTTATAGCCTGCTCAGCCAGACACGCAGACAGTAAAAAATGTCAAGTTTTGAGGGATTTTTTAGACCCTTCAGACCTCGAAAAATCCTAGGACTACTTAGAACACAAGAGGATATTTAAAGAACAAGAGAAAGAGGTAGAGGGAGCCTTTGCATTAGCGACCTTAAGAAACCATAGAGACAATTCATTAAGAGATTGAGGAAGAGAAGAAAGAAGAGAGAAAAGGAGAAGAAGCTGACTCGACGTACTTCTCGGATTAAAAGGTTTCCCAATATCGATTCCTCCCATCGTCCATTTCGATTGTATTTCCTAATTATTTCATTTTTATCATTGTATGGAATTAGATTGAATAGTTGTTAATAGAATCTAAAATGAAGAGGATGTTCCGATTTTTGGGATTTCTATAACAGGGACATAAAAATGAAAGTTGTGTGTTGCAGAGAAGTTTAGTTCTGGGACTGGGAAGCAAAGAGTTGAAGGAGAAAGTTTTGAGTGTTAACGAATCTATAGAAGTGATAATATGTTAGAGTTGAGACAACATTTCAAGGAAAGGGTCCAGGGTTAGAGAGAGAAGTAAAGAAGATGTTTTAGGTTACAAGACACACGAGCAGACCAAGTGCTTGGTGTTAGGAGAATACGAAGGTGAGTTCTTCACAGTTCAAAAGAAACCAGTTGTCTTTTATTCACAAAGGCTAAAAGTAAAAATCGAACTGCAAACTAGTCCAGCTCGTACTTAATCTGGTTAAACCGGTCGGTTTAGTTCAGTTTTTAAATAATTGGTTTAAAGTGTTTTATGAGTGAGTACAAGTCTTTGAGCTTAAATATTATGTTTTTAAGGTACCTTGATGTGTTTACTAGTGCTCAAGGTCAACATCGAAGAACGAAGAAGTTTTGAAGACATTCAGGCCAAAACAATGGCCCAAGATTGTGGAACAATAGGCCACGATCATGATAGAAGCACCACAGTTGGCCCACGATTGTGGTCATGATAGAAGCCCAGGATATGGCCCAGGATTATGGCTTGTATGCCATGATCGTGACAAAAGCCCAGGAAAGGGCCTACAATCGTGGCCTGCATGGTCATGGTTATAGCCTGCTCAGCCAGACACGCAGACACTCAAAAATGTTGGAATTGTTTAATAATTAGTATATTTGTCTTTGATTATTAATTTGATTGATTTAAGTAAATTCTCGCTTTTAGTTTTCTTGCATCTCAGATTTCTGTTATTGTTTTTGGCGTTAGATTTTATGATTAAATTAACTCCCTCCTCGTGGGATCAACACCTTTATTACTAGCTAACGAATAATGTGCTTGTGGATTATTCAGGGTTAATATTAAAACTTATTGATAGCAAACACCTGATTAGCATATGTTGCACACGCCAGACACGTGTGTCACGTGCGCGACATGAGCCCGCCATCTTGCGTAGCCACTTGTCACTCATTTAACTTGTGCATGAGATGCACACACCTATCCACCACTTCTCGCCCACTATTGTAGGCACACGTGCTCAACGGTCTTCCTCATCTCCGACTATCGAGGTAATTTTTAATAGGTTTTAAGGGCTTTTTTTACTCTTTATGGCTCGTTTTAAACTGTTTTTAATGCTAAACAGATGTATACTACTTTTATGCATCAATAAGCAAGAAAAATTTAAAAAATGGAAAGTTAATCTCCGAAACCCTTATGGAGAAAAAAGTAAAAAAAAATCTTCATTTTAACCACCATATCACATCACCAATTTGATGCCACGTGTAATATATAACAGGACCTTAGTTATGTATCCCGGATCGAACGTGAAAGGGAACTAAACAATGAAATGCAAAAAATACTTAATTTTGGTTCCATAACTATTAACTAGCTTTCCAAAGATGAAATGAGTGCAAATCCACCATTGTCTTCACAAGAATTACTCATTGGGATGCATTAAAGCTTTTCTATAGTTTTATCAATATGTAAGCTTTGTTATTGGGTTAGAGAATCCTTATTCTTATGACTGATATGAGTAACTACAGGAGACCTTAACCTCTTTATATAGCTTCCATATTAGGCTTCCCCGTCACAGGAACGATATGGGTTCAGTCCACACTGATCGAGGTCCATTTTTCTCCTGAACTTCGGTCCATTAATCTAGAACATTTATTGGACCACTTTATTACCTTTATCTGGATCAAATTATGTAAATGAACCAATAAATTACTTAAAAAACCAAAATTACAATTAAATATTGTCTAACTTAATGAGAAATATAAGAAGTATCCAATAGGGTATAAAGGGATGTGACTCCAATGCATCACGTACTTAATGACTTGATACATGGTGAAAGTTGGTGTTGGACTTGGCAACCATAAGAGATACCTAACTATAGTGGGGAGTATACATGAGTATACATGAGGAGGGGTTTGGATGAGTGCAGAGGCCACTTGATGTGACCAACAAGAGGAAGGAAATGATAGAGAGCAAGAGACAGGGAGTGTTTAAGTCAAGGAAGGATCGCAGAGTAGAAAAGATGAGGTGTTATCTTCTATTCCCTCTATCCTATGCCACCCTATACCTAAGCTATCTCAGTTATTCATTATAATAAAATGAATGGGTAGGATTGCTTGGGCACAGAGCAAGCAAAGTCTAGGGAATAGACAATCTCCCTTCGTTAAATAGGTGATTTCATAAAAGAACATGCGTTCTACCTGTGGGAATTTGAGCCAAAACATGTCAAAAAAGGTGACAAGAAGAGAGAATTAAGTGGCTGACTAATGACAAAATGGTGAAATTTGGTAAGTTTCCCTAATTCTAATTAAGTTCTTACATGCTCCTACCATAATTGATGGGAGGAGGCGGGTGGGGATGGTAAGGTGGGGTTTGTTTGCTTATGCTAGTGGCTATATAATGTTAATAAATTAACTATTTTTATTTCTACAACTTATATATTTAACATAGTACCAAGTTAACATCAAGCAAAATGGAAATTAGAGTTTGTGTGTTGGTATTGATTGTTCCAAAAACTTTTCAGTTATACCCCACTTTTATTACACAATAACGCATATCAACGTAGCTGTTATTCTTGAACAACCATCATGGATATTATTAGTCTTTATTATATCCAAACGTCTAAAATGTTTCCCATCTTTATTAATATTATATAATACCAAACAGTCATTTGCTTTTTCCTATATAAATAGCTTGTCCATTTTATTTAAGACTCACACTCTTTTTTTCTCTCTCCTATAGTCAAGATTCTACACCTTTTTTCCTATATAAGGCACACATCTTCCATATAAAAACATCTTTTATACACATATCTTCTTGTCTTTTCTATTATGCTTTTGTCTGCTTTTATTAATTTTTGAAGACAGTTCCTACTCTGTCATTTGGAGTGCACCGAAGCTGGTGGAGAAGACATTAACCCTGAGGTTAGAACCCATTGTCCTACTCTACCGTAGAGGGGGAATTTCTGACTTAGGGCAGTGATTTTCATGATGTCTTGCATTTTAGATAAGTCATTCTAATTTAATTATTATTGTTATATTTTCACTAAGAATCTAAGTCGGAAATATATTTCGTTATTACTACTTGTTAAAAATTACTGCGATTTTGCTACTGCGTATTAATTTGGTTAGAAGTCAGAATTCGGTGTTGTTTTCTTTGTATTGTGATTATTTTGTGTGATTTAATATGTCGTTTGCAAGTGAGACCAACATAGGATCTACAATGACTGTTCCCCATATAGGTTCAACCCTTATCATCGTAGCCCCAAAAATTATACCTAACCTAACTAGATTAGAGCCTCTAGATGGTCGAAATTTTAAATGGTCTGAGAAAATTTTGTTTTACTTTCAACAATATGAAATCGATTATGTACTGTTTCAAGCGACTCCTAGTGACAACACTGGCCTTAAGACTATTAAGTATAACCGTATCGTTAGGGGAGTGTTACTCAACCATATGATCAACCCTTTGCTTAATATCTACTGCAAGTACAAACTGGTAAGAAAATTTGGGATGCTATAGAAGTGAAATATAGGACAAATGATGCTGATAATAAGAAAAATGTAGTTGTTAAGTGGTTAAAATTTACCGTTGTTGATGATAAGCCTATTACGAACCAACTATATGAGTATGAAAATCTAGTTGCTAAATCCTTGATAAGGGTATGAACATGTGTGAGTTGTTTTAAGCTAATACCCTTATTGAGAAACTACCTACCTCATGGAATGAGTATAAGAACTAGTTGAGGCATAAAAGGAAGACATAAAGCTTCAGGATTTGATAGAACATATAAAGATTAAGGATGTCAACTGTTCATAAGATAAGACCAAAACACTCACCTTTGTCCCTACTGTGAAGGCTCATATGGTAGATTATAGAAATGCTAATAACTTCAAGAAGAATGGTGGACAAAACAAGTCTTTCAACAATAAGAAGGGTCAGTTTAAGCACAAAAGGATAGATGGTGACTATTGGTGGTGCCACAAGCCAGGCCATCCTACTACCAATTGTCAAGCTAGAATCAACTACTAGAAGAAAGGCCAAGGATAGAAACCATGACAGTTCGGGAAAGGAAACCAGAAGGAGTAGCCAAAAGAGTGTTGATAAGCCTCAAGATAATATGGTTAAAGCTGGTGATGACGAGGAGATCATTACTACTATGGTGTCTGAAGTTAACCTTACTAGAAATTTGGTCGAGTGGATCATTGACACAGGAGCCACACGCCACGTCTGCACCAATAAGGGCCTATTCAAGGAGTTGAAAGATGCTGCTGATGGTGAATTCATATACATGGGCAACTCTAACAGAGTTCTTGTCCAAGGAGTTGGCAAAGTCACTCTCAAACTCACTTCTGGAAAAGTGTCGGCATTAGAAAATGTTTTATTTGCTTTTGACGTATGTAGAAACTTAATTTTTGGTGCATTGCTTAACAAAGCTGGTATTAAACTGACCCGTGATTATGATAAGCTAGTTTTAACTAAGAATGGGAACTTTTTTAGAAAAGGGTTTTGTAATGGGGGTTTATTTGTACTTGATGTTGAAGTGAATGCATCTACTTCTTCTGCTTATATTGTTGAGTCTTTAGACCTATGACACTCTAGACTTGGTGCACACAAACTTGGGTGATTTGAAGAATTGTATGAGTAAAGGAGGCATGAGATATTATATTGCCTTTGTGGATGATTGTTCTAGATTTACTTATCGAAAAATAAAAGTGATACAGAGGAAATGTTTATAAAATATAAAGCTGAGGTTGAAAACCAATTAGAAAGGAGAATTAAGAGAATAAGGTCCGATCAAGGTGGTAAGTATAGTACTGATTTTCTTACTGATTATTGTGAAAAAGTTGGGATTATTCATAAGCTTTTAGCCCCTTATACACCTGAATAAAATGGAATAGTCGAGAGGAAAAACCAAACACTTAAGGATATAATGAATGCAATATTGATTTCATCTACTTTACTTGATTTTATATGAGGGGAAGCTATTCTTTCAGCTTGTTACGTTTTAAATAGAGTCCCTCGTAAGAAACTAGATTAAACCCTTTATGAAATTTGGAAAGGTTATCCACCTAACTTGTGTTTTTTGAAAGTGTAGGGGTGTTTTGCTAAGGTTCCTTTACCTAAATATAAGAGGAAGAAAATTAGGCCTAAGACCATTAATTCAATTTTTGTGGGACATGCCTCTAATAGTGCTACACATAGATTTACAGTTAAGGAAGAGGGGTCTAACACTTATGGATCAATTATGGAATCAAGAGATGCAGTGTTCTTCGGGGATATATTTCCTATGAAGTGAGTGTATGACAGCGCGTGTTGAATGCACTGCAAAATTTACCGGACTCTGCACACTAAAATTTGTAATTGTGGTAAGTCGGGATCGAATCCACAGGGAATGTTTGGTTAATTTCCGTAATGAAATTAATTGATGCAAGGAAAGTATATGGGGGGTTTTGGATTTCAAATAGTTTAGAAATTAAGAGTAAAATTAAACTATTGAAAACAAATTAAGACAAATAATTGAAAATGAGAAAAAGTGTCGAGTATAAGTAAGGTTCGGTTCTAGGGTCAATCTCAGCATAAGCACAATCAAGCATATTCCTTCATTCTAAAGTCTTTACAATTCTTTTCGAACTATTGATTTGAGACTAGTAGAACGCTCTACAAATCTCGATTTTCCCTTAGGTTGTAGTTAATCAAGATACGATCATTAATTAAATCTAACTACCGAATAACCTATGATACGATCTCTAGACTCAATTTGGCAGTCGCATTATAAATTGGAAAACGATCAATATAGGCAGTAACCTCACTCATTCGGGTTATCTAACCTAAGTTATGTTTTTCCTAATGATTAACGATCATTAGATGCTACTCACAAATATTAAAAGTAACGATTACCTATTACAATCAATATTTTAGCAATAGGTTCAAAAAAACGATCAAAATAATCTATCAAGATCATTAATTCCAAAACCATCAAAATTAATACCAATAAAACAACAATCCAAAAATAAATCACGACTTTAAAATGACAGAAATAGCTTAACCATGACTTGGCGTCGATATCCCCGTTGAACTGGTGTCGGGAAGTTAACTGGACATCTTCATTTTTATGCTCCAAGAGTGGGTCATTTTTTTACTCCGGTAGTCTCACGTTGGGACAAATAAAATAGAGCTTTGTGTTGTTCACTGCCTCTTGTTCATCTGCATAATGTATTGGTGAATGGGACAATTAAATGGAGAATGCTTACTTAACAAAGCTGAGCCTCTCCTCCACGTTTTGCTTCAGTGTTCTTCTCTCAAGTTTGCGTTGACTGCGTAGATGATAAGACAAATAAAAATCGATTTCCAAAAAATTCTCCAGCGTCCTCGTTATTCCCTACCGCCACTGTTCCTGAAAAGATAAATAAACATTTTAGTCCTCTCTTCTACCGGCACTATTCCTCAACAAGACAATTAAAACTCAGGCCTTTTTTAAAACCCTTTTGCACTGACTTGTGTTCTGCTTTTTGTCTCCCCGATACTGTAGCTTGACAACCCGATTAAAAACACACATCACTCTTTAAAAACCATCCTATGCATTGCTTCCTCCAGTGTTTTTATAGAAACGTTGCGTAGCAGCGTTGGCTGCGCGCTAATGCAGCAGCGTAAACGCTACGTACGCAGCAACGCTGCGTGAAATGCAGCGCATAGGAAGTATATATATATACATTTTATTTTTTTTAACTTTTGCTTTTAACTAAATACAAAATTGTGCTCCAATTTGCTTTAGGAAATTGTCTTTTTGGTGGCAAAAACATATCAATAAATCTAACCTAGCAATTAACACAAATTGAGCATTTTAACATAAAAATAGGATTGAAATCACACGTAAATGCATAAGAAAATTCAATCCTATCAGTGTGCAAGTTCCTAGAGAATTTGTCCCTCTTTTTTCTACCAATAATGACATAGAGGAAGAGAAAATTTTTAAATTAAAGAGAAATAAAAGAGCTAGAGTACCCACTAGTTTAGATTCTGACTTTATTGCTTCATTTATAGTGGCAAAACCTGAGGAGATAAATGATGTTTTATGGTGACTTATATTATTGAGGAAGATCCTAAAACTTATGAGCAGACAATGAGATCTATGGATGCTACGTTTTGGAAGGAAGTCATAGATAGTGAATTAGAGTTAGTCATATCTAATAAAACTTCACACTACAACAAAAACATGCATTTTGCGTCGTCTTTTAAACGTCGTAGAAGCTATTAGGACATCGCAGAAGACCTTTTACGACGTCTATGAAAACATCGTAATAGACGTCGTAGATAGTGGGGTAGGTAATAGGTTTCTGCGACGTCTGAGTCAAGACGTCGTAGAATGCTTAACAATTCTGCGACGTTCATAAAGACGTCAGAAAAGAGGCGTATATTTCCTGACGTCTGGAGAAAACGTCAGAGATTGGTTTTGTTTTCACGACGTTTGTGAGACGACGCAGAAAGTGGATATTCTGCTACGTCTGATTCAACAGACGTCGGGGAATGTCAAGTATTTATTAAATATAATTTAACCGAAAAATAATTAATTTATAATATAATCAAATTTAATTATTAAATTTTAAAATTTAAATTTTGGAGAAAAAATTTAATTGAATAAATTTGATTTGTTATTAGCTTTTTATTTAAATATGTTTTAAATTTCTGGAAATAATTTAATTTAATTATTTGCTAATTTTAAATTTAACTAATTATTAAAATAATATTTATTTAATAACTATTAAATATTATTTATGAAATAAATTTGTTTAATAATTCAACAATTTTTTGAATATATAATCAATTTTAGTAATTATTCATGTATAACAAGACTTGAATACATGCAAACAATTTATTATTTAATTGCAATTCCCGAATATGTCATAAAACGATAATTAAAATAAACAAAA
>JANZLC010000200.1:5844617-5861964 GCA_026413385.1 Erythroxylum gracilipes
GGAGGGAATGGATACTATAAGAAAATATAGCATTTCTATTGTAGCAACTAGAAATGGAAAGATATGAATTGAAAGCTGTGAGGCATGGACAAGAATATTTACCCTATATCATTTAGAACTTAGCTAAAAATAGCTACCAACAATTGAAGATAACAGCATAATTTGCATGAAGGCAATCAGATTAATTGCAATGTTACAGTAGGATGCTGAAAGGAAATAATAAGGCTGGCTCACATGCATCAATGAGACTCTGTTTCCAACCACCGCAGTTTCTCCAATCACCAAACCGGTTGCATGGTCTAGTAATATGCCCTCACCAATTCTGGCAGCTGCATAACAAAGGAAAACGGTAAGAGAAGACATTGCATGCTATCTAGAGAGAATACTTTCATCTTCTGACACACCAGAGAAAAGGCAACAGCAATCACCAAGAATAAATAGCTCGTCCATTCACTTCACATTTGAAACGTATCAAGAAATCTATATGCTAATATGTTTCTTAAGACATTCAACATTTGGTTCACATAAATATGTAATATCTCACTTTTTCAGACTATAACACAAGATACTACTGTATTATACCTGGATGTATATCAACTCCAAAAACCTGAGAAACATAATAGTAGAAGTATTAGTAGGTGATAAAACTGACTACTGGTGTATTTTAACCACTATAATAGTTTAATGTACGACGTCAAGCAGATCAGCTGCATGTAGTAAGGACCTCACTGATACAGCTTTGCAATGCCAAGGCCAATATCTTACGTCCCTGACTCCAGAGAACATGAGCTACTCGATAAGATTGCAGTGATTGATAACCCTAAGAACAAAGAGACTAGTCACATGACGAGCGAATTCGCTATATATATCAGTACCAACATGTCATGCAATGCAAACGAAAATTACCAATGCTAACTCCCTGACCCTCAAAATACCAAATCAAGAATGATCTCAAATCCTTCAGTACATTCAGCCAGAATTACCTTAAGGTACAATAGAGCTGAGCAATATGACAGGCATGCAGGATCTCTGTCTTTAAGTGCCTACAGAAGGAAAAAAAGATTTTGACACATGGGAAGCAGGTTCAGTTTCCCTATTAATCGAAGAACTTATGCGGACATGTGTATTTATGCACTACGAAGTTACCTGCAAATCAAAGCGCATTGAATGCTGGATAGCTCTATCGTGCATAATGACATCAGAAATTATATCCAACAATCGTGTGGCTAACATGGTAGGATTTTGGAGTCGATTAGCGAGGACAAAAGCTAATGCTTTCTCCAAGCAGTCATGCGACAAGATGCTAGCATACAGGAAGCTACTAAGGATTGGTTCCTTTTCTGCCTGCAGCGCTTGATGGATGGTATACATGTTAACTATAACTAAACTGAGTAAACTACTACCACCCAAAAATCTGAAAACAAAACCAGTTACATGTTTCATGTAATTACATCTCTCTAGACGAATCTCTCCATGCCAGACAAGTATAGCAGATTCCTAATTCTTCAAATGCAATAAGAATTTGCACAGGAAGAAAGCAATTTTCTAATACTTGCTCAAGAATGGTTTCTTTATACGTTCTGTCGTCAATTCATTCCCCAAAATTGAACTGATTTCACAGATTTTGCCAGCAAACCTGATTATAGGTCCTAAGTAACATCGAAAGATTATCTTTCCATTGGGTGGTTATGTTCTTGGGACTACGAAGTGCATACAAAAAGTTTAGACATCCAGACTAAAAGATAAACAAATAAATCTGGAAAAACTACGTACCGTCTACAAAGTATTATCTATCTATCATTTGATTTCAAAAGATGACATAAAAATGATAGCTTTAGAAAATCCGAATTCCCAGAAAAGGCAACTTGACAAATTTGCTTCATCATTTAAGCAACTCTAAAACACCTGCTTAGTCAGAAAGAATATATTGTTATCGATAACATCAATTTATAAACCGAGAAGGGTAGCCTACCTCCAACTTAGCCTCTTCTTTCACGGCGTCCCAAATAGGGTCACCGGCATTGGAACCTGATGCAACAAAGTCGGGCTTCGCCAATCCTCCCATTGCACAAATCGGAAACACCTTCTCGAAAGGAAAAGCTGAGGAGTCAGAAACAATAGAACCGGTCGCCGTTTCTCCAGTATCTTGTTCTTCTTTCACAGGCAAGCATCTCCAATGCATTC
Organism: Erythroxylum gracilipes; assembly: GCA_026413385.1. NCBI lineage: Eukaryota > Viridiplantae > Streptophyta > Magnoliopsida > Malpighiales > Erythroxylaceae > Erythroxylum > Erythroxylum gracilipes. The sequence continues at coordinate 5,846,802 of JANZLC010000200.1, forward strand.
CCAGAACAGAAGTCCAGCTCTTGTATCTTAAACAAGCCATGAAATAGTAAAAAGCTAAAGGGCAAAGAAAGAGTAATAAACCAGAAGAAGAAAGAGAGGTGACAGAAAACAGTAATAAAAGAAAGAAAACAGTGACTATGGGTTGCAGCCGTCAAACACCGCCTTTACGTTAACAATAGAACATGAAGATTGGAGAGATGTGTCAATGGTGGCTTAGTTTATAAATGGTTCAAACATAGCTATACCCCAGATATCTGTTTCGACTGCGAGTCATATTCCAATCAAAACAAATACAAAGTTATTTTGTAATATAATTTTAATTAGGGGATGATCAGGTGGCCGCAGCCATGGCCATCCATAAATGAATAATATCTGTAATTCTGTTGTGGGAAGGAGACTGTTTAAGGATTTGATTTGGGTTTGTTCAGTCTCAAAACTTTGGATTGTGTGAAAATCGTTGTCCTATTGGTGCTTGCTGAAAGCCATCTCTAAATTTAGCAGCGTCAAGGCATCACTTCTCAAATTGACCGACCATTTGCATTTTTTTTTAAATCAGAAAAGAAAAGATTGTCGTTCAATAAAAAATTAATAGTAACTTATGTAAAAGAGCAAGATTTTATGAGATGACTTATAAACCTACATTTCGTAAACTTTTGAACCTTTCATATTAAGTTATTTTTTAATACGGTTGAGGTATATCAAATAAAATTATCTGTATCGATATCACTGATCTAATTCTATTCTAATTTATCTCATTTATATAAATTATTTTCTAATTTATCTTATCTGTAAGACAATAAAATATATTAGAACAATGTTGAAACAGCAAAAATGATGGACCTACAAAAATATGTGGACCAAATAAATTAGGACAAGGTTGAAACAGCAAAAATGCAAAAGTGGTGGAACAGCAAAACGGGTAATCACGTCCCTACGCACACGAGCTAAAGAAGATGGAAAGATGTCCTGTAATGATTAGATAGCTGAAACTGGACTCCAATCAGTAGGCAGAAAAGTTTAGGATGCGGCAGTGGATGTTGGTGCAATTATTGGCGAGCAGGACGATACTGTATGTATCTGGCCATGTACACGGCTAGAGACATTCTCTATTTACTTATTCAGAACTGCAAGCCTATGAAGCTGTAATATATGCGCACTCATGCGATAAGGTGGATGACTCACCGTAAACATTTTGTTCCATGTGCTGACAAGCTTCTTGTCAGCTTGTCTCTCTACATAATCAGACGCAAGAGATAGCACATTCTTTATCTTACTGATCCACATCTCATGTCTGACCACCGTTGCTTTGTTTTGGCTTTTTATTTCCTAAGTTTAGTTTACGAAATGAATTATCAAGAAATCAATAGCTCAGTAAAGAAACAACAATTACAATTTACCTGCACCAGAAACAATTAGAAAAACAAGCTTAGGATCACACAGAGAGCAATGGAGATATCACGTAGCAGAGAAATGTCGAAAAAAAAATATTTTCTAAAAGGTGAACTCATATAAACATTTAAAAAATTGAGGTATCAGTTAGAAGTCTCTTTAAAAAATATACAAATTATTTCAAAAGAAATATATCTTTACTTTCCAATATTTTGGCTTAATCAACATATAACGGAAGATATGTAATTTAATTCCAACATCAAAATTATTTATAGTTCACGAAATCTAATCCTAAATGCAATGGAATAATTATAAAATTTAAATGGTTTTCTGAAAACTAATATCAATTTGATTCTATAAAATGAATAGCACATAAATCATAATAAAGTGTGAATTTTAATTTGTACTTTATTCCAAAATTTGATCATATCCTTATTGTATCTTTCGAACTGTTTCCAAAATTGATTCGTCTCAACTAACATAGCCACACAAATATCTGGCCTCTAACGGTATCACAGAATGGATTAAGAAAACTTTGTAACTCTCTACAGAGAGGGTTAAGCAAGAAGTACTAGCTCTATAGAGCTTATGCCTATTTATACTAGGTTTTGAACTTTTTAGTAATTTAATTGAAATTTATTTAAACTTTAATTAGAATTACAAATAATTCTAATTAAATATTAATTATGGTCAAATGAGATTCAATATCTCATATTGATCTTTATTTATTAAATATCTCATATTTAATTATAAAGTTTCTCAAATTTTACATTCAAGTCCAACTTGATTAAAATAACTTTGCTCTCTTCAACTCATTTTATATATGAGACCCATTTTAGGTTTCCAAATGTGTAATAATGGTTATAAATTATAATTCTAGTTAAAGATAAATTAAACAATTTATAATTATAGACCAAGATTGATGTCTAGCAACACATCATGACCACCTAAATATTCAAGAATATTAAAGTAGTTTTGTCAAACCTTTCTGTGCATGGTTTTTTTTTCATATAATTCAATTCTTTCATCAACCAATGTTTCTATTAGACATAGAGCATAGATTAATATTTACTCTACTTTGAATCCACTCGTATTAGTTATCCATCATTAGCTATTGATTCAATTAATGACATTTGTAAAATATTTATAAAACATCATTCTACCTTGGCCAAGGATTTTCTAAATCAATACTAATCGAAAACAACGGAACATATCTTGATCATACAACTATCTCTATATAGTTCATGTTATATCCAATGACTGCCGATTGAATAACCTATGATTAAATAGGTCATAAGTAGTATTAAAACGTAGCAATCCCTATATAAGATAACTTTGATGACCTCAAGCCAAATGATCACTTATACAATTATTACAACAAGAATCTCATAATATACAAGCAATGATCCAAATAGATTTCTCACGTCGAGTATATTCAGTGAACTTGTTTTATAACAAGCACCCACACGTTTATTTAAATATCTTCGTACTTTAGTCTATGAGATAAACTACTTCCTTTATAAGGAAAAAAATGTGTGCTAGTCCTTTTACGTTCTATTAATGTCCAGTCTCAAATATCGTTTTCTTCTTCTATACTTGTTGTTTTAGTACTTTGATCTTATTAAAAATACCTATAGACATTTTAACATATCGTCGCTAAAGGCATATATTTAGTGTTGATTTACATGAATCGTCACAAAATGCTTGGTATTTTGTCACCAAATATTGAGCTTTTGGTGATGTTACAGTAAAATGTCGTACAAGCCTTTCACTTTTGCCAACGAAATGTTAAAATTGTCACCACAAGCTTTCACTTTTTGCAACGAAAATTTGAAATCATTGCCAAAGATTACAGCATTTAAAAAATAAACAAATGACGTGTTTTTGCTTCATTTTAAATCAAAAAAACTTAAGGACATCCCCCACCCCCCAAGCTTATGCCTCTCTGCTCTTGGTTTTATTCTTTTCTTCTTCTCCATCACCGTCGTCTCCATTTATTCGTCTACTATCTTCCATTGTCTACTTCCATGGTCTCTGGTGAATTATCGATGGAGGTTAGTCGTTGATGCTTTGGTCTTCAATTTTTTTCTACTTTCATTATTGTCTTTAAATTCTTTGATGTTGGTCAGTTTTTTGAATGTTGTTTGACTAGTTTGCTTTTATTTAGATTGTTAATGGTTGAATTTTTGTTTGAATATGTTAATATTGATGACTAAAGGAAAAGATAAAATTTTATTACTAGTTAGGGATGAATTTTTGAAGACTGTAAAGTGTTCAACGAAAGTTCTCTTAGAGATTGAGAAGTTAGATGTTCTTCGTTCTTTCCAATAAGCAATATACTTGAAGTTGTTATGCTGTTAGGTTTGCAAACATGCTTAATGAAGAGGTTGAAAGTAATTCAACATCGCTCCTTACACAAATAAAGTTCACTGCTCTTTATTCATTATCTTCTTATGGTTTTATGTTTTTAAAGAAAAAATGATAATAATTTTGAATTTTAAAGAATATAGGGCATTGTTGACTGAATAATTAGAAAAGAGAAACTTTTGGCTACTTTTTTTATTGATCCGATTGAATCATCCTTCAATTTTTAGCTCTACACAAGGTATTAACACAAGTTGTTATGTTACTCAAAATTTGGATGATAGCAATACAAACTTTTGGCTTTTCCAGGGTGTTTATGTAATCAAAGTTTTGGGCTTGAAGCTACTTGTAGTTTAATCTTCAGGGTTAGTGTTACAAAGGTTTTCCTTCGAGAACAAACTTATTCGCTAGCTACGTCAACCCTTTTGCATAGCAATCTTACTTAGTTCCTTCAAAGCAAGATTCAGCCTTCCTATATGATCTTCGACTAACCTACTTGTTCTCGAAGCAACCCTCGCAGTGTTTAACACTCACACTTGCAAGAAAATTACGAAAGCACTAGAATAATAAAGGCAACAATAAGAACAAGAGAAAGAGATACAACTAAAAGCCAACATTTATTATTTCCCTCAAAATATACAAAGGAATACTCTCTCAATCTCTGTGTCTCAAAACACTCTCCTCTTGATTCTAAGAGCAAGGCTCAAATGAGCTATTTATAGGCATCTCTAAATGACTAAGTTAGAGTCGTAATAGAACTCTACTAGCTAAGATCACAATCTTATCCTGTCTTATCCTTATAAGATTACATCAAACTAACTAATAGATGACATCCCCATCCAATTAGGACTCTATCTAATAGGATTAAGCTATATCATAATAACAAGATAAAAGATAACATTACATAAGAGTGATTATCCATATCCACGAAGATCTCCTTTATTTTTAGATGATCCTTTCACATGATCTTTATCTCTTAAAGTTGATGTACATCCATTGTGATCTTATCTGCCACATCATCCAAGATCCCCTTATCTCTATCCATTAATGATGAGTCATCCAAACCAATAGCACACTGGTCGATCCAATGCTTACCCATGCCAACTCCATTAGCATAGTCCGTCCACTTGAGCACATACTAAGTCTTTAGTCCATCAAGAACTTAGCCTTAGCCAAGTCAGCTCGTATAAGGTCTGAAACTCTCCCAAAACTCGCACCATGCTTGATTTACTTGCTAAATAACCTTGGAACTCTCGCATATTCTTGTCATGTGTGTGATCCAGTTAATCTTCCACAGTCCTTCTTAAGCCTTCTTTTGCGGTCCTGCATCTGAATCTTACATCTCGTCGAAGATTTCCACCAATGCATACCAATGTATGCCAACACTTGACATTACCCCTTTTTGTCTTTACCTCCTTGCAAGTCTTTGCCTTGTTTTATTGTTTCGCGTATCAAAAACTAGTTAAGGCTTGCTAACGCCCACATGATTTCACTATCATGACTTAGGGATCTAACAGTTAGCTACTTTGAAATTTATTAAGTAAAATCTTGATCCTTGAATTGAACACTATATATTTCAAAACCAAACATATAGATTAAGTTCTCAAAAGTTAGAGTTATTTTGACAATTTGGATGCTAATGATTCAATTCTTTTATCTCCTTATCTCAATCCTTGAATTAAAAAAGTCAAAAAAGTAACATGATTGACTAAAATAGTTGGCGCTATTTAATTAATTTGCAATAAGTTAGATAAGACATATGCTTCAACAACTATTCACTTTAAGCATTAACAAACTCCTTTCTTTTTGAGCGCAAGTAGGCTCCCTTTGATTAACAAGTTGTTTTTGTCTTTAAATAATTAATAAGACCCTTTCTTTTTTAAAACATTAATAGGATCCTTTTGAATTTTAATATGACCTTTATATCTATGACGTATTTTGTTTAAGCAGGACTTTATCGATTTAAATTTATACCCGTCATTTGCGTGTGTTTGCTTTATCATTTGCTATTAAAGCGAGGTTTCACATTTATTATGTTTCACAACACATGATAGATCATGGAAAACAACTTGAGAAGCCTTGAAGGACAATTTATCTCAAAGATTCCTTACTTTAGTGGAAACAACTATTCTTATTGGAAAGAGAAATTGACCATATATCTTCAATTTGTAGATATTGAAATTTGGCAAGCAGCTATCAAAGTTGGAGGAACACTTCCTGCTACTGATAACGTAGAAGTGTGAACTGATGCTAATAGAAGAAATGCACAACGGAATGCCAATGTAAACATCATCTGATCTGTGCACTCGCTCTAGAAGAATATGACAAGATATCCTACTATTCTACAGTAAAAGAAATGTGGGACAAGCTTCAAGTCACATTTGAAGGAACGAACGAGGTAAAGAAACATAGAATAAGTCTTTTAGTACATCAATACGAAACAATTTGCATGAAATAGGGAGAAACAATAGATGAATTCACCAAATGCTTTAACAACATCATCACATCTTTGAAGAAATTTAACAAAATATATCCAAATGATGAACTTGTAACAAAGATCCTAAGGCCACTGCCAAAGGAATGGAGGACCTAATGTAACAGCCCTAGAAACTGCAAAGGATCTCGAAACAATCTCACTCGACTAGTTAAGAGGAAATTTAATGATCCATGAAGCTGAGCTTAGGTGTGATGAAGGATCCTCATACAGAAGAGGAATGACACTAAAAAGCAGTTGACGAATCAAATCCATCAAATGATGATGAAAGCAACATTGAGTTGCAAATAGATGGAGATGGAAAATTCAATTTCATGGTCAGAAAATATGCCCGCTTCTACAAAAATAAGTTGATGAAGAAAAGAGAAGGAAACAAGAAAATTGGAAACAATAGGTTCTCATCAAACGGCAGCAGTGGTAATAGCAATACATAAAATAATCAAATCATATGCTATCACTGCAAGAAGCATGGACACACAAGACTAGAATGCCCTCTTCTTTAAAAAGACAAGACAGAAAATAGAAAACAGAAAACCCAAAAAGCATGTTATAACTGGGACTTGTTCAGATGAGGATTTTGATAATTTTGAAGAAGAAGAGCTTGAGGAAGTCAGCAACATTTGCTTTATAGCCAAATAAGGAGATAATGAGGAATATTACTCTAGCTTTGATATTGAAATTGACAAATTAAGAGATGCATATCATGATTTATATGATCAATACAAAAAATTAACATTGCAACATTTCAAAAAGGTTGAGAAGTCCAAAGATTATGATGATTCTTTAACGAATTAAATAATTAGAATATGAAAATAAAGATTGATGTCTAAAATTGCTTCTCTTGAAAATGATAATAAACAAAAGGTTTCTAAAAGGGTGCTTATAACAAAAGATATTTCAGTTAGAAAACACATTATTTGAAAATGACACTGTTAAGATAAAACAATTAGGAGAGAAAGTTACCACTTTATAACTAGAAAAAGAATATTGTGCTAAAAAGATTGTTTCTCTCGAAAAAGATCTTGCTAATTTTGTTAATGGAAGAAATAACCTTAATGCATTACTTAGGAGTGGTAAAGGCATCTTTGATAAGGTTGGAATAGAATATAATGAAAGTAACAATATTAGGCCATTTAAGAATTTCTTTGTTAACTTTAGCAATAGTTATAGCGAAAACAGCAAGAACTGATAAATAGAAAAAATCATAACAACCATCATTCATCTGGTTTGTGCAATTATTGTGGTAGACATGGTCATATTAGTCACTTTTGTTGCTTTCAAACAAATGAAGAAACTTCCTCAAATGTACGTTTGGAGACTGAAAGGTCAAACTACTAATGAGAAAGGACCCAGAAAGATTTGAGTACCTAAAATGAGATAATACACTCTACATATATGCTTCAAATCAGAGACGAGAGAAAATTAATGGATAGTTGATAGCGGTTGTTTGAGACACATGACAGGTGAAATATCACATTTCAACCATATTGAAAGGAAAGATGGAGGTAATGTTGTCTTTGCCAATAAAAACAAGAAAAAAGTCACCTGAATTAGTAAAATCGGTGATTCTAACTTCGCCTCAATCGATATTGTTCTTTATGTTGATGGATTGAAATATAGTTTGTTAAGTGTAAGTCAATTATATGGTAAGGGTTATAGACTTACTTTATATACATCACATTGTGAAATTATTGATAATCTTAATGATAATATTGTATTCATTGGTCCTAAAAATTAGAACATATATTGTGCTTAGTTGGAAAATATGTCTTCTCAAAGTGACAAATGTTTTGTCTCAATAGAAAAGGATTCTTTTATCTGGCACAGAAGATTTGGACATGTTAGCATGAGCAAGGACGGAGCCACAGTGGGGGCAAGTGGGGGCACTTGCCCCCACTGGCTCCATAAACTTTTACATGAAAAAAAATGTTATTTTAAATTTTTAACTCATAAAAAAATTAAAATTTTGTTATCATTAAAATTTTGCCCCTACTAAATTTTTTTTTTGCCTTCAGTGAAATTTTGCCCCCACTCAAAAAAATTTCTGGATCCGTCCCTGAGCATGAGCATCCTATCAAAATCATCAAAAAATGAGTTTGTAAGAGGACTACCAAATTTGAATTTTGAAGATAATCAGGTTTACGAAGCTTGTTTAAAAGGAAAACAAATTAGAAGTAACTTCCGTCCTAAAAATATTGTATCTACTAACCAACCGTTTGAACTTGTTCATATAGATTTATTTGGTCCTACTATGAATCAAAGTTTTGGTGGTAAACATTACGGTTTTGTTATAGTAGATGATTTTTTTAAATCTACATGGGTTTATTTTCTATCAAATAAAGATGATGCTTTTGAAGTCTTTGAGAAGTTTTGCAGAAAAATGATTGAAAAAGGGTATTGCATTACATCAATTCGAAGCGATCATAGAGGAGAATTTGATAACAGAAAATTTGAAGACTTCCCTAACGAAAATGGTATAACTCACAACTTCTTATGTGAAAGACTCCTTAGTAGAATGAAGTTATTGAGAGAAAAAACAGGGCTCTCGTTGATATGTCTAGAATAATATTATGCGAAAGTGGTCTACCTCATGGTTAATGGGCAGAAGCCTTGTCAACTACTTGTTATATACTCAACAGGTGTCTTATAAGACCTATTTTATAAAAGCCCCTCTATAAGTTATGGAAAGGAAGAAAATCGAATGTTGCTTACTTTCGAGCTTTTAGCTACAAGTGTTTCGTTCTAAACAATGGAAAAGATAACCTTGAAAAGTTTAATGCAAGATTAGATGAAGCTATTTTTCTGGGCTACAGTACCACTAGTAAATGATCCAGAGTCTATAATAAAAGAACAAAGAATATAACAGAGTCGATACATCTAGTATTTGATGAGGCATTACCTTCAACAATAGCAGTTGATTTAGATGATGAAGAGCATCCTTTGATTCCTAAAGATACATCGCAGACTCAGACTAAACCTACAGTATATTCGGAATTGTAAGACCAAGAAGGTCCTTCTGAAGGCAGGACAAAGCAGGCTCCTTCATCTTAGCAGGAGCCTATACAAAGGAAAACACCTAGAGAATGGAGAGGTCTTGATACACATTAGTAAATTCTAGGAGATCCCTTTGAAAGTTTAAGAACCAGATTATTATTCAAAAATATTTTTGTTGCTCTCATCTCACAATTAGAACCAAAGACCGTTGAAGAGGCTCTTACTGATGAAAACTAGGTTTCAACTCTGAAAGACGAATTGAATAAGTTTGACCAAAACAATGTTTGGAATCTAATACCTTGTCCTCAAAACAAGTCAATCATTAGAACTCGGTGGGTATTTTGAAACAAACTCAACAAAAATGGTAAGGTGGTAAGAAACAAATCCATACTTGTAGCTTAAGGTTATAATCAATAGGAAATTATTGATTTTGATGAGACTTATGCATCTATTGCTAGATTGGAATCAATTAGAATTTTACTTGCCTTTGCATGTTATAGAAATTTCAAAATGTTCGAAATGGATGTTAAAAGTGCATTCTTAAATGGTCATATTAACAAAGAAGTGTTTGTTAAGCAACCCTCAAGTTTTGAAGATGAAAACCATCCATATTATGTAATGAAGTTAACTAATGCTCTGTATGGTTTAAAGTAGGCTCCTTGAGCATGGTATGAAAGGTTAAGTAACTTTTTACTTGAGAATAACTTTGAAAAAGTAAAGGTAGAAAACACCTTATTTATTAAGAAAAAGGAGGATGATTTATTCATAATGCAAATAGATGTTCATGACATAATATTTAGTGCCACTAATCTATCTTCTTCTGAAGAATTCTCAGCTTTAATGTAGGGGGAGTTTGAAATGAATATGATAGGAGAACTATCATTCTTTCTCGGGTTGCAAATCAGGAAAACTTTGAAAGGAATCTTTATTAGTCAAGACAAATACACAAAGAAATTCATCAAAAATATCATTTTGAGAATGTCAAACCAATGAGTACTCCTATGTACACTAGAACTAAACTTGATAAGGATGAAGAAGGCAAAACTATGGATGAGACAAAGTATAGAGGAACGATTGGATCACTACTATATCTTACAAGCTCAAGATCATATATTATGCTTAGTCTTTGTACATGCTTTTAATCAAATCCAAAAGAAAGCCACCTTCAAACAGTCAAGAGGATCTTTCGATATCTTTACGGAACTATGGATTTTGGACTATGGTATCCAAAAATTGATTCATTTAACAGAGTTTGCTATTGTGATGCAAATTATGGAGGTGATAAAGTTGATTGAAAAAGCACAAGTGGTCATTGTCAATTTCTTAAAGGATGTCTAGTATCTTGGTCCTGTAAAAAAAAATTGCACAGTGCTTTCGACAACTGAAGCGAAATACATAGCAACTGCTAGCTATTGTGCTCAAATCTTATAGATAAAACATCAACTCTAAGATTTTTCTGTAAACTTTTCTCATATTCCTATATTATGTGATAATACTAGTGCAATAAATTTTTCTAAAAATCCTGTACATCATGGACTAAGCATATAGAAATCAAACATCATTTTCTTAGAGATCATATTTCAAAAGGAATCATTGATCTTTTGCATATTAATATTGGAAATGCAGTAGCTGATATCTTCATCAAGCCACTCTCGGAATATAGATTTTGAGTGTTAAGAAAAGAGCTTGGTATATGCAAACTATCTTATATTATTTCTGTATAAATATTCTATGCTACTTATATCTACAAATATTAGCAGGTTCCTTCTTATTTGATCCTTTAGTGGGCTCCCTCTAGTTTATAAGGCCCCTATTAATTAGAGACCTCCATTTAGTTTAATAGGCTCCTTCTAGCTTAGAAGGCTCCTCTTATTTTAAAAGGCCCTTCTCCGTTTGACAAAGTAAGATACACGTGTCCTAAAAAGGAAGCTTTTCATGACATTGTTTTAACTTTTAAAAATGTGCGTGCAATCTAACAACTCCCCATACATGTTTGATAAAAGATACGCAGATGATCACACTTCCTTTATTGGCATGTACGATTGTTTATCATCTCAAGAGATAAACGCTCAAGAATCACTCAATATACCCTAAGCAAACTTCCTTCGTTTACTCATCTTTGTCATTCTCATCTGCACCACTCTTTGTCTCTACACCTTAACTTTTTGCTTTCTCTCATAAACTCGTAAACCTTTCCGAGCTCATATTCAATGACACGCATAAAATCAAGGGGACAGAAGAGAACCCTGACCTCAACTTCTAGTCATAGCGAAACTCTCTGCCATGAACAAACTTTTGCCTCTAAGTCCTCATCTCTGTCTCTAATAGTAGGTTCATTGAACGCTCCTTCTGAACCTGTTTCTATCTCCTCAAAGCCCCAAATTTTAGAAACACTCATTCAAAAGACTCCAAAAGAGAGAAAAAGGAAGTTTTTTGCCATGTTGTCTCTAAAATTAGACTCTGATTCCTCTTCTGATGACAAAGAAACAACAATCATGAAGCAACATTTCTCTGACTCATAAAAAGAAGAAGAAAAAGAGGAGGAAGAAGAAAAGGCAGAAGAAGAAGGAGAAAAGACCAAAGAAAAGGAAGAAGAAGAAGAAGAAAGGAATGAAGAAGAAAAAGAAGAAGAGGAAGAATCCTCAAGTGAGGGGGAGTTAAGGACAAGAAAGTGCCTGAAGTGCACTGGATAGTGAATGACAATGGTTCAAACGAAGAACCCACTCTGTTAATGAGACAACCACAGATTAGAGGAAGTGCTGAAAAGCAAGCTCTACAAGAAGAAACTACTGAGGTGGAAAAGAAAGAAGAAGAAGAATCAAGGAAAAGAAAAAGGAAATAAATAAGAAAAGGCAAAGGGCTTATGGCTGATGAAAGTATTGAGGATGCAATTGCCAAGAATGAGCTATTTGTTGACGAAGCTATATTTGAATATTTTCCTAAAGAAAAAAGGTCAAAATCAAAGAAACTCATAAAGGGAGAGTCTTTAGCACTAATGAAGTTATTCTAGTTGATGGAAGTTGAAGCAAAGTACAAAATACGCTACAAGAAGAGAAAGGTGGTAGCAAGATGCATCTTGCCTCCTCATCACTCCCTTTTTTCTTGCTGTTGGTTAGGAAAATTTTCTAAATTTAGATGAAACAGTGTGTGATAAATTGGTAAGATGCTCCTACATACATATAAGAAAAGAAGAAATTGGTGGGAAGCTAGCTATTATTTCGTAGGTACATGAGTGTGAGATCTTGGTTATGGAGGAAATCTTGGGAAACATTCTGGGTGTAATTCCAGTTGGAAGGACTAACCTTCCTGGTCATAAGTAAGAAATTGCAGACCTTGATCTGAGAGAGGTAGTATATGTTATTTTTCTGAACTGAAAATGCCCATAAAGGGAAACCCTGGAGCAAACACTTGGACCTACTGCCAAAGTGCCTTGCATCCATTTCGGCTACCTCTATCTTTTCGAGGAGTAGCTCAGTAGAAAGGTGTAGAATCCTGGACACCTACGTGGTCTACAAACTGTTAAAGGGACAAACACTCACAACTATAACATATTCAACTTCAGTCATAACTCACAACTATAAGTTTACAACTTACTTTATACAATCTCATAATTTAACTATAAATTAATATATTTTGTTTACTTACGTAATTCAATTTATAATGTTTATAATTAGTTTGTTTTCTTAACTAATTTTATCAATACTGCTAATAAAATCCTAATCTCCAACTTTGGTTTAACAATCTTTCATTTGCCAATTTTAATCAACATTTTTAGTTTCTTACCCAAATTTTCTAATGCATTAATTTTCTTCATTCTAAATTATATTGAATTACACAAACAATTCCAAATTTCAAATTCAAAATTTTCAATTCATTAATTTTCTTCATAAGTTGACAATGCCTAAATTATATTGAAAGTGAATCAATTCACACAAACAATTTCAACTTTCAAACTCAAATTTTCCAAACACAAACAATTCCAAGAATTCCAAGTTTTCAATAATTCTAATTTCCAACAATTCCAACCATTATAAATAATACATATACAACCAAATATAATGCAACTGTTATTCAGATTTCAGAGCAAAAAATATACCCAAAAAATCAAAAAATGCAATTAAATGTTAGGTCAGTTTAGTTTAGTACAAGTTGAGCCAAGTTTGGATCTAGATCTGGAAAATGAAAAATTTAGAATTGCAGATTTTGGCAACGGTGGCCAGAGTAGTGGTGATTAATGATGGCGTGGTGTTATTAGGAGAGTGGATGGATGATGGAGATGTCACAGAAGTGTGTGACTGTGAGGAAATTGGAAGGAGAGTGGAAGAAGACGCCGGAGAGTATAGTAGTCAAAAGGAGAGGAGAGTTGTCACCACCAAAGAAGAGAACCGAGAGAGAGAGAGAGAATGTGTGAGAGAGATGTGTAGTAGAAGCATAGAGATTGCTAGAGGGCTCGGGTTAAATATTTTTATTTTTGCAAGATGGTTGTCACAAAGGTTTTTTCTTCGGACTCGAACTTCTATTGCAATCCGCGCCCACCTTCGTGTGGCAATCCTGCTTAGGTCCGCTTAAGCAAGATTTAGCCTTCTCACGTGAATGTCGCCGAACAATTCCATTAGCCCTCGAACACCTCACGTGCATACAAGTATTTAAGTGTTTCCCTCACATACAAAAAGCACACAAGTATAATATAGTAAATAAAGCAACAAGAGATTTTTAAATGTAGCCGAAGCTACCTCTTTCATTAACTCTCAACAAAATGTTAACAAAAGACACGAGTACCTCCTACTCGAAGCACCCAAAGAACTCCCTACTCGAAGCCCTTACAATGAGAACTTCCCCCGAAAAGCTCTCAACTCTCAAAGCTCTCTCCTCTGAGTGATTTCTCTCCAAGAGTGAATACTGAATAGGTCTCAACACTAATGAGCTATTTATAGGCTCTTCCGGACGACTAAGAGTCCTACTAGAACTCTACTAGCTAAGATCACAATCTTATCCTATCTTATCTCATAGGATTAAATTACGTCACATTTAAAAGATTACACCCTATCTAGGAAAGATTATCCTTATCCACGAAGATCTCCTCTTTCTTCAAATGATCCTTCCGCTTGATATTTATCTCTTAAAGATGATGTTCATCCACTTGTGATCTTATCCGCCACGTCATCATGTGCCACATCATCCACAACTGCCACGTCACTGCTGATGTGTTTCACCACGGCCTATCCGCACATAAGTCCATCAATGCACGTCCATGGACAAGTCCATCTTCTATGATCATGCTTATTTATGGTGTCGTCTCGTCGCTCCATGACTAAGTACAAGTCACAAACTGAGTTAGCATAAAACCTCGCACAGTTCACATACCTTCGACTTGCCTCGTTGAAGTCAAGTGATTAAGCGCCTCGTCGTGCTCGTATGCCTTCGCGCATCCTCGCGGGGTCTTACATGTCTTTGCGCCTTCTCACGCACTCTCGACTCTTGCATGACTTAGTTTTTTAACTCTGCGTGGCCTCGCATTCGAATCTCACGTCTCGTCAAAGATTTCTGCCAACGCGCGCCGAATCTTGCCTACTCTCGAGATCTTCAGATTTTGCTCGCCAACTTGCAAGACTTTACCTTGTTCCCTCGTCAATACGCCTTCCTCGTGCCAACTTACGTGCCAAGCATTGGCCAAGGCTCGCCAACACTCGCATGATCCCGCAGTTTGGACTTAGGGGTCTAACACTATCCTACTTAAATCTAGATACTTTATGTTGCTTGAAACTTCTGGGAATGTATTCAAATTCTCGCAATCTCGGAGGTTAAAATTTTCAACAGCTTCTAGAAGTCCAACTCCACTACTCGGAATATGACATATGTTTTTGCAATCTACCAAACTTAGGGACGTAACCTTGCCCAATTGCCATCCATATATGTAAGATG
>JANZLC010000200.1:5924519-5942919 GCA_026413385.1 Erythroxylum gracilipes
CAATTAAGGGAGAGATTATAGGAGCAATCATAGGAGAGATTGTAGGAGCAATCAATGCTAATATCTCTAGTCAACACAATCATATCATCTTTCCAGTTTTTCCCTTTTAATTCTAATTTTAATCTTTGATTAATGTGAAGTTTGGGATCAAAGCTTATATTTTCCATAGGGGTTCCTATGTCCATTGTTTTGAGATTATACAAGATGTAAGTTTTATTTCGTTTGAGAAACCCGACTGGCATTTTTACTCCTTTTAACATTTCCCATTCTTAGTCAGCTTTATAGGAGCCCGTGTAAAGTTTTTGACAAGAGAATCACTTATGATTGCTAGGATCTGATTTTAGAGTATATATATTGGCCTTAAATTATCATAATCTTTTGAAAGATGAGTGAACATGGATGACCTATTTTGGGTCCATAAACATCAAGCTCTGTTTGTATCTTTTATGTTCTTTGCTTGCTTCTTGCATTATTCTATCTGATTACGAATTATCTATAAGTTTTATCTGACAATTGGATTGGATAGATTTTGTAATTGAAGATCAAGTTTACTTAGCACTTAGTGAAGCTCTTTGAAATGCATGCACATTTACACACACATACAGTAGGGAAGGGTAACTCTCCACTTGAAATGCCAGCTCCCTGTTTTTGACGGTAGGTTGACCTACTTTTCAAGTTAAAATTTCTCAAAATCAATTAATCAAAAAACTTCAATATTTGATCCGTTTCTCCGACATAAGATGTGTTTCAATCACTAATACTGTTCAGTTGTTACCAAGTGTATAAGATCATTTTATAGGTCTTATCTGGAAAGATAAGTGGTCTTACATGTAGCAGGAGGAACTAATATAATTGAGATATTCTTCATGAGAGTTTCCTTTAATTGAAGCATTGACAATTGCTAGAAGAGTAAATGGGTCACTATAGAGTCATTTTTCTTGTCTAGAATTCTTGTTTAATTCTAAATTTTGATGTTCAAATTAGATAATTTGTTATTGGAATTTTGCTAAACAGTGAATGAAGTCCATGTTTGCATTCCCTGAAAGTTTTGTAACCTACAATGGTATAACGTACCAGATTTCTTTCCCCTGTCATTGTTGTACTGTGGTGTTACAAAAGTTCTGCTAGTTCTGCAGTTCTGTGAACATTACCTTTAACTTCTGCATTTTCTTTCTTCTTTTGATCAAGTAGGTAGTAGACCCCTCTCCTAGTCTTCCTTTGACTGAAAGCAAGGATTTGAGTGCTAATCCTTTGCCCAATGGTATGTAATGTATATGCATGTTTCTTTCTGTTGCCCAAATACTTGTCAATTTCACTAGTTTCTCAAGGCCCCGTCATTATTGGTCATGCTATTTATTAATTAGGGTCAAAGATGTACAAAGTCCCAGAGCATAAAATGGTAAGAACTGACGTATCAGACCCAGCTGGAAGACTGCATGCCTATTTGCGGAGCAAGCCTCTTAACAACAGTGTTGAGAATTCAAAGTTGACTGCTGTGAGGTAGGATTTTGTTAGTTTGCATAATCATTTTTTTTCAATGGTTTAGGCAGGGGCACTTTATGCATTAGGTTTTCGGATGCTTGTTCCTAGTCTGGATCCTTCATTGAGCATTTAATGCTTACAACTTCATTGAAGAACATGATGCCTTTAACTTTATTGTTGTTTTGAATCAACAAAGACACTGACGGTTGTTATCTTAATGGTTGAAGTAAGTCCATTTATTCTACAAGTAACGTAAATATGCTTCATAAACACTTACACCAACTGTTTGTCATCATCAAAATTTCTATCCTTTAGCAACCATTATTTGAATGTAATATTTATTAAAATCACTCTATAAGTGGGATTTCTCAAAACCAAATTTGTCTCTTAGTTTTTAAATTTGTCACATTCTATCTATTTCAATATAATAAGTGTCAAAGATCATTCGGACTATGTTGGGTAACAATACTGAGCAATATATTTTGTGAACATTCAGGATTTTGATCAAATGCCTCAATTTAGCTACTCTCTATGAAATGTCCTCTAAAGACTTTGCATTCCCTTGTTGAGAAAGACTGATGAGATATGTCTGGGCTGTCGACTAACTGAATATGATATTTTGTAATATTGAAAGTTCAATGTTCTTTTCCTTTAGTCTAATATGCCCTTTCGGCAAAAAATAGATTCAAGAACAGAACATGATTATGTGTTTTTTGGATTTAATATGAACAATCTATTATAGTTTTATGAAGACATAATTTAGCTAACTCTCAATCTTAGTAATTGTATCCTTCTTCAGATTCTGTGGATCAGTTGCAAACAAACAGCTTATAGAAAGAGTCTACTAGAATGAAGTCTTGAGATGGAAAGCTAGAATATTTTCTTGATCTTGCAGTTGTTTACTTTGAACTTTATGCAGGCCTATGACCATTATAGAACTTAAGACTTAACAATTGAAGTACTTACATTTGTTTACACATCTTGTAGGAGTTCAATCAGTTCATGAAATAAATATAGTCCATACATACATGGAGGAGTTTGCATGTGCAGTTAAGTCCAAAATTGGGAATGATTTTTGATGCAAAGGAACTTAAAGTTTATAAGAGAAATCAAAGAGGAAATGATAAGCAAATGGATGGAAATATAGAACTTTTATTAATTCTTAGCTATAGCCTCGTAGGGAATTCTACAAGCACCAAGCTATCAGCCAACAATGGCCCCTCTAGCTATCAGCCGAGACAGTACAATAGCCAAAGATGTCCCTCTGTACTACCCCCCTCCCATACATAGTACTCTCTCTCTCTCCTCTAACGAACTTCCCCTCTAACCGTTAGTTGACTCACCCCTCTTGATTTTCCTAGAGTATGTCAACATGGGTTTGAGGCCCATGTCCAGTCCCTTCTCCCTCTCTCCTAGAATAAGTCAGTATGGGTTTAGGACCCATAGTGCTATCAGGACCTATAATGCTACCCTCTTCAGAATCTGCCTTGTCCTCAAGGCAGAAGGAGGGGAACTGCTGTTGGAGTTGGTCAGCAGCTGTCCAAGAGGCTTCTTCAATAGGTTTCCCCTTCCATAGCACAAGCCATTCCACAACTTGCTCTTGATTTTTCTGGACAATCCGTTCAGCCAAGATTGCTTCAGGTGCAAGGGGTTCGGCGGAGTCAACCTCCAGGCTTGAAGGAAAAGTGGGCTCGGGCACATGGTTCCCAATCATCTTTTTCAGCTGTGAAATGTGAAACACCGGGTGAACTCTTGAAGTTTCTGGAAGAGCCAGCTTGTATGCCACAGTCCCAACCTTAGCTAGCACTTGGAATGGGCCATAAAACCGGGCTGAAAGTTTAGGACAGATTCTCCTAGCTATGGAATTTTGCCGGTGGGGTCGAAGCTTAACATAAACCCAATCGCCTACCTCCAAATGAACATCTCTTCGCTTAACATCAGCTGCGGATTTCATAACTTGTTGAGCCCTAACAAGATGAAATTTGAGCTGTCTCAAAGCTTCATCCCTGTCAACCAATACACCATTTACCGCATCAATGAGGGACTCCCCAATGAGGAAATGAGGAACCTTAGGAGGAGGCCGACCATACACCACCTCAAAAGGGGTTGTGGCAGTTGCGGAGTGGAAGGAGGTGTTATACCAAAATTCGGCCCAAGAGAGCCAATTATGCCACAGTTTTGGTTGTTCAGATACAAAACACCGAAGATAGGTCTTAAGACATCGATTAACCACCTCGGTTTGTCCATCCGTTTCCGGATGATAAGAAGTGGTCATTCGAAGAAACGTTCCTTGTATCCTCCAAATCTCCCTTCAAAAGTTACTATCAAAAATTGGATCCCGGTCACTTACAATTGACTTTGGGATGCCATGAAGTTTTACCACCTCCTTAACAAAACAATTAGCCACAGTCTTGGCGGTAAAAGGATGTTTGAGAGGGATGAAGTGTGCATACTTGGATAACCTGTCCACAACTACCAAAATGACTTCGAACCCTTGGCTCTTTGGCAACCCTGTTATAAAATCCATTGAGATATCCTCCCAAACTGAATTGGGGATAGGGAGAGGTTGTAGTAACCCAGCTGGAGCAAGAATCTGATACTTATGTCTTTGGCATACTTCACATTCCTTCACAAACTACAAAATTTGCTTTTGCATTCCAGCCCAATACAGACATCCAACTATCCTTTTATAAGTTTTAGTAAACCCGGAATGTCCACCCCTGGGGGTAGAATGAAACTCTTGCAAAAATTCTGGTATTAGGGTGGAGGTTTGGGGTAAGACCAACCTGTTTCCTTTGAACAATAGCCCTCCTGACAAGTGGAAGTCAGGTTCTGCTGTAGGGTGAGCTTTGAGCTTCTGCAGAATATCTGACAGCCACGGATCTCCTAGGTACTCCTCTTGTAACTTAGCAGAATCTACCCAATTAGGAGATGACACTAGATGGTGAAATTTTGGCGCCACTGGTACACATGATAAAGCATCTGCCGCCTTGTTGTCGGGTCCGGGCTTATAAAACACCTCAAATTGGAAACCCATCAACTTGGACAACCAATGATGTTGATCAGGGGTATTCAACCTCTGTTGTAGTAAATGCTTCAATGTTTTGTGGTCGGTATACACCTTGAATGATCTCCCCAAAAGATGATGCCTCCAATGTTGAATGGCTAACACCAAAACCATAATTTCTTTCTCATACACTGATTTTGACTTGGTTGTAGCTGATAAGGCCTTGCTAAAGTAAGCAATGGGCCTGTTTTTCTGCATAAGGACAGCCCCCAATTCAAAACTCGAGGCATCACACTCCACAACAAACTCCTTAGAGAAATCTGGTAGGGTGAGGACTAGAAAAGAGACTAGACAATTCTTCAACTCTTCAAAGGCTCTTTGAGCTTCGGGTCCCCAAGAAAAGTTATCCTTCTTAGTGAGTTCAGTGAGGGGCCGAGCAATCTTCCGATAATCCTTGATAAACTTCCTATAGTACCCAGTGAGACCGAGGAACCCTCTAACCCCTTTTACATTCTTTGGAACCGGCCAATCTTTAACACTCTTGATCTTGGTAGGATCCATTGCAACCCCTTCAGCTGAAATAACATGCCCCAAATACTCAATAGACTATTGCCCGAATAAGCACTTCTTATGATTAGCAAAGAATTGATGTTCAATCAAGAGCTGCAAGGCTTGTTCCAAATGTTTGAGATGCTGCTGCCAACTTTTACTATAAATCAAGATGTCATAGAAAAAGACCAACACACCCTTCCTCAATAGTGGTCTAAAAACCGAATTCATGGTAGATTGAAATGTGGATGGAGCATTCATAAGCCCAAAATGCATGACTAGGTACTCATAGTGTCCCTCACGAGTCCGGAAAGCGGTCTTATAAACATCCTCACTCTTGATTCGGATTTGGTGAAATCCGGACTTCAAATCAATCTTAGAAAATTACTTGGATCCATGCAACTCATCAATAAGCTCATTGATAGTAGGGATTGGGAACTTATCCGGAATTGTTACCTTGTTCAGAGCACGGTAATCTACACATTCTCCACGAGTGATCCTTCTTTTTAACAAGAATTACCGGGCTGGAGAACGGACTGGTGCTGTGTCGGATAGCTCCAATTGCAAGCAATTCTCTGACTTGTTGCTCAATCTCATCCTTATGGTGATAAGCATACCTGTAAGGACAGACGCTAACCGGATTAGCTCCACTAACCAGATTAATGGTATGATCGTGACTCCTCGAAGGAGGAAGTCCCTTCGGTTCTTGGAACACCAACTGACTTGCTTGCAAAACTAAGGTTAATTCTTGAATCTGAGCTGGAAATAGGGTGGTATTAGTCTCCGAAACCAGCATTCCAGCTTCACCTCCTTGCTGCTCATTTTGGGAATCCATGGCAATGGACTGAAGCATGCCTTGCAAGGCCGAAAGCTGCTGGGGCTGCCCACTGCCCTGTCCTCTCAAGGTGACTCCCTCCTTTCCTTGCTCAAATCCCCACTTCATTGTTTTATGCTTAAAATCCACTCTTACCTCTCCCAAAGTTTCCAGCCATTCGGCACCCAAAACCAGGTCTATTCCTCCCAACTGCAGAATATAAGCGTCGATCCTCAACACCACATTCCCTACTAACACCACAAGTCCCCTACACATACCCTGTGAAAAGCATTTTGTCCCATTCCCCAATTTTACTCCATAAGCTGTGGTTGGAATAACAGTCAACTCCAAGGTAGTCACCAAATCTTGCGAAAGATAGTTGTGACTTGCCCCACTATCGATGAGGAACAAGATGGGGATCCTTGCCAATTTGCCCTCAATTTTAAGAGTCTTGGACTGAACTATTTCCCCATATTCAACGACTTGACAGACCATCTCCCATGCCTCTCCCACGTCGGTTTCCTCTTTGTCCCCAATACCATAAGGTGATCCCTCTTCTTCTTCATTTTCCTCCCAAATCAGTAGTCGTAGATGTTTATCGGGGCAGATGTGGGTAGGACTGTAATGTTGGCCACATTTGAAACATAGTCCCTTAGCCCTCCGATCCATCAATTCCTGGTAAGAAAGGTTTCTGGTCCCTTTTGGTCGTCCTTCGGTGGTTCTCTCCATGCCAGGGCGCCGATCAGCTCCTCCCTCCCGGTTAACCCACTGGTTTGAGCCGCCACTGGTGGGTGCTTGGGTTCGGGTCAGTCCGGGTTGCGATCCGACCCAGTTGCGTCCTCCTATAGTCAGGTTAGGAGGCCCGACTCGTGGAATGCCCATGGATCTCCAGCCCACGGTCGTCTTGGGGTGCGCCGATGGAGTAAGCTTACACTCCACCGCACGTGCTGCTGCTATCAGTCGATAACGAGAGGAAGGATCCAGCGCCACCACCTCCAATCTTATATCCTCTCGCAGTCCCCCAAGGAAGAGACCCATATACTGATCTTCGGGAAGAGGAGGGACTTGAGCCATCAACATTTCGAACATCTCCACGTACTCATCCATCGTGCCCTATTGCGTCAACATCTTCAACTGGGAAAATGGATTCCCGTTGAAATGGTCACCATACCGATCGAACAAAGCTCTTTTGAAGGTCTCCCAATCCAGTTCAGGCTTCGACGCTAGGAGGAAGTTAAACCAGTGCCATGTCATTCCCTCCATGCAAATCTGTGCCAGCTGAACTCGAAGCTCCGGAGGGGTTCCCTAAATGGCGAAGTACAGTTCAGCACGTGAGACCCATCCTATCAGGTCGTCACCTTGGAATGGAGGGAGCTCTACCCGCTTGGCTTGGAGCTGGTGTTCTTCCAACGTCATGGAAGTGACACCGCTGCCTTCTACTGCAGTGTGTATCTATTTCCCACGTTCCACCGAACTCGACCCTGCCTCTGGTGTTTGATGTGCTACTTGTCGTTGGAATCCCTCTCGCATTTTAGCGTGCATCGCTGCTAATGCCCTGGAGAGGTCGTCGACTCCCTTGTGTAAGTTGCCCAGTTGAACCGTATGGTCCAACTTCGTTTCTACTGCAGTCATATGAGCATCCATTGCTTCCCACTTCTGTGACGCCATTCTTGTTTGCATACACTGGGCCTCTCAATGAAAGCACCAATGATAAGCAAATGGATGGAAATATAGAACTTTTATTAATTCTTAGCTATAGCCTTGTGGGGAATTATACGAGCACCAAGCTATCAGCCAACAATGGCCCTTCTAGCTATCAGCCGAGATAGTACAATAGCCAAAGATGTCCCTCTGTACTACCCCCCTCCCATACATAGTACTCTCTCTCTCTCTCTCTCTCCTCTAACGAATTTCCCCTCTAACCGTTAGCTGACTCACCCCTCTTGATTTTCCTAGAGTATGTCAACATGGGTTTGAGGCCCATGTTCGGTCCCTTCTCCCTCTTTCTCCTAGAATAAGTCAGTATGGGTTTAGGACCTATAGTGCTATCAGGAAGGATAAATCAATCACAAGCCTTAATTTGGTGGGATGAAGATTGAGAATTGGGCTGAATTCATATAGTATTAGGATTCCTTATTAGATGGGAAGTAGTAGTATTATGTTATTATGTTGTCTAGTATCCTGGATGGTACTATGTCAAATACAAGAAATGACATAAAGTTTGAAAAAAATATGGCTAACTTGTATTTGATCAAAGATAACTTGACACTGATTTGATATTAGTTCTGTATTGAAGGATGGGAAAAGCAGATTTCACTATCCCCTTCTATATTACCATTCTCATCCTTCTCAAATTTGTGCACATTTGCATGTCCTGTACATGGCAGATTTGAAACAGTTTGAGATGCTGACTTTAATTGGAACCTCATGTTGCATGCCAAAACCAATTAGTAGCACTTCAGTTCCTTTTTAGCAAGTTCCAGCCTTTTCCCAAAAGTCCCAGATAAAAGTGACTTTCCTACATCAGTCTGTTTAAAAGGATGGCTTATATAACGTGGGCAGGGTTCATTTCCTATTATGCTATTTTCCTTGGTTTCTGTGATCACTAGTCTTGAAACTCTTTTTTTAAGGGTTTGGACATTGGCTTTGAATTCCTGTTCTCTTAGGTTTTTCTCTTAATTCTAAATATCGTTTTCATCTAGATCTTAAGGTTTAGCGTTGGGGCACTAGCATCATGCATCATTGTTCTCTTGTCTAAACTATTTCTAACAGTACTCTATATTTCTTGTTTTCTTTGTTATCTTTTAGGTCGTCAGTTAGACAAAGAAGGAACCCAAAGGAAACTGCAGATCTCACTAGCATTCAAGAGCTTATTAATGATATCGATTGCAGCTGTCATTCTGGTAACTTAGTAGACTTTTTATGTTATGTTGTTCTTGGTGTAAACTTTGTCATTGTCAAGTAACCATGCACTTTCTCTTGTTGTATGGTTATGTAGGTTTACTGGACATTATAAGACACTGTACGTATGTTGGAATGGCAGATGATGTTTTTGCATTACTTCAGCATGATACCCATCTCTATCTTGCAAATGTAGTCAATTTGAGGTAGGAATGGACATCTATAGTACTGAAATCTCGCAGAAACCAAAATTATGAGTAGTGATGCATGCTCATGATATTTATAAGACTTTTGTATTATCTTAATAATTGTTCTACATTCACAAATCCCCTTTAGGGAATACAATTCTAAGATGCATCGTAATATTGTTTCGAAGGTCTTTGAGATGATTTGCTTTTGTCCATACTAAGCTTTATAAGGATCTGATCAACGCATTTACATTTCATGTTGTCAAGAAATCAGTGGACCAAAGACTTAGGCTATTGTGTGAAGTTCAGGAATCATTCATATAGTTTAATATGACTCTAACATGAAGTGTGGGCATAAAGATCACAAGTCTACCAAACAATCATGGGAGACATGGCTTGTAATCAACATCTCCAGGTCATAAAAACTGTGATACCATGTCAAAAAATTGTTCAACTCAAAAGTTTAAGAAGTTGGTCAGATTCATTAATGGTTCATATACTTTAAGACTTACGTCCATGGATATGCATGCGCATTTATTTATTTGCTGTTACATCTTTTCCATACAGAAAAGTTCATTTTCTACTTTTCTTTAACTTCTGCTTTTCATGTTTTCACAGCAAAGAGATCATGTATCAACAAGTTCTGCGCCGGTTTGCTCATTTTAATGCTATCCAATTGAGTGATCCAGCCCCTCTCTCAGACCTCATTATTTTGGCATTGAAGGAGGAAGACCTAGATCCAGAATTTGATGAGAACGAAGATTTGAAGGAAAAGATTGCAGAAGTAAAATTTATTATCTAGATCACTTGTCTCCTCTTTCTCTAGATCATTTGTTTTCTTTCTACTTTCTTGTTCCTCCTTGGCTTGTTTCTCACCTTGTGTGATTTATTTTTGGTAATTGGATGACTGCTACAATAATTTTTTTATGATGGATTTTAATATGCGCCAGGGATTAGTTTTACTTTCTTTTGGTTTAGCCAAAGTTTTTGATATGATCGAATAGTTAATTGGAAGAATGACTTCACATGTGGGTATTATCCCAAAGAAGATGTCTTTATACTATTGTTTTAACCTTTGAATTTTACTAACTATCAAGCATCTATGTCTGCAAGCTCTGGTCTCTGTTTAAAAGTTAACATTTAGAAAACATATGGGAAGAGTTAATTCCCAGGATAAATATTCATGTTAATGGAAACATTAGTCTCTGAATCCAAAGGATAAGGGCTAATAAAAAATAGACATCATGTAATTAGGCATCAAGTCAACAAACTTTTGGTAGATGTATAGTCATCCAACTATCAAATATATTAAACTATTGGAATGAATTTAATCTTCCTACACAATTCATCATGAGCTTATATTTGTGTCTCTTTATCATATGGGGCCTTTTTTTCTCCATTAATTATGGTATGCTGGTTCTCTTGCTTCTTTGATTTTCAGTAGAATAAAAGATAGTAGTTAGAGTCAGTTTTCAAAAGTTTGTTTGTATGATCAATGTGCTTGATATTTTCGATGATTTTCGGTTCTTTCTTTTACAGATTAATACTCAATTACTCAAGGAAAAGGCTGAAATGCTAGAGGAATACTTCTGCATCTATATTGACTCACAAGGGAATTTATCTAGGCTTCCTGTCATACTGGACCAATACATGCCTGATATGGATCGAGTTCCTGAATTTGTACTTAGTCTGGGAAATGATGTATGTTCAAGGTGTTTCCAACACTTGTTCATTGGTGTCATATTCTAAATTGCATTGTGTAGTCTGGGAAATGATGTATTTTCATGGTGTTTCCAATACTTGTTCTGTGTCATATTCTAAATTGCACTGTGACTTATGTTGCTATTTTGGACTAAAAGATTTACTAGTGATCTCTTATTTGAAGATATTTTTCTCGTCATATGAAGAAAATGTACGCATGTGAGATGAATTTACATTCATTTGGTTATTGCACTTCTTTGGGATAAATTGAACATGTTTAGTGGACCTATTTGTTTAGTCACATCAGCTATCAGCTATACTGCAGAATACAGTCTTACCTCAGTAGACTGGATAACCGCATATCATGATGAAGCTGTAAAGTTTCATAAATATCAGCATGATGCATAGATATGCTTTGGTGCTGAAGTCTATTTACACTCTTGCAGGTTGATTGGGAGGATGAAAAGAACTGCTTTCAGACAATTGCAGCTGCTCTTGGAAATTTTTATGCCATGCATCCCCCTTTGTTGCCCAACCCATCTGGAAATGGCTTGCAATTTTATAGAACTAAACATGTAAATAATCCTCCAGATCCAGAAGATTCCAATGTTATCGGTATGTTTCCCTGAATCCTGAACATGAGAATGCAATTGGTGTGCTATATCTACTTTTATAACTCCCATGCACGAATCTAGAATTTCTTATTTCTTATTAACTTGACCAGTAACTTTTCATTTACTTTTCTCTGTGTTTTTTTTTTCCTTCTTGTCCTTCTTGTCCTTCTATGGCTGGCATAATACAAATAATTTTAGTTCTTAAACCATTGACGATTCAAGCTTTTCCAAACTCATAGCAGGGAAGCAGAGTAGTTGCTTAACATGTGGATAGGTTCATGATGACTTACTTTCTGTAGTACTAGATGGGTTACATATACTAACTAGCGACATAGAAGGCAATGCATAAAATTATTCAATTGGCCAATTTTATAATATGGAATATAGTGAAAACTGTAGTACGAGTAATGTCGTGTAGTAATCTATTTTCTTTTGTTTTGTTCAGCAACTGTTAAGTAATCATTTTCACATAGGAATAAAATGGAATAATGCAGTAAAAATGATCATGTAAATGTTGATGTAATCTGTTAATTCTTTTTATCTTTGAGATATTACATTACAACTAGTATGTATACCTTAATTAATTGTTATGATTCATGTTTATCTATTTTGTTTCATATACTTCTTTATAATTTTTAAAATGTAACTAGTAAACTTGCAACAGCTATTGCAACTAGTATGTACCGTAATTAATTGTTATGATTCATCTTTAGTACGTGCCGTAATTCTTTGTTCAACGGCTCGCAACGGCTACTTTCTACTTGGATATAGATGTAAACTTTTAACTATGACTAGGAGTTAAAAAACTAAATATTTAATAGATTTACTACAAGTTCCCTGTGACTGTTCAAGTTGTGGATCTTATCTAGCAAATGAAACTGGATAAGTGTCAAGCTCTTGGAAAAGGGTAGCAAGCTTGTAAAGAAATGGATCTGGTTTTGAATAGAAGCTGGCAGACATATGGGTGGTTAGTGTTGAGCTTTTGGGAAAAATGAAGAGAATGTTTAAGAGAAAGAACTTGCTTTATTGACTCTACTTAGAGAAGTATATCTTATTCTTATACAATTTTGATAAGTTCAAAAGTTTATCAAATTAAGGGGTTGTTGAGTTCTGGAAAACGCATTTCTAATTCCATTTATCATTTTCTTTTTCTTTTTCTATTTCTATCTCTTCCTTTGTCTATTGAAAAGTCTTAAAGAAAACTCTGCTCGATGAAAAATATATGTTCGTTTCAGAAATGTAATTAAAGGTAGATATTATATACTACCCAAAGAATAATATATTTGACATCATTAAGATATATATTATGATACATAAATAAATGCATGATTTGAAGTTATTAGTATTTATATTAATACATAAAGAGTAAAATATTTTCTTACCTATGGATAATATTGTTAATATTAGGTGAGTAAAGATTATGCAGAAGTTCAAAATGATAATGGGATTATCCAGAAACCAAGAAACCTGTTCAGAGCTCAATCCTTGATATATGCTTAACATATTCTGGTTTAGGTAGTAAAAGAACGTGGAGGATAAGAAAGTCTCATGGTTTCAAGTGATTGAAGGCTTACCACTGCACAAAAAGATTTTGAGTCTATTTTGTTTAATGACTCGACTGTTTGCTTAGTGGCAAAATGCACTTAGGAAGTATACAACGCTGCCATTTTAGGCGTGTGTGTGCTGGACCATGTCTGCTACTATTACTTCAATAAACTTGCAAATTACAACCGTTCCCTGTCCTCAATTTTATGCAGTTTCTTGTAATCATGGTGAGACGTCCTGAAATATTCTTACTGAAATTCCAAATTTTGAGTCTTCCTTTTACAGGAGACACTGTAACTGACAGTGAGATTGAGCACGAACTACTTTCTGAAGCAGAGTCTGCATGGGCCCAGCGTGAATGGTCAATCCAGCATGTTCTGTTTCCCGCCATGAGACTCTTTCTAAAGCCTTCCACTTCAATGGCTACGAATGGAACATTTGTTAAGGTAAGATATTCTATCAATTGCAGTTTATGGATCTTAGTTTCTCATGATATACTTGGTGAGTAGCTTCTTTCACTTGGACTTTACCATGTTTAGCAAGTTGACACGCATGTAGTTACGTACTATTCCATTCAAGTTTTATAATTTTGCCGTCAGCTTTTTGGCTTATTTAGAGCCATAGGTTTGGTGATATCTAATGAATGAAAAGGTTAGCGTGCACATGTTTGGCTGACAACTGAATATGCCCATCAATAACTAATAAAAAATGTGTGCCATGTCTTCTAAAGCAACAAACGCTTAGTGGCCTTTGACATTTGGATGCATGATTAAAACACGCCTTGTAGTTTGAGACTGAAACTAAGTTTCTTGGTTCCTGCAGATTGCTTCATTGGAGAAGCTTTACAAGATTTTTGAGAGATGCTAATTGTAAATAGTTCTGAGAAGATAACCATGAAAGCGTGGACGGCGATTGGTTCTCTGGCATTGCGGTTTGCCTTCTCCTTTTTTGACCCACAGATAGTTTCCTTGTAAATGTTTTTAAGTCGTGGTTACATCCTGAAGGGACGACTCAAACCAGCTTTCTAGCTTTGTTTGTTTTGGTGAGAATGCTAGCTTTGTAGTTTCTCTTTTCTGATCCAATATGGAATTTCCTTGTTTTGATGTAACGCTCTGCAAGTGTGAACCTAGTGATTTTAAAAAAATTGAAATCTCTTAGGTAGATTCAGTGTAATATAACAAAAGATGTTATCTATATCAAATGTTGTTAAATCCTGGGATGAAGATCTTCATCTCCAAAGCTTAGTGAGAAACAGAAACTGCATAACTATATAAAAGGTCATCACAGCTCAAAGATGGGAATAGAATATAAATTTTTTTCACAATGTTATTTTAGAGAAGAGGAACTCCAATCTCGTTGTTGATGGGAAACAGTTCACACCTTACAAAAGTAGTTAGCTTTCATATACTTCCCCCAAAAAAAAAAAATACTAGAAGGCGGTTAGTTTACATAAGAGAATGGTAATAAAAATGATAATAAATATAATAAGAGATAAGGATGGATATAATTATTATAATTATGATGATTAGTTAAGAGGAATGAATGGTTAATATTACCTTTGATAGTGATTAGTTTATTAAAAATGTTAAGAAATAAAAATTTGTTATAGTTTAATTAATAAATAAATTATATTTTTAATTAATTGCATTGTAATTAACTAATTAATTATATTTTAATCAATTAATTATATTTTAATTGTATTTTAATTAATTATTTATTTGTATTTTATATTTTAATTAATTATAATTTAATTATATTTACTTAAAAAATAAAAAAAAATTAGTGTTTTCCTCTAAGTATGGATTATTACCTAAAATTGAGGTATGAAAAAACTATTCAATCAACCATAATAAATAACTAACCATTGCCATTAATTCTTTTCTCATTATTTATTCTCGTACCCCTTAATCTATTATCACTAGATATCGTATGTTAAGTGCTGCAGGTATCCACTTGGTTAAACTTTTGACGAATACATTAAACACTAGATAATGCTGGGCTATGAGTTCGGACTTTTCCAATGTAAGAGAGAATTTTTGCTGTCTAATGCTTGATCCTAGACAGCATCTTGGCAGGTATGGGCTAATAATTTGTACTCAAGAATCTATTACAACATTTTGCTCTTATGGGCAGAACTTTAAGTCGTAGAAGACGACAAAACAGAGATAAACAACAAGAATTATGTTCACTGTACAAAACCTCGCTATGATACCATGTAATTTGGAAGAACAGGTATTGTATTTCTTGATACAAGATGCACGTAATTAGGGTCATATACATACAAACCTATCGATACTTGTCTCTGTACCTATAATTAATCCATAATCTATATGATCTGTAATAGAAGACAAGCCTCAAACTCAGATCATATGACTTCATTATATTTGAGTTTAGTTTTTCTTACTTGAGTAACATCATTAGAGACTCCCTGATCCACGCTAGAGTTCTCTGATAGAAAGATTGGACAGTTTTTTTAGTATCTGAAAATTTTATGATTTCCTTTAATCCAAATTGCATAAACAACAGAACTGAAAGCTATCATGAAGCCAATAATATCCAATCCAAGAAACTCGAGGACATTAAAGATTAAATATACCAAGTACGCTCAACCAAAGAGTGACAGCGAAAATGATCAATATTTTTCTCTAATTGTTGCATAATTTGGGGTAACTGGTTGGTATGTTGCAACGATATAAATGTATATTTGGGAACTTGTAAATGGATGTTCTAAGGAGAGTATAATAGTTACAGACACATTGTAATGGACCATAATTTTCAAGATGAATATTGTTCGGCATCCATTCAAGCTTTGTACCCTACTGGACATAGGATAACATTTTGTTTCCATTTCCCGAGTTTTAGGGAAACCTATGACTATCTACCGACATGGCAATCAAAGCACTCTCTCTACAAACCCCACAAGTTGGGAATGCCAACTAATTGCTTCCCTTAACTTTAGTTGTCAAAGGAGGTCATTCTCTAATTATTGATCTACTTAAATATAGCAAACTTCTCGAAATAACTTCACGTTATTTAGTAATGCAAACATATATACCATATGATGCATGGGAGATGAAAACGACCCTGGTTCAGAAATCATATAGCAACACAAGAAAAAAGCTTTGAAACCGTAGTTTTCATGGAAAACAAGATAAACGTTTCTGTAATCTTTGTCTTGGCTATCATGGTGCTTAGTTTTGAAGGTGGGAAAGCAAGAAATGTAGCTATGACATTGCATGGACTCGGGGCTGAGGGTGTAAATAACCACGCATCATCAGGAAGTTGGTGCTGCAATAGCTGGATGCATTTCTGTTGCAATTCAGCTGGTGGGTCATCTCTAGGCAATGCCTTGGCTCCTGCCATTGCTCCAGCTCCTAATGGCGCCATACGGTACCACTTCCCATGAGCACATACACATCCTGGTGCGGTGGTGCCATAAGCTGCTACCTCCTCCAAAGCATACTTTTACAACTTTTATGTTCGAAATGGGGAGGTTCTCAATGTCACGTCTGAGTTTTGAGTAGTCTTTATTATCGTTTTCTAATCAATCTTGTTTGGGAAATTGTTGATGAATACATATATATATTTAATTTTGTGATTGCTCCTTTTCTAAATTAAATAAGTAACTCTACCTAAATCCTTAATAAATTAAAAATGTTAAAGTAATATTATTAACTATGTCTTAAAAATTATATATGAATTAGTTAAAAACAAAAGGTAATTATAACAATTTGAAGTCGCCAAATTATTAATGATATTTTATTTAAAATTATCATATATCAATGTT
The DNA here is from genome assembly GCA_026413385.1 of Erythroxylum gracilipes. Taxonomy (NCBI): domain Eukaryota; kingdom Viridiplantae; phylum Streptophyta; class Magnoliopsida; order Malpighiales; family Erythroxylaceae; genus Erythroxylum; species Erythroxylum gracilipes. Next base: position 5,941,108 of record JANZLC010000200.1, read on the forward strand.
TTATATTAATTAATAGTGTTTTTATGATTGTAAATTTTTATGTATTGGTTGTATTATAAACTATATGTATAAAGGATCAAACATATTAACTTTTCGTGTAGTTTCATTAATTCTTTTAGAATTTCACATATTTTAAGTTTTTAATGAAAAGTCCTTATATTTTGTGAAAATTTTAGAATTAGTCCCTCTATTTAGTTTTGTCGTTAATTTTCACCGACTTGATATTTTTAGGACACTCGACACACCATGGGGACGAACACATTATAGGAGGGTTATTAAAATTTAACAAACTACATTAAGTTATTATATTTACATATCATTATTGTGAAGACAATTTTGTAAACGGACTTAACAAAAATTATAAGATCAAAATTTAATTTGTAATTTAAAGTAGTTTTCACCCTACCTTATAAATGAAATATAGAGAAAAACATAAAAGAAAAGAACTAAAAAAGTCTTAACCATAAAATTGAGTTTAGGAATCTATTTATAAAATAGATAAGCTATCAAACGCTCTATTTTACGTCCTTAAATGATTTCCTATATCCTCATATCAAACATATCTTACCTTCGATACCAGTTGCCAATGGAAGTTAGTCTCTTAACTAATCTTAGACGGTAGGTGGAGGAGAAATTTTAGAGGATTTTCCTTATTACAGGCACATCTTCCTCAAATAGGGGATACTACGTTAGCAGATTCCATTTACTGGACACCAACCCGAGTTGAGCTTTTACAAATGAAACTTGTCACTGCCTCTTCGATCCGACATGTTACCAAACCAGTCCCCTAGTATAATCTTATATGGAAGAATGCCATGAACCCCAATGCATCCTTCATTGCTTGGTTGGCCGTTAAAAATCAGCTTAGAACAAAATGCCGGTGGTATAATCCAGCTCATAAAGGTCGTGTTCTGTGCCAGACAAGGACATAAACCATTTTTTTTAACTTGTGATTATTCCAAAGCCGTTTGGAGTAAGTCTAATATATGGTGAGTGCAGAGAATTATATGTATAATTGGGAAGGGACGTTGAGATGGTTTATCACGAGGACGCAACCACATAAACAAAATGCAATCCTTTTCGAAGTTGCTTTTATCAGCTCCATTTACCTGTTATGGAAAGAAAGGAACAATCAAGTGTACACATAAGTTGAAGACGAAAAATATCACTAACATACTAAACAGTATTCAAGCCACATTAGTGGCAAGGAAGGCTTATCACCTATTAACCCAAGTATGAAAGCTAGTTGGAATCTTTGAATGATGAACGATTCAACATCCATCGTATCCAACAATTAAACCTCCTTGTTGGTGTTTGTACCTTCTGTCTTCATTGAGATAGATTGTAACGAGTTTATTTCTCTTTTGTATATTTTGTAATAGCTAAGCTATTGTAAATTTAATATATTACCTAAGAAGGTCTAGTGCCATAAAATGCAAAACCCTCTTCTATTTTAATTGGTGCAGCATGATAATGGTTTCAGACTTTGCTCGCTTCCTCGTTATCTACTTTCCAATAACTATCTAAGGGGTTTGTATCTATGAATAACAGTGGATTTGCGACCCAACTTGACCTCATTTTTGTTTGCAACATAATCCCAATTAAGCTTTGGATTGTTAATTAAAATAATGTTATTGTAGTCCTAACTTAATTAGGCTTTGTGCTGTTCAAGCCTAGTCTCACTTACCCTGTGTATGGTTAGCGTCTGCAGCAGATAGGGATAGGACGAGACGGAACAGAGTTGGACGGGACAGGACAAGAACTGAAGACAGTGAGATGTTTGGTTGCAGTGGACAGGACAGAAAATATTGT
>JANZLC010000200.1:5943019-5953639 GCA_026413385.1 Erythroxylum gracilipes
GATAGCATGGACTTTTCCCTTTCTAGTCCGACGGACAAGCACGCACGTCCCACACTTTTATCTTGGACAGCTAAAAATGTCTTTGTCCATCTGTCTGAAGGACAGATATGATAGCAGACAGCAAGCAAACGACATTTTGGACACAATATTTCCGTCCTTGTCCACTGTCCTCAGGGGTGAGGACAGTAACCATACACTAGGTTAAGTTTGGGCAATATATAGTCTAATCAAGTTGGGGCTAAAACAACACCATTTTGATTAAGTATGCCAAAATAATGTTGTTTTCTTGAACATATTTGAGCTATATTGGCTCTCTCAAGTCCAAGCTTGGCCCGATGCTTAATTAGCTTTATTCCAGTTTGTTGACTTTGGGTTAGATCCTTTTTGCCATCTTTATTTGTATCACACTTCAATAGTAACAAACACAGGTAGGCTTAGCAATTAAACTTGAGCATAACCTGAGTTGACCCAAAGTTGATCGTCATTTAAGCCAGGCTTAAACTTTTTTTAAAAAAATTAGGCTTTAGACTAAGTTCAGACTCCTGCTACTCGACCCAAATCCTGAAAGTTTTGAAGAAAATGATGTCGATTTGAGTAAATAAAATCATTTTCTAAATTTTAAATTAAAAATAAATAATCGATCGAGCTTCAAGCTACCCACAAGCTTAGGCTTTGGGCCATATGCCTGGCTGAACCTAGCCCAGTCTTATGTTATCCCCAAACATAAGCCTTAAGACTTGCATACTTAATATCAATAACCTAAATGGTGAAGGAAAATCTTAAGGAATTATCTCTAATGCTTCAATTTTGAACCCTTTAAAACCTTCAGTTTTGATGTAGGATGGTAATAGTAGCATTTATAAATGGGCTCAGGCCTTGCAAAACCTTATGGAACTTAATGCAGAAAAACAGATCTTGAAGCTTTGAGGATGAAAATTAAGAGCACATAAATACATATTTATAGAAAATGTGGATCATAACATAAAAAGCCCCAACAAGCATAATGAAAATTGAAAGAGGGATGGGTTATCAGTTAATAAAGTTGAGTAAAAGAATCCAATGATAGATGGATCAAAAGGAAAAGGCAAAAGGAAAAAGAGGAAGAGATATCGAGATTCAATATGCCACTTAATATTGTTATAGATACATTTTTTACAATGACCTAGTTAGAAAAACAAAAAGGAATAGCCTCCAATCTTATTAATAGAAATAAAAATCTATATTGATTCTTTTTTAAGGATAGCCTATGACTTGGTAAAAGTAAGGTAGGATGAGCCACTTCTTAAAGGGAGATGATTGAGATATATGAGTTAAGGACGAAAAAGAAAGATTCCTCTATATAGATCGAGAATTAGGGAACTCGATAAAGGAGCACACCTTACTCAAATGGTTATCTACATAATCATTGGAGGTGATCAAAGAGAATCTAAATAACAAACAAAGAAAGTTCCATAAGTGGAGAACCACAACAAACAACCTAATCATACTAAACTTAATAAAATGATGAAGGACTCCAAGATCATCTTCAAGCAAGTTAGGCAATGGGTTCATAATCAACCCTTTTGAAGACATCATGATTATAACTTTGTTGATTCTTAACAACTTTGTTTAAAAATATTAATAGATATAGGAAATGTATTCGACTTCTAAGATGATTTTAAAGAGATGGAAATCCAAATTGATAGATTGAAGCCTATCACTTCACCCATGCTTGTTTTGGGGTTGACTAAATATATATGGAGGGAAAGATATCTTCAGCCATGATATTAGAAATTGGGTCAAGCACTAATATGACAAAGTTTTATATAACAAAGAGTTTATAGTTAGTAGGTAATCTTTATAGGTTTTATAAGCAATACTACCAACTTATAAAAAATTTTGTAACCCCGTATGAAGTGAGTATACAATAATCAAAGGATGAAAACATAATGTTATTATGTAGGTCAGAAACAAAGAAGTATATGTTAAACCATAAATGAAGATGAATTGAATGCTCGGGACCTATCCAAGTAAATTAGGGATAGGCTAAAATAAGAATTGAATAAATCATAATAGGAGGGTCTGAATGATCTACGACTCTTAATAATAGGGAAAGAATATAAAAAAATTCTAGGAACACTTGAAGATAGGGGTGAGCATTATTCGGGCTGGGCCGGGCCCGAATTAATTCGGTTAATAAAATGCTAAATTTTGGGTAATTCGGGCCGGGATGGGTAACTCCAAAAAAATTTGGGTCGGCCCGATTACCCGAATTAGGTTATGAAAATACATTTCGTTATTTTTCTTGTAGGATTAACAGATTAATTATGCTAGTTAATTGAAATATTTGGTTATATTATTAGTGAATTCAATTATTTGTTGAGATATGAGAATGTAATTCAAGTATTTAGTTATTTTGTGTAATTTTTGAAAGAGAACCAAACAAAATTTCGGGTAATTCTGGTCGGGTAAATTCGGGAAATGAAATTTTGGGTTCGTGTAGAGTAAGATGGAAAAAATTTCGGGTAATTCGAGTCGGGCCTGAATAGTAAAAATTGGGCCCAAAGTACCTAAATGCTCACCCCTACATAAAGAACTTCTTACTCCAATACTTAGACATTTTCACTTAGAATCCAGTTGACATGCTTGAGGCAAATAGTTAGATAACCTCCCATAAGTTAAATATCAATTCCTAAGGGTAATTTCACAATAGAGAGACAACCTGTCATTAAAAGGACCAAACTACATTAGAGAAGTTAACTACCTTCAGTGGCTCACCAATGTCATCATGGTCAAAAGGACTAGTAGAAAGCAGATGATGTGTGTCGACTTCATATATTTGAATAATGCATACCCCAAAAACAATTATCCTTTACCTAAAATAGATTATTAGTGGATGCCACTTTAGACATTAGACTATAAGCTTTATAGATGCTTACTAGGGGTATAATCAAATTAGTATGAACAAGTATAAAGAAAAAGACATCCTTCATAACATGTAAGCATATTTATTGATATAAATTCATGTCTTTTAATATGAAAAATGTAGTAGCAACCTATTAAAGGTTAGTAAACTTACTATTTTGCAAATAACATAGGAGAAACATAGTAGCATACATGGATAACATGATTTTCAAGACAAAACTTAAGGAAGACCACGTAGCGAACTCAAAAGAATGGTTTACAAATTTACTTAAATACAACATAAATTTAAACATAAAAAAATGTATATTCAGTTTGGAGACTGATAAGTTTCTTGGATTCATGGTCTCCCATGGAAAGTATATAGGTTAACCCTCAAAAGATTGAAGCTATTCTATTCATGGAAGCGATAAGGAACTTAAGAGCGATATAAAGGTTGACAAGCAGGGTGGCAAGCTTATGAAGGTTTCTCTTAGAATTTTTCAATCAAACCCACATTTTGTCAAAATACTTTGAAAGTTTAAAGAGTTCGAGTGGACCCAAAAAATATTAATAAGCATTTGAGAAATTAAAGAAATATTTCAATAATTTGTGCTATTATCAGCTCCAAACCTTGGAGACATTTTATATAGTCATTTACAAAGCAAACCTTAGCTATATCCATATTAGGGAAAAAGAAAACATCCAAAATCTAACATGTTGTATGAGCAAGATATTACAAAACCAATAGCTAAACTAACTAATGCTAAAAAAGACAATATAGGTGTTACTTATTAGTGCAAGGAAGTTAAGTGCAACAAAGTTAAGTCCATACTTCCAAGCTTATACAATGAATGTATGTACAAACCTTCCATTAATATAAGTACCTTACAAATTAGATGTAATAAGAAGACGTGTGAAATGGTCAACCGAGTTGGGAGGTTGGATACATTACTATAAATTCTTTGAAAGCATAAGTAATAATAGATATTGTGCTCTAAATATCTACAACTTTGAAAAGGTAACGAGATATGGATATATTTGGAAAGGCTTATATAAATAAGTATACAGTGCTTAGTACAACATCAATTCAAAATGTCCAACAATCTCTACTACTTAAGCTAATGATGGTTAGCACACATCAAATCAGGCTCGTAACCATTATTTTGGACTCCTAATTTGTAGTAAACCACCTTAATGACACCAATGTGATAAAAAAATATAAGTTAGCTAAATACAAAGAAAATTTTAGAAAACTGAAAGAGAACCTACTAATAAACAATGAGGTGATATCTACGCAGTAAAATTATAAAGTAGATCATTTACCCAAAGATAGGGAATAATAATGATATTATCTCTCAAGATATATTTTATAAAGAGAAGGTAAAGCCAACAATATAAGTCAACTAGGTAGATACCATAAGGATGAGGTTGATTGGATATATCCAATCCATAAGTACTAATAAGAGGAAAAGCTACTATATAATATGAAAAAGGAAAAAAAATCTCATAGTTAAGGCCTTACGATATTCAATAATAGATGGGCAATTATATCAAAGATCATTCACTATATTATGACTAAAATGTATTCCTAAATTTCAAACACAATTAGTCCCTATAAAGATTCAATAGTGGGCTCAATAAAGAGGATCATCCTTGGCCCGAAAAATCTTAAAGTAAATATACTTTTGTTCAATAATTTATAGGGATGTCAACCAGTTTACAAGAAAACATGAGAAGTTCCAACAATATTTAAACCTACATCATTTACTTATCATTGACTATACTTTAATATTAAATGGCAGACCATTTCCTCTTGCATAAGATAACTTAAATTCCACCTTATTATAGTTAATTATTTCATAAGATGGGTTGAAGCAAAGCTTTTAGCCAATGTGATAGAGATACTAGTTAAAGGTTTCTTAAGGAAAAATATTATAAGTAGGTGTGGAGTCCAATTAGTAATAATCACATTTATAAGAACCAATTTAATAAGTCCTTCAAAGACTTTTATGAAAAATGTGAAATTAAGCATCACCTTCAAATCTCTTATACACTTATAGGTTGATCGGTTAGCCAAAGTCATAAATAGAATAATACTCAAAGGCCTAAAAGCTGAAGTTGAGGATGTCAAAGAACTTGGGCTGAGACGATATATAACATATTATGAACATACTAAATAACTTTCAGAACACTTATTTGAGGAATACCTTTTAGTCTTGCGTTCGAAGTTAAAGCTTTGATTCCTATAGAGCTAAAATTATCTAATATAAGGGTATAGGCATACACCCCTAAGTAAATGATGATTAAATTTGCTCTAAACTCAAAATAATTAAGGAACGTATAGATGTCACAAGTATAAAAATGAATCTTACCAATAAAGTGTTATGAAACTAAATGCCCACAAGACCAAATTCAAAATTCTCATAGAGGAAAAATGTTTAAGGAAACCTATCCTTAAATTCGTTATGGCCATATCACATTAAAGAGTTTAAAGGGCTTATAAACTATAAACTAGAAAGACTTGATGGATTAGAAGTATCTCATATTTAAAGCATAACTCATATAAGAAAGTATTAGCATTATAATAAGTTCCAAAAACTCATATGTAAAAACATATAATTACCAATAAAGTATCTTTTATTTTTTAATTTAAGTCAAAGTCCGCATACCTAGTGCACAAGGTTCCTCACTTTGCGGGATTCTAGAAAGGGTCATGATGTACGTAGCCTTTCATTTGTATTTTTACAAAGAGGTTATTTCTATTACTTGAACCTGTGACTTTATTATTACAAAGGAGTAATTTTACCCGTTGCTCCAAGGCTCACCCTCTTTTAATTTAAATGAAAATCAAAAATAAAAAAGAGAACTTAGAGGCTTGGAAGCTTGGAAGCTTAAGAGCTAAGAGAAGTCATCTCAGCTTCCTGAATTAAAAAGAAAAATATATAAGTGTAAAAGCCTTAGGTCCAAAAGAAATCATTTTGATTTCATGGCTAAAGAAATAAAATCTTATAGGTATAAAAACTTAAGGTTTAAGAGAATCATCTTGACTCCTCGATTCAAAAAGAACAATCTACAATCCTGAGAACTTAGGTCTAGGAGAAGTCATCTGAACTCCTTGTCTCAAAAAGAAAATTTTGTTTGGCTCCAAATATTTGTTCCTTTCTCCAAATAGTTGAAATGACTTATTATGGACTTAAGACTTTTAGACATGCATGCTTTTCTTTTTGAGATAAAGAGTTGTTAGCTCCTAAATAAAAATTAAAAAATGTATAGGTTTGATTGCCTCAAGTATAGGAGAAACCTTTTAATCTTTGTATCCAAAGAAATAGTCAATAAGTCAATAGGTCTCATGTTGGAAATTAGAAATGAATAGTGGATCAAAACTTTAAAACGAAGGTAAACTATTGAGAAGATCATTAGACATGCCATCGTTAGGTTACAATTGACAAAATTTTTTCTTGGAGCTAGGCTCTAATTCTTGTCATTATCAGATTAAAAATTACTAAAATTTTGTTAAGATTGAAGCTTGACTCCATATGCCTACCATCATTAGGTTAAAATTATTAACAATTTATAAAGAAAGGACATAGACTCCACATTCCTACTATTGTCAATTTGAAATTATTACAATTTTATTAAGGCATTAGAGCTAAATTCCATATCCCTGCCATCGTTAGGTTAAAATTGTTAAAATTTTATAAAGGTATTGGAGTTAGACTCCACAAGCCTACTTTTGTCAAGCTCAAAATTCTAAAAAAATTATTGACACATTAGAGTTATAATCCACTTTCCTATCACATTCATTTTATTTATAAAGTTGATTAAGGCATTGGAGTTTCGTCATATCTATTTTGTCTAAAAAAGTGATTAAAGCATTGGAGCTAGAATCAACATACCTCTCATGTCCATTTTTTTAAAAAAAGTTGATTATACATCCTTATGATATTTTTCATTCACTCAAATTTGATCTAGTAATTAGAGATATATTCCATATGACTAATAATAAATTTGGTGTATTTATAACTTAATCATGAAAGCAAGTTTTATATATTCCATATGACTAATAATAAATTTGGTGTATTTGTAACTTAATCATGAAAACAAGTTTTATCATATTTATAATATTTTTTAATAGAAGGGTGAAGAGAGAGCTGAAGACCATACTAAAGACGTCATATTAAAACCTCACTTTTCTTGCCTTAAGAGTGACATACTCTATTGTCATAGTCAAGAAACTAGGGCCAGATAACCTTAAGAAAATATAACTTCTCGTCATCTTCTTGAATTTAACCTTGCACAACTTATTCGGGTGTAGGCACACTTTGAAATTCTTGTCAAAATTATCAAGCATGGAATCTAATTACGAGTTTCAAATATAAAGTATTTTTTTCATACCTCATTGAGCCATGCTTAAATTTTACAACACTTAAAAAGGAGGAGTGGTTGCCATAGGTGAGATAGATAGAGTTTCTATAAACCTTAAAGATTTAGGGCCATAATTCCTGTGGTTGAAGGCTATTAACCTTGCATCCCTATATCTACCTAAGCTACAACTAATGGAGATATTTCACCCCTAAAGTAGTCCTACTATCTAATTGTTACTCTCTATAACTTGAAAACTTCAGAGATATGTGTAAAGTTACATGTTCATAAATAAATAAGTATATTGATCACCTTAATATAGAGGTCCTCTCAAGACGACAACATATTGTTGAGAGTACGAGTGTTTTATCTATCTAAAAACTCTCTAAAGATGGAATAAATGAATCATCTTGCACGCTTGTCCGTTATGTAGAAGCATGGATGGTCGAGATTGACTTAGGTTAACAATTGAGTTTGAATGATGCTTCACCTTCTTGTAGGCAGTAGGAATGTCTTTGTAACAATTGTATTTCATAAAGAATATTCACTAAGAATATTATTTTTTTTTCCGTTTAAACTCATTTAGATCTTTCTTTTTTTGCTCGGTTAGGTGAGATAATCGAGTCATTCACTTTTAAGATATTGATCAAGTTAAAACCAATAAAAATATAAATCTATTCAAAAGGAGATAAAAGGATTCGAACCCTCGATAATTCCTTCCGAACTATACCAATTTTTAAGACCAGAGCTATTAATGAATTCTTAGTTATTAGATGATAAGCTAAAATGAAAAATAGAAATAAATACTTTTAACACAACTAATGAGTAATGACAGAAATTTTGTTAAAATATTTAACACAAGAAAAATAAAATAATATGAATAAGAATAAAAACTAGAATAAATTTTAAATCGAACCGAACCAGCTGTTCCGTCTATGCTAGTTCTATGAGCAGCCCAACCGGTCCGGACTCGTGGGTTTGCTAAAAGAAATTAAACACGTGTTTGTTCTTCTTTTTATCGGATGTCCCCGAAGGGACAACACGTGTTTGTTCTTCGTTTTCCTCTCCGGTCTCCAAAGCCCTAGGGTTTAACTTCTGCTTCTTCTTTTGTTCTTCGGTTTCCTCCTTAAACCATATTTTAGGGTTTTGCTTCTTCTTGTTTTCTGCAACCATTGCTAATTGCTTGTGCGTTCGGCTTATTGCCGCCATTTTTGAAAGTTGACGTGAATATGAATTCGGGGGAGAAGAAATACAGGTTGAAGCAGGTGAAAGCGTTAGGTCAAGAGCTTTTGTCTTCCACAGCTCACATCAACAATCTCCCAATACTACTTTCTTTCATCTCTCCGCAATTACCTCCTCAACATGCTCTTGAGTCCATCCTCTCTCTTCAATCCTTCTTCACTCCTCTTCTTCCAGACCTACCTCCTTCTTCCAATTCTAGTTCTAAATCCATCAGCATCAAAAATGCGCAATCTGATTCTCATTCCGATGCCCAGCTCATCTACTCCATTTGGCTTCGCTCCAAGTTCGATGAATTCGTCTCCTCTCTTGCTCAACTCCTCCTATCTGCCCATGCCGACCATGTTCTACGGGTCAGTTCTCCTTTCCTTTTTTCTTTCTATGTCCTTTTTTTCCCTTCTATTTAACTTCTTTGCAATTTCCACGGAATAGGAAGTGGCCTTGGATACACTTATGGAATTTGTGAAGGTGGGCAATGGAGGACATTTTCATTCCGCTATTTACTACAAGCTGCTCCGTAATGTTGTAGGTTTCATCGCTCAACTTTCCTTAATTTTATTACTTTTGCTTCAATTTTATTACTTTTGCTTCAATTCTCTTTTCTGCATGTGTTCACTCTCCATCTTCCCCTCCCCTTTTTACTTATAGGTTCACTCGGAAGAGCCAGTTGATTTTGTGCTGGAATTGCTTGTTTCAAAGTATTATAATTACATCGATACTCGGTAGGTTGCCAAAATGGTCACTTTCGCATTCTGCCTTTTGTTAAATACATCAAGCTTTTCATCTTGGTTTCATGGCATGAGTTCCTCCCTGTTTTATATTGCTATCAATTTCTTCCTTCTTACCTTATGATTTGAAATATTAGAATTGTGAACATCATTTCTTTACCAATGAAATCTGTAACATTGGATCTTGTTATTGTTGCAGTTATTTTACCTACATAAGTCTTGAAAAACTTTGCAAGTCTTTGGAGGGAAAATGCATTTCTGGTAAGTTTCTGACCATTTTTCTGAAGGTATTGCAATTTTTTAGAGCAATGACGTCATATGGATAAGGATGTTGTGTAGAGTCCCGAAAAAATGACCGCTTTTCATCTTTGGTACCATATTCACTCCCATATTGGCTTCCTTTGGAACTTAGCTTCTTGTTGATTTGTCTTTCTTGTAGATGACAAAAGAACAGGTGCAGGTAGTGCTGATGAGAAGAATCCAAAGGCAAGGTTAGTGTAATCTCTAGTTGTCAGCCTCATAAAATTCAGGTTTTAGGTCTATGTTCTTCCAGTGTTTTGTGTATATGATACTAGTCCTTGTTTTCAAACCTTTTTGACTCTTTGGAATGCAATTGTTTACCTTTGTTAGATCAAATAATATAAAGTTGGTTATGATAGATTAGAGGATTTGAATATATCTTTTTAATTACTTTTATCCATTCTTGCGGTGTTGGAACATGAATATCCATGGCAAATTGGAGTATTTTGGGCCTTTTGGATTCACTGCCATGGTTCTTATATGGCATAGAACAGTATACGTATTATTTAATACTTGATCTAGAAATTTGTCAATGCTGTTTAATAGTTACCTTTGTTTATTTAGGTCTCTCTAATCCTAGTATAATATCATTATATAAGAGAAGACATTAAAAGTCAAGCTGGAATTTTTTGTTCCATGGGCTGGTAGATACTATCTGAATTGACATGCTCTGCTGACTTCACTTGTCAAATGGGGGTTTCTTTTCCTTTCTTCTCTAAATTAAGTAATATCTTTTTCTGATTTGTTGCAGTATGGAGTTCTGTATTCACAAAATACACTCTCTTTTATCAAGCGTCCCTAAGGAGAATTCTAATTGTGAGATGTGGGGTGGTTCAGGTGATTACTAGCTGACCTTTATATCAATTATCAGTATGGATAACAATAGAAACTTGCATAACCTTGTACAAGTTTCTATCCACACTTTAAATTATGTGGCGTGGTTAATTGTTAGCTTAAATTGTTTAGCTTAACACAATTGTTACGTTGATCAGGAAATCCATCCAAAGAAGGTGAATCCAAAGAGATTCCTGAACAGCCAAAAGCAGAAGATAAACAGAACAAGTCTGATAGACGAAACAATAATGTGGGTAACCATTTTTTATTCTGC
>JANZLC010000200.1:5953739-5981406 GCA_026413385.1 Erythroxylum gracilipes
TATCTTTATGGTTGTTGTGTGATGGGCAAATGCCCTATTTGTATGTTTATGCTTAGATTTTGTGAATTTGAATTGTTGTGATTGTATGAAAAATGTATGATGATTCATTCTTATGTCATGCCATGAAAGATGAATGGCTTTTTGTATGAAGAATTTTAACCATGTTATACCTTGAAAAAGGTTATGACATTTTGAATTGAATATGAGCATGATCATGTTATGCCTAGTATTATGGCATTTTGATAAAATGGAAAGAAGAAAAGTATAAGAATATGAAATTGTGAATGATTGAATTGAGTATAAGATTTGATTATGTGCTTTGTTTGGGTGAGAGAGGAACCGTTTCGTAGTCACATGCACGTCGATGTAAAGCCTTCTCCCAGCTGCCCGCTTGTGGCCCACGAGATCCGAAAAATGGACTCGTTTCATTCATGGTGTAAACTTCAGTTTCTCTGTTTTGTTCCACAGAACCCTCGAGCCATTTGATTGTGCATTTGCATTTTGACATGTTAAGTTGTGATGCAAATTGTGTAAAATGCTTGGATGATAAATTACATCAAATATGTCTAATGTGATTATGTATTGAATTATGCGTTGTGAATGTTGAGCTTACATTGTTGGATTAAGATAAGATGAATATGCTTATATGAATGTTCATAAATATGCTTGATTGTGTGGCTCATCACCAATGGCTATAAATATATTAGCCATTGAGCCGTGTAGCTCAACCTATCACTTTCCTCCTCAGGTACAGAACAAGAAGATTGGCGATCCTTACAAGGTAATTGGACAACTTCGAGATAGTTAGCTTTTGTACTAAGCTAGTTCGAACATTTTATATAGCTTATTAAGAATGTCAAACATTGAGCATACATTTGTACTTGATTTAAGTTTGTAAAGTGTATAATGATATGTAAATGAAGTTTGTTCAATTACTTACTTTGCTTAGTAATGAGAATGCGAAATTGAGGACTTTCCTTTTGTATATGATTTTGTCTTTTTAACAGTTGAGTATGATGATTGTGGATGTGGATATTATGTATGTGTATGCCTCTTCGTTGAGATTTCGAATTGTTTTGTTTTCGAATAGGATGTTAGAGTTTGGAAAAGTTTTTTAGGATGAACCATTTTGAAGTGAGATTTAAGAGTGTAACGAAAAGTATTTAATGATTGAATTGATACGAAGAGATATTGTATCTTGTAAGCTTTCATAGGTATAGAAATTGTGTTACCAACTTCAGGGGAAAAACTGGATCAATATAGGCTGAATTGGACAAAGTGATCTTCATGAAATTTGTATTTTATCCTCGTATCTTTCCAACGCTATAAAGATTGTAATTTTTGGACATCGAAATGGGAAGATATGATTGTTACAAGCTATGATTTTCCATAGGAGTTGTGTATGAGACAACTATGATAAATGATAGGAAATTGTGGTTTTGATGATTCAAATGGATTGAGATTTGAGAGTTATATGAGATAATCTTGGTGTTTGAGTTGTTATGAAGTGATATTGCACTAGAAGAGTTGAATTTGGTGGGATATTAAGTGAATATGATGTTAGATTGGTTGTAGGAAGCATTAGAGAGGCTTTGGAAGGAGTTTTGGGTCACCCATGTCCATTAAACGGACATGGATGTCTGTTTAACGGACCTTCTTGGGTGAAAAAGGACCCTCAGCCCAATCCGGACATGGATGTCCGTTTAACGGACCTTCTCGGGTGATAAATGGTTGTTTGCCAGTCTATGTCCGTTAAATGGACATAGATGTCCGTTTAACAGACATTCTTGGGTCAGCTATAGTAAATCGCGATTTTAACCACTTTAGAGCTCCGATTGAGATAGTTCTTGATTCAAAAGAAACTAGAGACTTAGAGCTATGATTTCTTTGAAGAAGTCAAATTGAAATTCAGATTTGAAGATTTCCAAATTCTGTTCACAAATAGGAGAAATAAGTTTGAATATGTGACTGAATTGTGTGGGCACACCATTGAACATATTATGAGGAATGTTTTGGGATGTTATGAGAATGAAGATGAACAGATGATGGTTAAAGAGAATTCCATGGAGATAACCCTATAGGAAATACGCTCACGTCTTATGTTTATGATATTTGGAACGATTGTTGGGCTTCAAAAATGGGGCCCAACAAAAAATGCTTAGTATAAAGTGCCATACATCACGCTAACTTGGTTAAAAAGATGAATTTGATCAAGATTGCGAAATTTTCTCACTAGAGAATGCTATTAAATATTTCAAGAGACAAAATAAAAGGTTAATTTTGATAGAGACATCCTTAATTGTGTCTCATCTAAAAAATCTCCAATTTTGATATTGTTCTTAAATTGAAAGATTCAATTAAAGCACCAAAGGCAAGTTTTAACTAAATTAGAGTGTGAATTGTAACAAATAAAAGCATAATTGCAATATCTATTAATCAACTTCATAAAAGAATGTATAAATTTGAAATCCTTAAAATTAAAAAAAATATGAACATGAAAAGTTCCCACAATACCAATATTAAACAAAATTAAAGATGTAAGGACATAATGGAAAGGGAAACAATTAATTCTTAATTAAGAAAGATTTTGAAAATCTCAAATATAAAATTCAAGAATGATAAATTTTCAATTTGATGCAATTTAATGAGATTTTTCAAGAAAAAGTGAAAATTTTTGGGTTTTTAGAGGATATAAACATAAAATAAAAGAAATAAAAGAAGAAAGGTGAAGGAGATAATAAAAACAAGAGGACCGATTGACCATATGACTTAATTGGTTGACTAGTATTAGTATTTCACAGAGAAGAAAGTGTGAGCGGTAGGGGCATGGTGAAAAAGAATGGTTTGGATAAAAAGTCAGTCTACTAGTTGACCTATATTGGTTATTATCGAATAAGTATGATAGTTAAACTCTTCATAAACTCTCGAGAAAGAAGGGAATCTCAAAATTAGGGATATTAGTCGACCATTTGAGGATATTGGTTGACTAGTGTGGCTATCTAGGTAACCAAACAAGCAACTAAATAAAGCACAAACTTATTGAAAATGTAAAAAGCATAGTTTTTGGCTACACTGGTCAACCATACTAAGATATTGGTTGACTAGTGTGTCCTAGAAAGCTAAAAAATAACTTTAGAACTTAAATTTAAACATCAAAACACTTAATGGGTCATAGTAATATTAAGGAAGAATTATAAAAGAACCCTAAAAGATACTACAACAACCTCTCTCAAGACTTCTTCCAAGGCTGGATTGGCAAGGTAAAGAAAACTAGAGGTTGTTTTATATTCACATTCACTTTGACATTCTGATACTAAAGTCAAGCTTAGGGTAAGATAAAGAAGAATGCAATACCCCCATTCAAATTCATTAAAACTTCAACTTTCTTGGCTTTTGATGAAATAGTTAACATTTATAATTTTCCTTTTAATTACTAATTTCTTACTTTTAAAGTTTTGATTAATAATTTAGAAAAGCATAGCAAAAACATCCAAAATTAATTCATGATGATGTTCTATTTTTATAAGGACAAAATTAGTGTTGGCATATATGTCTGGGCCTACCCCAATTTAACTAACCTTCAGTTTAAGCCTAAGTCTATTCTAATTTTAAGCTTGGTCTTGGCAACTGGAGCCTAGCTTAGCATGAGGCCCAAATATTTTTATAATGTAAAACAATGTCATTTTACACTATAAAGTGACTGCTTTTATAGTGTAAAATAATTGTTTTTTACATAATGTAAGACGTTGACGTTGTTTTATAATAGGTTAATAATAGTAGTCCTTTTGTTGTGCCTATATTCTTCATTTATTTTGTGCATTCTTCTTCTGTGCTCTACAGTTGGTCTAGATTTTGACCTCACCACTACTTCAGTATCATCTCTACCTCTGATTCTTTTCATGCCACCTCCCTCTTCTTAGTAAGATTTCTTTAGTAACTGATATATTTCAATAGCTCTACAAATATTAGCTTCTAGTTTTGAATGGTTGAGAAAATTAAGTTGACATAGTTTTTTATATAGATGTTTCATCAATTATTAGAACTCTTTTTGGTACTATTTTTATAGGGTAATAATAATGCTACTAATAGGGCACTTAAAAAAAGCTAGGGCTTAGCCATCTTCCTCAAACCAATGTACATTTAAGTTACTATACTTTTTCAATACAAATCCTTTCTTCTACACCATACACACGTACACAACAGGAACAAAAATTGAAATAATAAGATAATGTTCAATGCTTATTTCCAATTATCCTTTTCATCTTTTTCATTCTTGGATTAGGTTAGGGAAAGCACAAACATAAGTTTATGTTCTTAGTTCATTATCAACTTTTAGAAAACCAGGAACGTATGCAATTTTACTGGTTTAATTGTACCAAATGATCTTTTAAAGTTGGAATCCTCTTAAAGTTGAGAATTGAAAGAAAAATAAGAACTCGACTGAGAAATGGAGTGATTAAATGAAAATAAAGACTCATATTTGTTTAATTTTTCAGTTACTTCAATCTTATAATAACATACCATAGTGGCTAAAAGAAGCTTTGAAATTCTTTCTCTTTCAATATTTTAATTAACTCTTTACATTCCACCTTTGCCTCACCAAGGTTTAGTTAGAGCCAAATTGATAAATACTTATTTGACTATATTTATACACCCATATTTAATGTGTTTTGCTTGATATTTAATAGTTTTACAGTATTTTTGGTACTTAATTTGCTTCAAGTGTGTTTATAGGTGATAATTTCCTTCTTGGATTAAAAGGAGAAGAACTCAGATGAAATTGTAGCATGGAACAAAGATTTGAAGCAACTTAAGGATATACGACAATATACAGTGACTATGTAAGTCTCTATAAAGGTGTGAAGATTTTAAGAATATTTGTTTTGGTTATGTGCAGTTACACGTAGTGTATGTTATGCTTGTAAGTCTCTGTGCCTATATAAAATCACAAATTTAGGTATTTTTAGAGATACACAGTCACTCACACGCCCATGTATATTGACTGTGTATGTCTCAAAAACCCTAGTTGTTACTATAAAATGACGTGAATGAAGACAAAACAAGAGGGGGTTGAGTTTAAAAGGAATTTTGACTTATAAAGAACATAGATAGGTAATAATTTTGATCAAAGGATGATGAAAACACAAAGAATACGTCAAAAGATCCAATAGATAACACCATCTCATCCAACTTGCAAGAAGATCCATCAAAAGAAAAAGGGAGATTTTAGAATTATGATTTCTTTTTTTATATAGTTGCTCTTCTATATATTTATCTTTGATTTTGTTTTCTATAAGTAGGAACTACGTTTGTTTAGTTCCTAGGTGTGATGAACACTAAGTGTTGATAACAATATGATTTGATCTTTTATTTAATGCAATTTTATTGATTAGTTTATTGCGATTCAATTATGCATTTTATTCTTGTTCTAATATGTCCGAAATATTAGTTCATGATTTAATTTCATATGATTGATATTGAGAAATCCTCTAATATGAATAGATCTACTATAATTGGAGGGACTTGCATACAAACCTAGAGATAAGTCAACATAAATTTTCTAGATTAGGGTCAAACTTAATAATGAAATTCATAAATCAATAATGCAATCTTAGTGTTTTAACTAGAAAGATTTTTGTTAATCAACTGATGGATTAGTTGTTAATAGTTTTGAGAAAGATATTAAGATAAGATAGAAATTTTCACGGTCCAATAATCAATAATATAATTGCATGATAAAGAGTTAATAATTAAGAATTCTTAGGTGGATTCATCCCCTAGGTACTATTTGTTTGATATAGACTTTTTCAAGTATTTTCCTCTGTCTTAATTAGTATTGTTTTAATCTTAGTTTATTTGTTTAATTTAATTTTTTAGTTAAATCCACAATCTAAATCAACAGTTTGATGATAGAAATAGGATAATTACTAGTACTTATAGTCCTCATGGAATTGACTCGTACTTACCTGTGCTAGCTATATCGTGCACTTGAAATTTTTTACATTGATAATTTCTTATAAGTATTAGTCAAGTTTTTGACGTTGTTTCTAGGGACTAGTAATATTAGGAAAGCCTAGCTTTTATTAATCTAACCATTATTCTTGTTTTTATTTTCTTTTCTTTTCTTTTTGACTTATTCATTTATTTATCTTTTGAATTTCTCTACTTTAAATCTAATTTTGTGGCTTATTGTTAGGATTTGAGATTCATCGCTATAACCACAACCCATAATAAAAGGATGGAGCGAACAATATTTTCATAGGAGTTATGATGTTCGTTACCTATGGCAATGTACAATTTTGGAAAGAAAGGTGTGGTGACATGTTTTTGGAGCTCAATCAATATCCAAGCTATATTGCAACATTTATAGGAGTAACCATTATAATCATGAATGTTGAGCACCAAATTATATGTGGGAGAAACCAAGCATGCAAAACCAGTCTCACAGTACACCTTATGAGAATACTTATGATTCAGAGTGGAGCAACCCTTACGCTTATGGATGGATTGATTATGCTTTAAATGAATATATATAACAACAGTGATAGGTGTAGTTTATACTATGTTTTGATAGGTGTTTTAGTATGTTTATAAGTGTTTATTAGATGATTGTCACATGTATAGGCTTAGAATTGTGTTAATGTGAGTGTTTATTTATATTATAAGTTTTTGTGTTGTTTAGACCATGTTTTCAATCTTAATTCTATATTTCTTGAGGTGTTTGATGTGTTTGTTAGTGCCAGAAATCAGATAAGTGAAGAACAGGGAAGTTGGATGTGCATAGAGTTGCATGGGCAAGGTCACGATTGCAACTCTTATGTCACGATCGTAACAGAAGAGTTTTTCTTAGAGTCACATTTGTGACTCCCATGTCACGATCATGACAGAGAGAAAATTTCCAAAGTCACAATCATGACAGAGGCTTCCTAAGCACAACTTTTTCCATCTGTTTTAGGGTTTAGGGGCATTTTTGGAACCAATTAAAAGGTGAAAATTCTAGTTACACCCCCAAGACCCTAAGAAACTATTTAAGAACATTAAAAAACTGAAAAGGAAACATATAACACACCAAAGTGGATCAAACATAGGAGATCAAGAAAAAACATCTAGGAATTCTAGCTTTCCAGATCAAGCTTGAAATAGAGTTTTTCTTCTTTTCCTTTTGTTATTTTCATCAAACTTTTGACGTTTAAATTGAATTCCAAGTTGTTTATTATGTTCTTGAGTTTATAAATTCTATATTTGGGTTTATTACGACTTTATTTTATGACTTTTATTATTATTGATTCAATACATATTTTGGTGTTGTGATAATTATGCATGCTCATGTTTTGACAACAAATTGAGAGAGTGAGTCAAAAGTAATCAGATTAGGTTATGCAATGAGGGTTGGAAATTTGATAAGTCCCGCAATTATCATAATAATAATCATTTGAAGAGAGATCTTGTGTGAAAAATTAATCATCCAATAGATAACTTCAAATCTAATTGAAAAAGTTATGAAAGTTTTGTGAATCGAGAGGTTGCAATTATGGAATTTTCATATTCAATTAGGGTTAATTGATTAAGTCTTGAGAAAGAGTAATTAATACTTTAGGAAATCTAGGATTGACATATAATTGATTCAACAATAGTTTAAGGAAACAAAATAAGGAAAGAATAAGTCCTAAGCATTTAACCTTGATCAATCCCCAATCTTATTAGTAGCTCACCTATCAGTTATTTACTCATCTTTTTTTATTAGTTGTTTTAATTTATGTTATTTAATTTATTCAAATCAATTTTGTGTTATGTTAGACAAAGTTAGGTTTAAATTGTTAGTTATTGCATAATCCTTATAGGAACGATATCTTTCGATACTACAATATATGATCTGTATACTTGCGGGTATTGAGAGTTATATTAGATATAAAACTTGCTTAACAAATAGTAGCAAGAAGAGTAACTTATAGATATAATAATAGAATACCTTGCTAAAAGTGCAGCTAGCCAATGTGAATTTGAAGAAAGATTTTCTTCACTTGAATACATTGAGCATAATATAGCATATTATTTGAACTTATTAATGCCTCATAATGAAGAAAGAGATGAAGGTTGATTTCATGAATAAAGTTGCTTTCCAAGAAGACGAGGGGGTAACTGCTACTTTAGAAGAGAAGGACAAACAAATGACAGAGGAAGTAAAGGAAGAAGAAGAAGAGGAAAGTTTTGTCAAAGAAGAGGAAGTAGAGAAGTGGCAAAAGATGATTAAACAAGAAGAAGAGGAGGAAGCCTTTGTCCAAGAAGAGAAAGTAGAAGAGTGGACGGGAAAAAAAAGATGAGGAGACAAATAAGGAAGCTACTGATGAATCATTGGTAGTGACCTAGAGTATGGATGGTAGCCACTTCCTACCAGACAAACTATTTGAGTCAACTGAAAATTCAGGGAGTTATATTATTCCTTGTTTTATTAATAGTTTGCTATTAAAAAGAGCATTAATAGAGTCTATTGGAGTTATTAATTTGATACATTATGTCATTATTATCTTACAATATGTCGCTTATTGATAGGCTACGAAACTGCTATGTAGAGAAATAGAGGGAAGGAAGCCACTAATTATAAACTTAGGTTGATGGAAAATATGTTAGGTACATTTAGTTAATGACATTAAACAAGCATTACTTGGGAGAGAACCCAAAAATTATGACAGGTTTCATTTTCATTTTGTTTCCAATTTTTGTGTTAGCATAGGACTTTATTCTATTTCATTTTATGTTATTTTGATTTCCATGTTTCTTAGTTATTTTCATTATTTTTATTTTCTTTTGTCTTTTTATCCCTTTTTCTTTATATTTTGCAAGGACAATTATATCTCATATAGGATGGAATCTCATCAAAATCAGAATTCTAAAATTCTAATTAATTAGGGAAGTACCAATTTCTTATCCTATCATCCTTTTCATTCATATGTACTTATATTATGTACGTTGGGGACAATATACAATTTTATGTATGGGAAAGGGGATTATAGATTTCTTAATCTTATTATAATCTTTGTTATTACATTTTATTAACTGATATCCTAAATTAGTTAAAATCGGTCTAAAAATGTTTGAAATCGTTATTGATCATTGAAATGAATTAGTATGCAAAAGGATGAAAGTTAGAATACACTTGCTTTTGTAAGTAATATTGTTAGTAGTCATTGAAATAGTTAATTTAAATAAAAATTGCAAATTATTTACACACATAAGACTTTTTTGTGAGCTTTTGAGCTTAAGATCAAATACATAAATATTTAATCTCTTTTATTCTTTCATGTGTGTTATCACGTATAGTTGGATAATTCTAGAACTTGCTTTTATTATGCATATTACGACCGCATATGTTAAATCAGAAGCATTGAAGTGATTAAGGCACCTAGATTCAACATTTGTTTGACCTATTTTCTTTATAGTTATCCTACCATATTTTATCCCTTAGGAGTAACCAATTTTGAGCCTTAGTTTTTTTCATTGATTATAATCCCATTATTAACCTTTACGTTGTCTTTCTTGAAGCCTTTTTTTATTTTGAATTTTGAAGGTTATTTATATTTACTTAACTGTTTGAAACTTGAATTTGAAAAGATTTAATATTTCTTTACATGATGAATGCTCAAAAAAATATAAAAAAATTTGTGTTGCGAGCATAATAAGTGAAAAAAAGTGTTACAGTTATGGTACCAATGGACTTATAGTGGGAGGACCTATATTGTGAAGAATTAAGTTTCTTGAAACTTTGTTATTGTAAACTTCTTTCAATTTTATTACCCTTTGTATTATCTCAATCATACCTTACCTAAGCCCCATTAAAACCTTGTAACAAGACCATTTGATTTTTGTTTCTAGTTTGTTTATAAGTGGTGGAGGTATGATAATATTGCAAACTTATGGTTAAGAGTTGAGTAGTTAAACTATTCCTTAGCAGTTCTCGAATCAGTGATCAGTTTCCATTCTTTTTCAGCACCTCACTTTGGCTTTCATATGAAAATTAGAGAGAGCTTCCCTTACTTGTTGATCTAATTAAACAATTCTATAATGATTTGCTTAATAATTATCAACTAAAGATTGGACAAAAATCAAGATCACAACAGTTCAGCTCCAGCTTCAAGTTCAGGTTCAAGTTTAGGTTTAGCTTCATTTAAGAATAGTGTGAAACGCTCATTTGAAAAATTCATAAAAGAAAAAAAAAAGGTTATAACTTTTTATATTATGAAAAAGATGGGAAAATATTTGATAGCAGATTGTACGACTGAAATTAAAGAAGTGAAGTTTGATGCTGTGATGGAAGAACCATAGAAATGAATTTATTATCATGTAAGCAATTGCTTGACATCTCTTAGGCTATGTTTGGTTAGACGTAAAGTTTTTAATGGAATGGGATTATTTATAATGGAATGGAACGTAAATGGATGTAATATTAGAAAATTGTTGTTTTAGAGGGATGTAATGGTTCATAATGTAATATAGTGAAATGTTGCTTTGATGAAGGGTTTATAATATGTATAGTGTAAAGTTGATTATCATTTTACATTTTGTCCTAAGCTCCCCCCAAATTGGAGATTTTTCATTTTTACTGTTTAGAATGGAATGAGATGTAATATGAAACTCTCCTCTTCCATCTCATTCCATTCCATTCTAAAACTTCCTCTTAATTGACGGAATAATATTACATTTCATTCCATTGTAAAACCCCCAACCAAACATAGCCTTAGCAGTTCCAACTTTATTTTTTCTTTAGAGTTTGCTTTTAGTACTACCGGTCGGATAATTAGTTCTCATCAAGCTCTTCTTTAACCTAGTATTTGTTAAGTCAGAATGACTTCACTAAATGATTTTGATGAAAAACAAATAGTGAAGCTAAAATGAAAAGTAGACGGAAGCCAAAGGAAGAAAAGCAGACGGAAGGCAAACAAGAAAGCAGACGATACAAGAAAGTAGACGATACAAAAAGCAGACGGAAGCCAAAAATAGAAAAGCAGACGGAAGCCAAAGATAGAAAAGCAAACGGATGCCAAGGAAAGAAAAGCAGATGCATGAAAAGCAAACAGAAGAATAAAAAGACGTATCAGTTTGAGTGAGTTACAAAACTTGACTGAATAACCGTTTCTTTAAAGAATCAAGAAGCAGTTGGAGACGAAGATTATAAATACAAGTCGGAGTCAAAGATTGCAAGAGTTAAACAAGTTACTAGAGTTCACAAGCTTAGCAATTCTCGAGAGAAACTTTTGTGCGAATAATCTAGAGCTAATTTTTTTTGTAACAAAGCTCGAAAAACCTTTCAGTTGAAAGTAGTGCAGATAGCCTGAAGAGGTTAAGTGTGAAAGAATACTGACTGTAAGAAACCTGAAGAGGCTCGGAAACAAAAAATACTTGTAAAGTGTTTGACAGATAGTGAAATCTCAGAAAGACATATGAGGACTGGACGTAGCCCACAGTTTGGGGTTAACCAGTATAAAAATTGCTGTGTCAAAATCTCTCAACCGCCAATCTCCCTTATCTTTCAATTTTAGAGTTTACTGTTTTAGACAAGTTTTCTAAAAAACTCTATAACTTTGATATTTAGTAGTTCTTGTGAAAAGAACAAGATTCTTTTATCGAATGATAATTTTTTTAAAGGGGATTAACGAAAAGGATACACAATTCAACCCCCTTTCTTGTGCATCTCTATATCATTATTAAGTATTGTTTAACGTGTGATTCATTTCAGTATTGAGGAATCATTTATGTGTGGCCAAAGTTTGTAAAATGATGAAGATATTGAGGGTAAACTCTACTCTTCATGCTATATCAATTTTGTCTTATATTCTTTATTATCTTATCAATTATTGTCTTTTTTAAGTATATATACTAAGGACGAAGGGGATGGACGACCACGCAATCCATCCCCTCCGTCCATTTAATCTAACAGCCCTCCCTCTCTGAAAGTTCTGGAGAAATTCATTCTTGATAATCAGCGCTCTCTCAAACCTAGCCTCTATTGCAACACCACCTTCGGTTCTTTCTCCCTCTCTCAAACCTAGTTCGTTACCTCTAGCATCATATGTCATGCGGCGACAAATACATTGTGAATAAAGAGAAATCGCTCGATGATGAAGAGGAGGATTTGTTGAATTACTGGCGACTCACTACTCAAGCTCATTGCTCTTAAGCTATTTTGGTGATTCTTATTTCGGTTTCTTGGTTTTTTTATTTTCTCTCATTTCATCTTCTCTTCTATGCTTTTTCTTCCATCTTCTTCCATATTGTGTCCTTTTTCATGTTCTCCTTTATGGGTCTCTTTGAGGTCTCAATCTCCATTCTGAAAGTTCAAGAACGTGAAATACCCAAATCCCAGAAAACCACCCCATTAGCAAATCCATGAAACTTATTAGAAACCCCAACTTACATTTCTTGTTCTTTTGCTATTATTTCTTAGTAACCCATCACAGAAACCCTAGAAGAAACAAAAATTATTGTAATTGCAAAAGCAAATCGATTGATTGATGTGTAAAATTATGATTTTTGTTAATCGTGTATACTGGCATTTCATGGGTTTTGTGGGTGCTTGCTCCATTTTTTTAGTTCATTTATTTCTTTGTCTATTGTTCTTGGTGTGGAATTCGAAGGTTTATGGTTTTTAATCCTCTACCTCGATCATCGTCTAGTGATATGTGTATATATATATATTTGGGAGTGTGTGTGTGTGTCTTCTGTTGCTGCTTCTCACAAAACTGTTCACTAGATCATCGTCTGGTAAGTTTTATTTGATATGTGACAATCGGAAAAATCTATAATAAGCTACTACTACTTTTTTTAATGTGATTTGATCTTGAAGTCTGAAAGAAACTTTGGGGTGACTTGAAGAAATAGGTTTTTGGTAAGAATCATTCGCCGGAGTTCAGGAACGTGAAGTGACTTTGTCTGAAGAAACCTACCTAACCTCTACTGCAACACAACCTTATGTTCTTTCTCCCTTTCTCAAACCCAGATCATTACCTCTAGCATCATATGTCATGCAGCGACAAATACGTCGCAAATAAAGAGAAATCGCTCGACGATGAAGAGGAGGATTTGTTGAACTACCAGTGACTCACTGCTCAAGCTCGTTGCTCTTAAGCTATTTCGATGATTCTTATCTTGGTTTCTTGGTTTTTTTATTTTCTCTCATTGCATCTTCTCTTCTATGCTTTTTCTTCCATCTTCTTCCATATTGCGCCATTTTTCATGTTCTCCTTTATGGGTCTCTTTGAGGTCTCAATCTCCATTCTGATAGTTCAAGAACGTGAAATACCTAAATCCTAGAAAACTACCCCTTAGCGAATCCATGAAACTTATTAGAAACCCCAACTTACATTTCCTATTCTTTTGATATTATTTCTCGGTAACCTAACAAAGAAACCCTAAAAGAAACAAAAATTATTGTAATTACAGAAGCAAATCGATTGATTGATGTGCAAAGTTACGATTTTTGTTAATCGTGTATACTGGGGTTTCATGGGTTTTGTGGGTGCTTGCTCCGTTTGTTTTTAGTTCATTTATTTCTTTGTCAGTTGTTCTTGGTGTGGAAGTCGAAGGTTTATAGTTTTTAATCCTTTGCCTCGATCATCGTCTAATGATATGTGTATATATATATATTTGGGAGTGTGTGTGTGTGTTCTGTTGCTGCTTCTCACAAAAATGTTCACTAGATCATCGTCTGGTAATTTTTTTTTGGTATATGACAGCCGGAAAAATCTATAATAAGCTACTACTAATTTTTTTTAATGTGATTTGATCTTGAAGTTTGAAAGGAACTTTGGGGTCACCTGAAGAAATAGGTTTTTGGTAGGAATCATTCACCAGAGTTCAGGAACGTGAAGTGACTTTGTCTGAAGAAACCTGAAGTTGGAAAGATGGAAGAACCCTGTTCTTTAGTTTTCTTAAGGAATAACTCAAATTTATATTTCTTATCTAGTAGTATTATTCTTTGTGGAAAGATATATTGTCTGTCTTTGGTTTTATTGGTGTAAGCAGGTAAGGAGTCCAGAAGAGAATCCATTCCTGAACAGCCAAAAGCAGAAGATAAACAAAACAAGTCTGATAGACGAAACAACAATGTGGGTAACATTTTTTATTTTACAGTCATTTGTAGTACCTCTTATCTATGTAATCTTAGTTTTGTATGTTACTCATTGAATATGCCCTATTTATTCAGCGAGATAAACTTTTGTGGCTACTCCCTATTCAGGTCTTATCTGCTTTCAGTATTGCTAAAAAGATGAAATTAAAATTTATAAAAGCTTGGATTATGTTTCTAAGGTTGCCACTTCCCCTTGATGTGTATAAGGAGGTAAGCTTCTAAATTCATGAACATGTAGTTATGAGAGTGCTTATATTCCTTTGATCTTCGGTAACATGGTAAGCGATAAAATTAATCTCCTGTGGGTTGTAGGATATGTTCATGCAGCAATAGTTTGTTTGGGCATTTTTATCTGCTTAATCTTTCTTTCTTTCACTCGCTTTGTGTGAGATTTGTTTCTTTCTAAGCTTATCGTTCTTTGAGCTTTTTGCCTTTGATGCTTAGGTTCTTAGCACTCTTCATGAGGCAGTGATTCCACATCTGTCAAATCCAATAATGTTATGGTAAACTATCTTTCTTGTTTTCATCTACATAGATGTGATTTCCTTCTTACTTTAGGACTAAGTCCAACTGGTTCTTGGAGAATTTGCAGTGACTTCTTAACGAGATCATACGATATTGGTGGTGTTGTCAGTGTCATGGCCCTTAATAGTCTCTTCATTCTCATGACTCAGCATGGCTTGGAGTATCCAAACTTCTACGAGAAATTGTACGCTCTATTGCTACCATCAATCTTCATGGCAAAACATAGAGCAAAGTTTTTTCAGGTAAAGCTAAGCTATGAACCTGTTCTACATCTTGTCTCTTTACTACTAATCAAGTTTTTGTTTCATGAAGTTTGTCAAATGAATGTATATTGTCAAGAAGAAAACCAGTGTTCAGACAAAACTGCTAGTCAGTTTTGGCGTCTATGTGCTTGTAAACCCAACTGAACTTGATAGGATTTGTTTCCTTTTTGCATCTTGTGATTAAAAAACTTATCATCTGGTTTGGTTTTCTCAATTTTCATGGTTGAGTAAAATCATTTATCTATAAACCTTTTCTTAGATGGTTGCTTTTTCTGCCTCGCCTTTGGGTTCAGAGAGACTGTTAGAGAATTGGCTTGCTTGTGCTTTACTTTGTGTATAGTTTAGGAGTGGAGAGAATTGGCTTTCTTATGCTTTACTTTGTATATATGTTGTCTGAGGTTGTTTTTCTTGCTTCCATTATGACAAATTTTGTGAACTCAGAACAAGTTCCAGAGTAAACAAAAATGAGGTTGGAATCTTGTGATACAACTTTACCTTTTCCTGACAGCACATTTTTCTCATTGCAGCTGCTTGATTCTTGCTTGAAGTCACCACTTCTTCCAGCATATTTGGCTGCTTCTTTTGCTAAGAAATTGAGTAGACTGTCACTTTCAGTTCCTCCATCTGGAGCATTGGTGATTATTGCATTGATCCATAACCTCCTGCGAAGACATCCTTCAATCAACTGTTTGGTGCATCGGGTAGAAATTCGCTCTGACTAACACATTTTTGCATCTCATAAGCTCTACATCGGCGTAATCTGTCTGGTTTAGATCAATCCTGATTACTCTCTTTGTGGTTAGACTGATTGTTTGGGTTGTTTAGAATGCTTGAGTTCCTTGCTTGAGTAATGACAATACCAATTCTTTCCTTTGTCTTGAGCTAAGAAGTGACAAGCTTATCTTGGATCTCCTGGTTAACATGCCTTGATCCTCTCTATAAAATGGACCTTTAACACTATTTATCATTAATCAAATTGGTTCTTCCTTCAGGAAAATGAAAATGATATTGTAAATGGTGATTTGGAAAAGACAAGGAATGATGATGCTAACACAGATGAATGCAGACCTGGCAGGAAAGCTTCATCAACAAAACCTGGAACTGATCTTTTTGACAATGAGGAAAGAAATCCTATGAGGTCTAATGCCTTGAGTAAGTTCTTGGACATGTTTATTCTTCTCATGTGCATTTGATGAAATTGAACAAATGCATTAAAAGGCCTAATTGTTTCATTGCATTTGTATTGGCTTGAAGCCTCTTTTGACATCGATTGTAGTGTCATTAAAATTCCTGATTTGCAGTTTGAATCTGAGAATCCTGTCTACAGCTCTGTGTATGTCGCTGAGTTTGGAATTCTCTAGCTTTCATTATTGTGGCATTATCTAGTTTTCATTGTTTTAATACTGCCAACCTAATGTCGTTGCTCAACCCTTTACCTAATATGATTCTTTCCTCAAATTTGGGAGTTGAACAAGTTGCCCTAACTACCTTTATAATTCTGAGATTCCATATCATCAATTTTACATTATATATGCTAGCACAGAAAGCGTGTGCCCTTCTTCATTTTTTGAGAATCGTACTTACTGATGTATCAGATTTGATAATACCCATTTATCAAAAAGGCAGTGAGATATGTGACTTCTGACATATAATCTTCATCTCATTTGATTCTCATGGTTCAGTTTTCCATCAGAATTAGAGGTTTAAGTATTTCCATTTTCTTATGCGCATCTAGAAGTTGAAAATATTTTGTGCATAACAGGAAGTTCTCTTTGGGAGATTGATACTCTTCGTCACCATTACTGTCCACCTGTTTCAAGGTGTGTATTGCATCACCTAAAATTGATCATTAAAAGTCCATTCTTTTATTGTCTCTTGACGTTCTATTCCCTGCACCCCTAGGTTTGTTCTGTCACTTGAGAATGACTTAACAGTCAGATCCAAAACCACAGAAGTTGCTATTACAGATTTTAGCGGTGGTTCGTATGCAACAATCTTTGGAGAGGAGGTAAACATGACGAGACCTCTTGAGCATTTGTTGAAAATTTACTCTCTTGATTAACCTATAAATATGATATGAGGAGTGTCATGATGTCTCTTATCAATTAAAATTGCTGTTAGTTTTTGCTAATAAACTTTTAAAGAACAATAGTTGGCTCCTGGTTGATGATGTTGCAGATAAGAAGAAGGGTGAAACAGGTCCCACTGGCATTTTACAAGACAACTCCCACATCTCTGTTCTCTGAATCAGATTTTGTTGGCTGGACATTCAAAGAAGAAGAAGAAAGCAAGGCAAAAAGTAGTGAAAATGGTACATTAAGCATTTCCGAAGGAGATGATAACAGCTCTCCAAAACGAAGGCGACTAGAGTGCTCATGAGCCAATGTGATTTTAGCATAATGGAGATCTATTAAGAGGTGTTCTTGGTGCTCATGAGCCAATGTGATTTTAGCATAATGGAGATCTATTAAGAGGTGTTCTTGGTTTGAAGGGGGTCATCTTAAAATCATAGTATTAACATGCCAAGTTGGTGGAATCGGCCAACAAAATTTTGAAATGAATTAAACATTTTTTACATGCACCGTCCTCCCTCTCCCTCTCTGCACACGTCATGATTGTTAATTAATACTGTTGTAGAAACTGTTTTAAGCCCCAATCCCAAAGTTAATGGGGTAAAGGATCATCAAACAGCACACAAAGGGACGAAGATGGTGTTTTGAAATTCAGATAGGCCATCAAACTGGAGGTTTTATTAGTCATTGGTTTGATCGGTTCGATCAGTTCAACCACTAGTAGAACTGGTGATGTCATAATTATATTTAATTATATATATTATTAAAAATATTTAAAAATATAAAAATATACTAAAAATAAAAAATTAATTGAACAAGCGGTAGGGCTAGATTGGTTCGACCGGTCAATTGATCAGTTTTAACTGGTTCAGATTGGGTTAATTAAAAATTAGTTTTTTAGGGTGAACCGGATCGGATAGTCAATCAATCACTAGTCGAATCAGTCAGATCGGTTAGTCTGGTTCGATTTTCAAAACAGAGATGACTGTACTCTTGATACTTGTATATGAAGATACGGTAAATTAATTAAAATTATATACTTCAAATGTTCGATGCTATTGTTATCCAAATACTTAATAGTATATAAAAACAAAGTATCAAAAGCTTATTTGCCATGTCCTATCATGTAAAATAATTTGTAATTACCTAATATATCTATATATATATGAAACTAAAATAAATAGAAACATAGTTCCAATAAACAGAAGCCCCGCCTCACATTCTTTTCCACTTATGTCTGGAATGAATTCAAGGACATATGCTTAGTAGTTTGGAATGGTTCGTAGATCCCAATTTTTTAAGAATGAACACTATGATTTGCATTTCAAACAGCTATGAATACAATATTTATAAGGTAGCCTCCGTCTTGAAATTTATTTGGTTGTTTTATACGCCCGTTAGTTGAAATGGATTGTGGATCCGATTTTTTTAAGAATGAACACTATGATTTGCATTTCAAATAGACATGAATATAATATCTATAGGGTAGCCTCTGTCTTATCATTAAAAAATTGTAATAATCTGTCTTGAAAATTGATTTTTTTAATAATCAACAAAATGGTTGTTTGTGATTCAAAGAAATATAAAAACAAGAATAGAGAGACTTGATCGTGGACTTGCACGTTCTCAATATGGAAAACAGAATCCCATGATTTTGTACCTAATTATTCTTGTCTTTGTTTGACATGCTAAATAAGCTCCATTAACTTCTCAAAACGATATTCCAAGCAAACCAGGAGTCGGACGCATCTCCTTATATATCTAACAAGCAACAATCCCGTCTTTCCTTAACTATTATTTTTTGACAACAAGTAGGAATATTAAACGTCTTCAAACTCCATAAAAGCTGTAGATATATCAGTCTCTTGGTAGGAGTTCAAGGTATTGTCCATTTATATATAACAGGATAGTGAAAAGAGACCCTTCTGTTCCTCAGAGTTCTTTTGTTCGGGGCACTCAGTAGAGTTCAGATATGATTATTAGAGTGTTGTTTCTGGTGTTACAACTAGCCGTGCTCGGCGGCGGCGTTCACGGTGGAAATGTAACTTATGACGACAGATCATTGATCATCAATGGCCAAAGGAAGATTCTTTTCTCTGGTTCCATTCATTATCCTCGAAGCACACCCGAGGTACGCAATATGTAGACCACTTACAATGGATGTGTTCATCTATAATCTCCATATACAATTGAAACCAATGAGGTTCTTCGTTTTCATAGAGCTTTTGCTAAAACATACGATGAATAAACCATTAAAACGGAGACTGTATAGAAGGTATACAGTACATATTAATTAATGAAGATGCTCACAATCTTCATTTCTTTTGGTCTTTTTCCTTCCCTTCTGTGCCTTTTTCTTCCTTTCTTTTCTTATAATGGAATCCGTTAAGTCATGCATATTGCATTTCACAAGTTTTGGTTAATTAATTACTTAAAAAACTCGTTAGTTTGCCACTCACGTGATGCATATTTGTAGGGACGGGATATTCTATTTAATATTATGATGTTTTATTCTGTCTCATGAATATCAGTTATTTATTTATGCGTGTCGTGTGTTCATTTATGCGAGACCCACGTAAGATTCACATAAATAAATGGTTGAGATTCATAAAATAGAATAAGATATCATAATATTAGACAATTCAAACTCATAAATTAGTAGATTTGACAAATAGGTTAAAGTATTGATGCAATTGGCATACATGATACATCTCAAGGAAATAAATGCTCAAACACAAACAATGATTATTCCTCGAGATTTCAGAATGAGAGTCAACCAAAAGCCAATCACTGAAAGCACTATTAACTAACAAAAAGTAAGATTGGAATGGTCAATTTGGAGTCTTTCCAGAAGTGAGAACTCAAATATTAACCTTGCCTTATATTGTCACCTTTTCTTTAATGAATTTATACAATTATACTTGCAGGGTGTAGGATGTTATTTTGTGCTTTTAATTATAAAGAAAAAATTGGTTGGACTGAATCCGACAGGGCTCATAATGGGGTCGTCTTTAGCCCAATCGAGTTCGGCTCAGTACGTGAACATGGCTCATAATGGGATCGTCTTTAGCCCAATCGAGTTCGGCTGAGTACATTGTCTGGAGTTGATCAAGCTACTAATCATGTCACTAAGCCCAAAATTGATGCCATTAAATTAATGTCCACATTTGTCTAATTCCTACTGCAACAATTGTTAAATTTGCATGTATATCTAATAAAGACTAAAGACACTTACATTTTTAATTTCTTAATGCACAATCAAATCTTTTAATTTCAATCTGCAATTTTATATATAACAACAAGGACATGCAGATGTGGCCATCTTTGATTGCAAAAGCCAAGGAGGGAGGACTTGATGTGATAGATACTTACGTATTTTGGAGCCTCCATGAGCCCCGGCCTAGAAAGGTCACTTACTTCAATTACCTCTCGTCGACTCTCTTAGTATTTGTGTCTGTCTCCGTCTCTGATGATCTTAGACTTGTCTTTGCTTCAATTGTGCACGAATCAAATTGCAGTATGACTTCAGAGGAAGACATGACATAATAAGATTCATCAAGCAAGTTCAAGCTCAGGGCCTCTACGTATGTCTTAGGATTGGACCCTTTATTGAAGCAGAATGGTCTTATGGGTACATACCGCATCTACGTAGACCGCAATTTCTTAATGCGCCCCTGTGAAAGAAGTTGATACAAGATCAATAAGAGTTCATTCTTTTGCAGGGGATTGCCCGCTTGGCTCCATGACGTTCCTGGGATTGTTTATCGTTCTAATAACAAACGTTTCAAGGTAATTCAGTGTACATAACACTAATGACTTCAAAGAATTTAATTACAAAGCTCATGCAAGTATATATATGATGCTCCTGCTCATGGATTGACAGGTTCGCATGAGAAGGTTTGTCACAAAGATGGTGAAGATGATGCAATCTCACAACTTATTTGCTTCACAAGGAGGACCAATAATACTATCGCAGGTTAGTATACTAACGAAACGATCGAAACAAGAATAGCTAATTAGTAGATAAACTGAGATTGTGGAATTTATAGATAGAGAATGAGTATGGGACGATAGAAAAACATTTCGGTGAGCAAGGGCAAGCATATGTCAAATGGGCTGCAAGATTGGCAGTTGGTTTCAAGACTGGGGTGCCATGGACTATGTGCAAGCAAAATGATGCTCCTGATCCAGTGGTCAGACTCTCTCACTTCTTGCTTTCCAGTTTTTCTTCTTTCCACTATTAATTATCTCAGTTTCTTCTTGCAGATAAACTCGTGCAATGGAAGGACATGTGGAGTGACTTTTGTTGGACCCAACTCACCAAATAAGCCAGCAATCTGGACAGAGAACTGGACCACTCGGTATACGTTGTTATTGGCATCATTGAGTTTCTGCCATTCATGTTCAATTAGACATATGGGTATAACATAATCATTCTCATTTCTTCTTAATTAACTGATGCATCTAACATTTCTTCTAGCTATCAAGTATTTGGTGAGGACCAAACTGAGAGATCTGCAGAGGACATTGCATTTCATGTTGCTTTATTTATTGCAGCCAAAAGGGGAAGCTTTGTCAACTACTACATGGTATCCATTATCACCTGTTCGACGTGTGCTTATATTTAATATGTCTTCAACTTCCTTTGACCCACGAATTAGTTTTGTTGATTAGTATCACGGAGGAACCAATTTTGGAAGGACAGCTTCTGCATTTGTGACAACAAGTTACTATGATCAGGCACCTATTGATGAATATGGTATGTCATTTGCCTTTTCTACACATGTTTTTCGTAATTCTTATCAGTTCATGTATTCTCCAGGACTTATCAGACAACCTAAATGGGGACATCTTAAGGAGTTGCATACTGCGATAAAGAAATGTCAATTGTCTTTACTTTCCGGAGCTGAAGGTGTTGTCTGGTTAGGCCATGAGCAAAAAGTAAGAAGTAATTCACTGAACATGTCAATCAATGAAGTACGCTAATGTTGTTCCAATGATTCAGGAATAATATAACATAAATGTCTTGGTTTTGTAGGCCTACGTGTTTAATAAAAGATCGAACAGATGTGCGGCCTTTCTTGTCAACAACCTGGAACGAAATGCTGCCACTGTGTTGTTTCGAAATGCTTCCTATGTTTTGCCTCCCAAGTCGATCAGCATTCTACCCGATTGCAAGAACGTCATCTTTAACACAGCCAAGGCAAGGTTTAACACGAATTCTCGTCTTGGAAAAATTTCCAAGTGTAAAACTTCTGAATGGTTTTTATACATATATCAATCTCTTGCTGTTGCTGATATTTCCTGTCTTCAACAGGTTAGCACACAATCCAACAAAAGAAAGATGATTAGGGGGAAAGTTTTTGATGCAGCGAATATGTGGATTGAGTTTCAAGAAGCGATTCCAAACTTTGATGGCACTTCCATAAAATCACATAAGTTATTGGAGCAAATGGGAACAACAAAAGATGCGTCTGATTATCTTTGGTACACGTTTAGGTATAACACCAAACACATATCAAATTCAGTTGATTTTGTATGACTGTTATCGTAATTACTCGTTTATATTGGCAGGTTTAGGCATGAATCAGCTGACAAGCAAGCCATGCTAAGAATCAGATCGTTGGGGCATGTCTTGCTTGCATTTGTTAATGGGAAATTAGTAGGTACGGTTGAATTATATGGTTCATTTACATCAAAAATTTTCCTGGAAACAGAAATTAATATTTGGGATTTGAACATCTTCCAATGACTAAAAAACCTTGTACTACTACTACAGGGTCTGCCCGTAGAAGCTTTAGGAGCAGAGTATTAGATCTTGGAAGTAGCATTTCTTTGAGAAATGGAATTAACAATGTCTCCTTACTCAGCGCTATGGTTGGATTGCCGGTACTGCTACTGCAATCCCATGTCCTCCAGTCCATACAACTAGTTTTATTATGTGCTGACTCTCTGGTTATTTTCAAGTTATCTATATGATCTGCAGATAATCTAATGCTCTGATTTGCATGTCAGGTGACTAAAACTAAGTGATGTTGTCTGCAGTGGCAATAATCTTGCTTGCATTAGTTGTTAGGACTTGAGCTGCACTTTTAGCTACTTGATTGTGACACCTTATTTAAAACCTTAAATACATGCATGAAAGGTCTAGTTTAGAGCTTATGTACCTTAATCTTTACACAGTTGTATGAATTTTCTCACTGGTTTATTGAAGGCTTCAGGAGCATTTCTGGAGCGCCGATTTGTTGGCATAAGGGACTTGAAGATTCAAGGTATACAGCATACAGAGTTATTCAGGAAACATTCGTGGGGATATCAGGTGCTATTTTTGTTTTTTATCCAATTCTTCTGTGCGTTTCTTAGTAGGCTTATCTATCAGGATCTGAACTGTGATAGTTCTATTTCCGTTTGAATAGATTCTTAAACGTCTTCTCAGGTCATTCAGCTTAAAAATGACTTCCTATTGACCAATACTTGACAATCATGTTACTTACCATCTGATGTAGGTAGGATTGACGGGGGAGAGGCTGCAGATTTACAGAGAAGGAAGATCTGACCAAGTTCACTGGCGTAAATTTTCCTACACTCGCACGCCACTCACATGGTACAAGGTAGAGTTTCAACCATTCGTAGGTTACTTTCACTGTCACTATAAGCTTAGCACATACAGATGAGATGTTAACCAAAATTGCCATCAAATCAAGGCCAATTTTTAGTTTAGTTGATCTTTTCTCAAATTCACATCATCTGCTTGGTTGTTGGCAGACAGTGTTTGATGCACCTGTAACAGATGCACCAATTGCCTTAAACCTTGGTTCCATGGGGAAAGGTGAAGCTTGGGTTAATGGCCAGAGCATTGGTCGGTATTGGCCTTCTTTTCGCACACCTAGTGGATCTTCCTCCCAAAAATGGTGAATGAAGTCACTAGTATTTTTATCAATGAGTTTGAGTTTTATATACTTTCAATGCATTTGATGCTAATACTAGGATTTGGCCAGATAGTAAGGAGTTCTGACATTGCCTACATGCATTCTCATCAGGTACCATGTACCAAAATCATTCCTTAAACCTAGAGGTAACCAACTAGTTCTGCTAGAGGAAGAAGGTGGAAATCCTCTTCAAGTTTCAGTAGACACTGCCTCAATTTCACAAGTGTGTGGTCATGTGAGTACTTCTCATCCGCCCCCAGTGTCTTCATGGCCATATCACAAGCTAAGTACAATGAGCCGCTACTTGAACAACAATGGTAGGACAAGGCCTCAAGTTCAGTTACGTTGTCCTTCAAACAGTAAGATTTCCCAGATTGAGTTTGCAAGCTATGGAACCCCACTTGGCGGTTGTGGCATTTCCTACAATCTTGGAACGTGCCACTCAAATAATTCAAAATCCGTGGTAGAAAAGGTGAGTTCTTTGACTCATATACTTCCGTTTCTAGTATATGGATGCGTAAGTAGATTCTTTCTAAGTTGTCTGCTATTAATATTATTTTCAGGAATGCTTAGGGAAGATGGATTGTTCTATTGCTGTAGACAGTAGACAATTTGGTGGCGATCCATGTCCAGCCAACCCCAAATCCTTATTAGCTGTAGCAGAGTGCAAATGACCATAGGAATCAATTTTGGAAGGGGGTTGCCCAATACGCGTTTTAATTTAGTTTTTAGAAGTTTGGTGTTTGGTTAATGTGTATCCATTCATCAATTATTAGGCTCACGGTTTGTGGTCATTTGAGTACTGTTATGTGGTAGTCGGTCAACTCATTCTTTATCACTAGATATATCTAGTTTTTCCTTTTTTAGTTTTTGAGTCATTAATACACAAAACTATGTCATTTTGTTTAGACAAGATCTTCTCTCCAATTTTATAGTGACTTATTTTGTCCCATGAATCTCAGCTATTCATTTATGCGGGTCCTACATTTATTTATGTAGGACTCACGCGAAGTCCACATAAATAAATGACTGAGATTCATGGGACAGAATAAGACACCATAAAATTGGACAGATGATCTAGACTCTATTTTGTTTACTTACATAAAACTCCCTTGTTTAGCATATCACCTGGTTAGTCACAAAAGTTCAACTAAGTACCAAAAATAGACGGCATGACTGCTTTGATCCAACTTGTGTGTTATGCAAGTTATTCATCCAAGACAAGAACCATCTTTTTTTCAATTGTGCATATTCGAAAACTATGTGGAGCCAAATACTACATAAGTTGGAAGCTTACTGTACTTCTTATGATTAGAATGCAATGCTAGAGTCAATCATTTGAATTTCCAAGCAACAAAAGAATGATGGGCAGTTGTGTAAGGCAGCTTTCATAATTACAACAAACAATCTTTGGAGGGAGCAAAATAGAAGGATTTACTCTTGGGAGGAGATAACCAAATATCAACTTGCAGAAAACATTATTAATGAAATTAGATCTCTTGCTATAACAAAGGAAGCAACTAATGACTTAGTGAATCGCAATGAAGATAAGATGAAATTTGTATCCTTTTGCTATTGTGTTTGACTTGTTTGTATTGTATAGTTTTAGCTAATCCTTTGTAATGATGCTTTTTAGTCTTGTTCCTTACAGGTGAACTCATTGTAATGTTATAAATAGTTCAACTATAGCTAATGAAAATTACTTCAATTTTTTTTAAAATGAATTTGTTGTTTTTTAAAGGTCCATTTAACTTGAAAACTCTCTTTAATTACATATACACTCTACTTAGCTCATTTTTTCAACATATAATTGCTAAATTGATTTAATTAGCTCATTTTTCATTATATCATTTTATTGAATTTGATATTTCACATATTACTTCATGCTATTATAATAGAACTATAATATTACTAAAAATAAATTTATCACACATAATATAAACATCAAGTATGGACTAATTAAATGTTACTAATATGATAATTCCACCCAACTTTTCCGAAGAATTAAATTCAACTTAAATTAATAATTAAAGAAAATTATAATAAAATATTTACTCATGTCAGATTTAACTATTTCAATTTGAATTTAAGGACAAGGTTAACCATCACATAAATAACATTTAATTAATTTGCACTTAATGTTCATACTATATAAATTTTGTTGTTATTTTTGTTGGGCGACAAATACATAATTCTCTCAAAGATCATCAAAATATTAACGATAAGAAATAACTCTTCAAGTTGTAGCAGCAAAAAAATATGAGAATGAGAAACTAATGATGAAACAAACACCAAGATTTAACGTGAAAATCCTTCTAGTGTAGAGGAAAAAAATCACGAGGTAAACCGTCAAATAAATCCACTAAACTCAATAAGGATTTACAGAAGAAAAAAAAAGTTGATCTATTACCCCCAACAAGAAGTTGTCTCACAAAAGTTTTAGGATTGAAACCAAAGTTGATATCATAATCAACAAATCCTCAAACCAATACCAAAAACAATCAAAGAAGATGAGAATCTAATCCTCTTTTTCCTATCTCAATTTTTCCTCGCTTTTGGACGTTGTGACTGCACTCTCTATCTCTTGTTCGCTTGGAGCAAGGCTCAACTATTTATAGGCACATCTGGCTTGATAGCTTCATAATCCTAACTAAACACAACTAGCTAGATCACATCTTATCCTAATCAGATTATACCACAATCCAATAAGATAACATCCTCATCCAAATAAGACTCTATCTAATAGGATTTATCTACATCTCAACTAACAAGATAAGATATTACATCTATCTAGGAATGATACATCTATATCCACGAAGATCTCCACTATCTTCAGATGATCATCTCATATGGTCTTTATCTTTTAGAGTTGATGTCTACCTACTATGATCTTGTCCGTCATATCATCCAAGATCTTAAAATAGGGTTGGACACTCAACAATCTCCCCCTCTAGCCCAAATATAAGGAAGACATGTTATTCTCCATTATCTCATGAGATACATCTCGACATGCTTACTGCAAAGTTTATGCTTATTTCTGGGAACCTCTTTAGTTAGTATATCAGCACCATTTAAATCCTTATAAACCTTCTTCAATATTAATTATTACTCTTCTATCACATACCTCAACCAATGATATATGACGTCTTTATAAAATGCAACCTCTTATACATCCTCAGTCTCCCCCTCGGCAATAAGTAACAGGTACTGAGATCTTGGATACCTTTTAGAATGCCTTTTCTCTCTTATCGAACTTCAAAACTATGTCTCATCAGTTGTTGTATCCAATTTCCCCTACTCATTATCCTCAGTAGAGCCATCTTTAGTATTATCTAGATGTAGTTCTTGTAATTGATCAATATCAGATTATATCTGATCACCACCAATGTGTGCTTATTCACACACTTCATGTTGGAACCCGTTATCGAGACCCAACTACATATGCAGGTTCCTCATACTCATACCCGATACTTATCCAGAGTCTCTCATACGCACACATACTTCCTTACACCGAAGAAAAATAAACTCGAAAATCGAAAACGAAAGAACGGATTTTCTTATAGGGGACCGCTACAGAAGCGGAAACGGAGCAAACAGAATATTCGAGAAACAAAATTGAAGACAACTGAACGCGGTGGAAACCTTAATCATTTCTAAAACTGGTCTGAATTTTTTTTTCTTTTTCTCATCAAAGTCTATTCTCCTTTTTCACTTCATTCATCTTAATCATTTCTCATCTGAACCAAAATAATATCT
>JANZLC010000200.1:6003040-6014654 GCA_026413385.1 Erythroxylum gracilipes
TTATAAATTTTCTAGTTACTAATATTCTTAATATTATTATTTTTATTATTAATTTTATTATATGAAATTAATTATCTTATTATTATTATTATTATTATTATTATTATTATTATTATTATTAATTGTGAGAAGGATAAAGTTGTCTTCTATTGGAATAGCTATTCTTGGAAAAATTAAAGATAGGTAGAGATGAGTTTTGTTTATTCCTCGTAATTTAATAATAGATTTTCCTTATGCATAACTATTTTGAGTCTGATTTCTAACCAAATATAGGATTAGTAATATGTTATGAATAGCTATAGAATAGAATAGCTATCCAGTGTACCAAACAGGCTGTAAGTACTAATTTTGGCTTGGAGACGGTGATTTGCTTTTTTAATTAAATTATTATAAAATAATTCCAAATCTAGTTATAGAATTCTAAGAGTTGTCTCAAAATATTCTAACGTACTCAATTCACAAGACTCTCCTTACTCCGATATTTACTCTCTAAGAGTTGTCTCAATTGTATCAATTATGTGTTTAAGTGAAAAAAAATATATTGGCAGCATATACACACTCAATTATGTATAAAAATAAAAAACTTGAGATCAACATACTGAGTCATGAAAGGGTCACTCTTGAGTTGTTCAAATAGAGTAAGGAGTAAGACACATTCTGTGTCAAATTTGCACTATTTGAATGGGACTCTTTTCAAATGACTTGGTCTTTGGTCTCCTCTTCACAACCTCAACACTTAATTACCTACCAACTAGTTCAATCATTACCTTTATGCTTTGCTCTCCTTGTAACAAAACCACCATGAAATTTCCATATCTCATCATCTTCTTCTATGGATTTTCTGTTTTATAGAGCCCCTCCTCTTCTCTTGTTTATATTCATTTTCTGGGTTCCAGTCACTTACTCGCTCTCAACAGTCTCCATTTCCAAGACTCCTAGTCAGACTCTGGTATGTGCTCTAGTGCAAGATCGGAATACCCAACAATCATCTCTAAATTGTTCCAGCTTTCCTGTCGGAATTCAAGTGGCTGTCAATCCGAATATTTCGGTTTCTGGGATAGTATCCGGAGATGGATTCGTGTGCGCTTTGACTTCTTTCCGTTCATACTCCATTTCATCTATGGTTTGCTGGAGATTCTCTACCAACGGTACTGGTATGTACCACAAACGAATTTATGAAGGCCCTGAGATAAGGGAACTCAAGGCCGGTAATCGTCATATCTGTGGACTTGTCAATGAAAATAATCGTCTTCGGTGCTGGCAATGGAATGATCTCGAAACTAGCACCGCTCCAGCCTTCTCAAGCATCGCAGTTGGTGACGAATTCGTTTGCGGGTTGGTAGGGCGTGGGGTTGTTAAGTGCTTGGGGAATGCTCCTAACATCGATGCTCAATCTCCGAGTGGTAACTATACCTCGATTGCGGCTGGGTCTAGACATGCTTGTGCTCTGACTTTTGATAACGAAATGGAATGCTGGGGAGAGATGGTCCGCAAAAAACCGGTAGGCAAATTCATGTCCATGGCGCTGGGAGAGAATCGTAGCTGCGCGTTGCGAGTGAATGAAACAGTAGTCTGTTGGGGAGAAAATGATTTCAGTTTGCCGCAAAGTCTGGAAGAGACTTATTTTGTAAGTATTGAAGCAAAGAGAGACATTTTCTGCGGAGTGGTGAAAGGTAACTTTTCGTTGTATTGTTGGGGCAATGAAAATTTGGAGTCGAGATTAATGGTGTTTGATTCAGTAATGCCAGGCTCGTGCAGCAGTTCTTGTCCTTGTGGACCATTAGCACAAAGTGACACATTTTGCCCCGAGGGATATAGCATATGCGAGCTTTGTTGGCACGACATGAGCGTTAAGCCTGTTAACGAAACATCAACACAACCGCCATTATTGCCGCCATTGTCCCAGCCTCAAAGTCATTGGAGCCGAGAGATGATAGTTCTCCTCGTGGTAGGGTGCGTGGGAACATTGACTTTGTCGCTATTCACCACATTCTTTGTTTTCAAATACTACAAGTGTAGAAGCCGCAGAGTCCACGATTCAGGTCGCCTCAATGAAACTGGACTTCCAGTACAACAAGGCCTAAATCGACCACAGAAGCCGAAACCTGAGCAAGCACCAGCGGTGCTTGAGAAGCGACTGAGCCGGTTAGCTAGTATTGGAAATGCAGGTCAATTAACGGAGTTCTCTTTACAATTACTCCTAAAAGCTACCAACAATTTCTCTGAAGATCGCAGAATTGGAATAGGAAGTTTCGGATCAGTCTATCTAGGCCTATTAGGAGACGGTCGCCAAGTTGCAATCAAACGAGCTGAAGCATCAAGAACGTATTGGTGCGCAATAGGAAACAAGCGACAGGAAGACAAAGACAGCGCATTTGTCCATGAGCTCCAATCCTTATCTCGCCTAAACCACAAAAACCTCATACGTCTACTAGGGTTCTATGAAGATAGCAACGAGCGTATCTTAGTCTACGAGTACATGCACAATGGCACCCTCCACGACCATCTCCACGACCTCCAGAACCCACACTTAATGTCATGGCCTGCACGAATCAAGCTAGCTCTAGATGCGGCAAGAGGCGTTGAGTACCTTCATGAATATGCAGTGCCACCCATCATCCACCGCGACATAAAGTCATCAAACATCTTGATAGACTCAAAATGGACAGCCAAAGTATCCGACTTCGGCTTCTCTCTGATGAGTCCGCCCGACGACGAGTCCCAACTCTCGCTCATGCCGGCAGGCACCTTAGGATACATGGACCCGGAGTATTGCAGACTCCAACAGTTGACCACTAAGAGCGATGTGTACAGTTTTGGGGTGGTACTGTTGGAGTTGATATCTGGGTACAAGGCCATTCACCGAAACGAGGATGAAGTTCCTAGAAATGTGGTGGACTTTGCGGTCCCTTACATTGTGAAAGACGAAATAGACAGAGTTTTAGACCCGAGAGCGCCGCCGCCAACGCCTCTGGAGATAGAAGCTCTGGGGTATATAGGGTATCTAGCGGCAGATTGTGTGACGTTTGAAGGCAGAGAGAGGCCGTCGATGACGGAGGTTGTATATAGTTTAGAGAGAGCGTTGGCTGCATGTTTGGTCCGTCCAACGTCGTTGTCGCGTTCCAGTACCACTGGGTCTGCGTCTTCCACCTAATCACTCCTGGAAATAGAACTGGCCAACTTATTCATTTTTTTTTCTTTTTTCATGTGAAGGGGTCATATCTGTATGTCCGATGAATTGTTTAAAGATGAAGAGCATTAGAGTCAACTGTGAACTGCCAATACTGAACTCCATGACATCTGCTCTTTGATTGCTTAGGAATAGGATAAATGGTTGTTGTAAGTTGTAACCGATAAGGAAACGGTCCAAGAGTTAGACTTAGTTGTAATAAAATCTACATTTACAATAAAATTTGTAATTTTAGTTCAAATTTTTTAAAAAATAATATTAAAATATATTCTAATTTTAATTTATTATAAAAGTAATTTTATTAACAAAAAACTTAAAATTAAACTATTTTTACAATAAATTAAAAACTAAAATATTTTAACATCAAATCTAAAGTTTGAATTGGTATTATAAAATCGAGTAACAGTTTATTATCCAAGCATGGTTTTAAAAAAATCCAACAAATTTTGTAATTTTAGTTTAAAATTTTAAAAATAATATTAAAATATTTTAGTTTTTAATTTATTATAAAATACGTTATTTATAAAATTGAGTAAATTTTAAATCTTTTTTACAATTAACCCTTTATTATTCAAGCATGATATTTGTCTTTCTTAAGAGGTAAATTACCTTAGAAAGCATTAATCTTAATAATTATAAATACCTCCAAAATGATGATGGTCATCAAATGAAGTTATTAAAAAAATAGTAAATTACTTTGATTTTATGGTATTGATTAATGTTTAAAATATGCCCTTCAATGATAATGATTCAAATCAAATCTTCCTACATTCATTGTCAGCATCGTGATTAAGCAAAAATGAGATCATTTAGTTAATTATATTAAATTAATATATTTTTGTTATTTACACTAAAATGACATAACTTCAAATTCAGTGAAGTTGTATTGAAGAACAATCCAGTGAAGACGAAGAAACAAAATTTGTTGTTGCAACTGTATTTTTTTGGTAGACCACAAAAAGCTCGAATTTAATCCAAAATTTGAAATTAATAAATCAAATTTGATACCTTAAACTAATTTGATACCTTTATTATTATTTAATTTTAGTATTTTCCTTACTGATTATTATATACATTATATATATATATATATATATATATTTGTCTGTTTTTACGATTTTTACGATTTTTATCTGCATCACTATTATCCTGTAACATCTGCATATGTCCCTCTCTTTAGACCCTACTTTATTGCGAGACTTCGGAATATGATAATAATGATGATGATAAGCTCAAAAAGGAAACACTCGCCATTAATGAAGTATCTTCATAATTTTATTTAATGTTTATAAAATTATAAGTGTTGAAATCACTATAAAGGTGAAAAGTATGGTAAAATGTCAAAACTGTATCAATTTTGAGGGCTTATCTCAAGTTTTTATCATGTTTGATATAACTACAGATAACCAGCCATTGGTATCATTTCCAATTGGATATGTTCCCTCTCCAGGTTGTATAGAAATTGATGTTGAAAGCACTTAGCTGCTCCAAGAGAGTTTTTGTGGTTTTATTTGTTTCATTCAATTTTCATGGAGGAAATGATGGTCTGAACTTGGCGTTGACGCGTATGTACCTCACAAGTAGGCATTGCAGCCAACCATACATCAACCAACATTTAATTCAAGATTAGATTGCAATGAATAA
Organism: Erythroxylum gracilipes; assembly: GCA_026413385.1. Classification (NCBI taxonomy): domain Eukaryota; kingdom Viridiplantae; phylum Streptophyta; class Magnoliopsida; order Malpighiales; family Erythroxylaceae; genus Erythroxylum; species Erythroxylum gracilipes. Next base: position 6,007,875 of record JANZLC010000200.1, read on the forward strand.
CCATATCCATCTAAAAGGCCAGCACTCAAAGCATACGGGTGGAAACGGGGACGTTCCTTTTATCCAAGACCAACCCTATGCCGTCCCAGCATAGCCACAAATTTCAGTAGGTCCAGCAAAACTTGTGGTCAGGTAGTAATGGAACACGTTGGTCTTGGATAAAAGAACAGACGATCTTCACTCGTGGAGATGAACTTGTCAAGAATTGATTGCACGAGAGTTATTTCTGCAGACAGAGACAAATTAAAAAAAAAAAAACAATTCTTTTGCTATAGCTTTGATATAGATGTCTCTTCACATCGCAATCAAATCAAATTTCCTTGATTCTCATTAAGAACAAGGATTTCCAATAGCAACTGTTCTTGATAAATGCAAGAATGTAATATTGGCCAAGGAGGCAACAGATGAGACCGCTTGTTAGATTTTCAACATGGAATGTTATGTGTCTAATAATAATACACCTTTATACTAAACAGCCTCTTTATCCATTAGGAAAAGAGAAAAAAGTTGGAGTAAAGCTGTATATTACTGAATTTTTGCAGACCCTGCATTTTAGCAGAACTTTCACTAACTTTCTATCTTCTATATCTGTGCAGCAAAAGACATCTCTTCCCTAGACTTGAGCAATTTTGTGAAAGCATCGTCGATTTGGGCAAATACTTCCTCTATTTCAACATTTCCATTGACCTGCAATCAATAGGAGTAGTCCTCAAATTTATGACAAGGAAAGAGGAATCTGTCAAGTAATGAACAAGGAACCTTTAGTGCCAACCACCACCCTTCCTGCTGGCAGACAATGCATACACGTACACATTTAATCTTAATGCATTTGTAAAGGTAATAGCTTTATATGTTATTATTCAGGGACTTAATTTACAGATTTGGTGTATATTGTTTTCGATTACAATGCTAATTGATCAGTCAGCTTCATTGACATCAAAGTATAAGCAGAACCAAAAGGACAAATAACATTAGGGAATGAAGAAAAATACAAAAGTCCATCAAATTTGACACTTTTTACTTAGTTAGGTGTACTATTTGTTCTAGTTTGACCAATTAAAGAATATGAAAAGAACATATAGAACAAGAAAAATATTTGATTATATTAGCTTGTTGACACTTATATTCTACAAACAATGATCACTGGTATTTACTGTTGAGAAGCTATGTTTTTTGTTCATTAAATCTGCTCTTGACATTTGTGCCTTATGATTACCACAGATGAGCGTCTATCTTATCAGATCCTTTCCATCTGCACTCTGGTAAAACGTCAACATAACATCTTCAATCAGGGGGACTATCAGCTGAAAATGGTCCAATAGCTACAATCAATCACTAACTACCAGAGGCTTCCTATTGATCAACTAACAGTGCAACTCTCCACTCATTGTTAAAGGTAATTCCCACATTACCCGCAGCCCTGCAACTAGTTATTCCAATCGGGCCTAAATAGCCCAGAGTATGAACCTCTGTTGAGTTCAGGAGTAATCAAATTCAAAAACTGATATAACCCAGGTTAATCTTCTTATAAGAGCCAAGGGAACTGTGAAAATGGAAGGTCCATCTATTTGGCAACAGGTGTTTTCCAAACTCACCTACCCATATCTCATCACGTAGCTATATTGGAGCATTTACTAGCAGCATCACCATCAACTAAGTCTAGCCTCATACTGAGAAGCTTAAGTTTTCCACAAAGTATCAAGTTTGACATTACCTATACAAGAGAGATAGATAGAGAGAGAGAGAGAGAGTAGAAAATATCCCATGCCTTGAATGTAACATCTTCATACAAAGAAAGTACCGCTTCCACATTCTGATGATGAGTTCGTAACCGCAACTTCACCTGTAAATCACCATTTTAAGGATGAAACAATATTATCAATTTAACTTCAGTAAACAAATTCCATGGGATTAGAAGTTCAAACTTCAAAGAGATAAAGTCTTATAAGGTCAAAACATATAAAGCTTGTTTTAGAATGTGCCTTCTCTTCAGTATCATCAAAACGTTGTGTAAGCCTGGCAGCAATTTCTTCAGTCTCAGGTGGAGAATACTTCAAGTGGTATATCTTCCCAGTGACAGGATCTAATCTACGGCCAACCACCCTCTCAACAAGAATCTCTTCATGGACCTGAAGAAGAAAGTGCAAAATTTCAAGCAGTTAGATGGAGATGTTGCTGTCTCTTAACTTCTGATGATATATTCTAATGATGAAAATTCCTAACGAAAAAATGGAGAAAGAAAATCACTAAAACATGTTGCTACATCCTTTTTTCTCCTTTTTACCTTCTTCTTTTAATATTTTCTTTTCTCTTCAATGTCAATGATTGAATCAAACTATCCAAAGCTGTGCTATTTTATACTGTCAACGTAGACCATAATAATATTTGTAACTAAAGTAGAGTACCATATTTAGTTCATATCAAAAAACAAGAAGTAGCATCCATGAACGGATAATTATAAATGGAATTCACAATGAATCCTTACTTCTAGTAAAATAAAAAGATCAGGCCGGAAACCAAATTTTTCAAGAGCAGTTGCTTGTGAAGAGCTCCTCGGATATCCATCCAAAAGCCAGCCTTTTTCTTGAGAATCTGGCTGCGAAAGACGATCCTTCACCATCTGCAGAACAGAAATTTAAGAGACCAACAAGATGAGATTGTTTAAAAGAAAAAGTGAGATATTTTCTATTGTACAAAAGTTGATAGAATTTTATCATTTATATACCATGACAACTATTTCATTGGGAACCAACTGTCCTTTCTCCATGTGTTCTTTTGCTCGGTTTCCATTTTCACTCCCTGAAGCAATTTCTGCTCTCAATAGGTCTCCAGCAGCAACATGCACCAAGTCATACTGCATTTATGAGGTCTTTGATTCAATATGTTTTTCTCAATGGATAATTTCAAATGAGATACATGCAGCAAGTCTTCTTGCCTGTATTAGGTATCTACTAGTCATTTGCGAAAATACAAGTTACCCAATCAATAGCCAAATTTTCAATTGAATGAGTATAAAAACCAAGGGTATGTCCCCATTGCTTTAACAATTTATGCTCATCTGAAGATTTAACCCAGCATCACTTAAATTTAGATGATGCAAGATTGTGTCCGAATTTAGTTCCTTTTCCCTTTCCATTTTGAAAATCACCACCAATATCCCATATATGAATCTCCTACTCTCCAAAGAGACTATTAGTAATCAAGGATAATCAGGATCTGCCAACCAAAACAACAAACAGTTCTTAACAGGACTAAAGGAAATAAACATCTTATGACAAGGAATATGCGAAACTAAGTTCAAGCATTTAGAATTTTTTTAAAAAAAAGAAACACAAAAGCAGCTAATTTGTTTATATACCACCTTAGCTGGAAAAGGGGCCAGAAACATTAGCTCCACTATGAAAAAAGAACTTTTTGTCTCACAACACCAAGTAAAAGGAATTGATTAAAGAACGAGAATAGAAATTAGGTAAAAAGGCTTACTTTCTTAGTGATGAGCTCACACTGAGTACCTTTACCAGAAGCAGGAGCTCCTGATATCATTATCTTCAAGGGTTCCGGCTTAGCTGTTGCCATCACCTGCACATTTTCAATAGAAACCACCACTTCATCAAAAACACCCCTCCATATTTCTCAAATAGCAACACTTATAAACACATCAACAGTAAACAAGTATGCACGTATGTATCCGTCCATGAATCAAATTAAAACGATCTAAACCAAAACAGAAAAATGAAAATTGGGATCATTCCAGAATTACCCGAGGGGAAGTCCTGTAATTGGATGCTGAAACAGACAAGAACCGGGTCTGACGAGAAAGCGAAGAGAAAGAATAAGAATTTCTGAACAAGAAAGGAAATGACAAATGGGTTGAGTTGGATGATGATGAAGAGGAAGAGGGCATTTGGTGTATGCCTTGACGGTTCCCATTGCTTCTCACCCCAAAATTCACGCCACTGAGCGAACTTGTCGCCATTGTTCTCCTCTCTCAAACTCACTCAATTTGAGGGAAAAGGAGAACAGCAGAGAGATAAAGAGAAACTGAGAGTCGGAGGTGGTTTTGTTCTCCGAAGGTGGATTGTTAGTTGCGGAAGAAGACGGCTACGAACGCAGCCTCTCTGTGGAACCCACTCCGCCCCTCAACTTAGAACACTGCTTTTCTTTAATATTTGCTTCACTGTCTTACGTTGAAAGATTGTCCGATTGTTGTTTAATTATTTCAATTTCTGTTTTTGACTTAGCCTTGTTTGGATGGAAGGAAAGCAAGAGAAAAGAAAGTAAGAGAAAATTGTTTGGACAAAAATAAGCAAGGGAAAGAGAGAGAATGGAGAGGAAAGGGAGAGAAATTTAGACCAAATATATTTCCCACCAAATTGGTGGAAAAGAGGGGAAATTCAAGACAAAGCAAGACAAGACAAGTAAATTATCATTGTATCCTTATTTAACAAAAGATAAACAAGTTCTATAATCAGGACATAAAGGTCTATAAGTTTCAATTCCCTCCTTTAATAAATTAGGAAAACAAACAAAGGAAAGGAAATCTAATTTCTCTTTTATTCTTTTCTCTTCTTTTTCTCTCAGTATTTCCTTTCCTTTTCCTTGTGCAAATAAGGATCCAAACAAAGGCTTAAGGAATGAGATTCACTCTCTTCCTTCAAATTATATTGTATTTTGACTTTTTTTTAGCTATCTTTTTTCTTTTCCTAAATTACCCCATATGATATGATAATGAACACTTGACTGTTATTTTTATATAAAACGTTGAAAACTACATATAAAAACAAAGAAGTAATATGTACTTGATTACAGACAGAGATATCCTGTCCCAAGCAATTGATTTGCCATTTTCGGTATGCTCAGGTTTGGTTGAAATAAAGAAGGGTGAAAATTGTTCTTCACCTCGGAATGATCTCTCTCACGTAGACGGATTAATTGCACGGTTGCATGATTGGAAATACAAACAATAATAGTCAGGAATCAGAGTCGAGACTGGGAAAAATAAATGTAAATATCTTTTGTACACTGAAACCATCATTAATATATTTATAACTTTCTGTTTGATTAGTTTAACATCAATAAAGGGAATTCGTTACAAACTGTTAAATTCCATAACTAAAAAGAAGAAGAAGAAGAAGAAGAAACATCTAGCCTGAATAAGGTGAGGGCAGCCAACTTATATATGGGCTTTGGGACAGGAATGGAGGCAGGTACTGGGCCTGGATAACAAACTGCTTCCAACAAGGCATCGGTTCTGCAAGTATTGAGTTTTTCTTTTCTTTAAGGCAAACATATAATAGAAATAGAAAGCGATTGCAGATATTTGAATGGAATTTCTCCTACCAGTGCTGAGTGACCCTGTCAAATTAATAATTCATGCAACTTAGGGGTCTATTATGCCCCATCTGTTATGTCATCACTGATTTTTGCTTTTATTTTCAGTAAAAACAAATATTCAAAGTCCGCTTCTTTTGCATTGGAATCCTAAGTCGAAGAAATGCCTGGAGTGATGTTGTCAAATAATATCCTTGTGGCCTAAAGAACAAAACTAAATTTTGCGGCTAAAAAATGAATTAGAAATTAAAAAAATCCATTCCTACCTTAAAAGGATTCCTTTCATAAATTATATTACTAGTTAAAATTAAAATATGTCCTTATATTAAGAAGATTCCTTTCAAAAAATTAGGTAAAAGTGGTTGAATTAGGAAGAGGACGGGTGATTCTATAATTTCCAGGCGGAATGAAGCCAACTGCATTAGTTCATGCCAAAAATATTTAAGGTTACAATTCATTACAAATTATAACAAACAAATTTTGGACAGCTTACAGAAAAATTTGAACCTTAATTCATTACAAATTATAACAAACAAATTTTGGACAGCTTACAGAAAAATTTTGCATGAACACTTTGTTGGTAATGCAATGACTTTGGGACTTAGTTTTTATCGCTCTTTCTTAATAAACTTGTCCCACATTGCTAGTTTATACTTGCTCACTTGGATTTATATACTATTATGTTTAGTAGAACATGTGGGCTAGTGTTCTTACTAGTTTCATGGTGAGAGGAATGAGGGACTCAACTCATGCGCGTGACAGGTCTATTTAGGTCTCTTTTAATTCTCTACTCATTTTGCTACTTCGGTTATGGATTATTTGTTGACTGGAGGTGTTTATCTTCTCCACGATATGGTCCTCTCAACTTACTTATCAGATATTCAAAAACACTTCAACTTCCTTTTCTCTCAATTATTCTAGTTCTAAGCAAAATAATCTTGAGTTCCAACTCTCTTCTCTCGAGTGCATGAGAGAGAAGTGTCACCGTGTAAACCTTGGGAAGTGATGTCCAAGCAGTCGATTACACCATAGTCGGGGGCGAAATCGCTTCTAAGTCAGTGGTCCTTGTCCACGACACGATTTTCTTCCTACACATTCGTTCATCTCGATTTCGACCATATATTTGATTACTTCGCGGTGATCCTTTCATAACAATTTAGTGTTAAGTCAAATGACTTTACGAGATTAATAAGTTTTGATGATAAAACAAAAAGAGATAAATGAAAAGCAGACGAAAGCTTAGAAGGAAAAGCAGACGAAAGCTAAACAAAGAAAAAGCAGACGGAAGCTAAACTAAGGAAAAGTAGACGGAAGCTAAACTAAGGAAAAACAGACGGAAGCTAAACAAAGAAAAAGCAGACGGAAGCTAAACAAAGGAAAAGCAGACGAAAGCTTAGAAGGAAAAGCAGACGAAAGCTTAGAAGGAAAAGCAGACGAAAGCTTAGAACG
>JANZLC010000200.1:6020578-6030820 GCA_026413385.1 Erythroxylum gracilipes
AGTGTGATGTTTGGTTTTGTTTGTTCTGTCTTGGGTGACATCCATGTATCCTCCCAGGGGGTATTTGGGTGTTACATGTTCAATGAACTTATTCTATAATAAGCGCCTCCACATTTGTTTAAATATCTCCATATTTTAGCCTATAAGATTGACTACTTCCTCTATAAGGAAAAACACAATGTGTGCTAGTCTTTTTACATTTTATTAATGTTCAGTCTTAATAAAATAATGATTAAGAACAATTTAGGGATAATACATAAATGCAATATGAATTTCATAATTATAATCTTATTATAATTTCATTCGTAATGTATAATTATCCTATCGACTTTATTATATACATCTAAACATGTAAAAGATAAAGAATATCTTTAAATAATTATCACTAAATTACAACCAAAGCGATTGGTTGTAGGGCACAAAGTAACAAAAATTATCCCTAATTTAAGAAACATTGTCTAAATGTGATATTAAATTAATTAGACTTTAATTTAAAATTGTCTATAGTAAATAATATTTTACTTTAATTTAATACACATATCTATTATCATTTAAATTTATTAAATTTTAAATATATATTTTATATCAAACCAAAATATTGTTAATTATATATAAGACCAAATTAAATTTAACTTGTTTAGTATTCAATTTAAAGTTTAAACAATGTTTCTTAATTTTGGTATAACTTTCTTATCCAAACTCTACCTGAAATGATTTAAGATGCTATGAAAATCTTAGAAAGTTCTTTAAAACTTATGTGAGTTGAATTTTTTAAAATGAAGAACAGCACCTGTAACACATTAATTAATATTATTTTAATTAAATTACATACACCATATTATATCGTCTAAAAGTGAAATTGAGAAAATGACAAAAAAAGAAACAATTTATTATAAATTATTTGACATATTTATCCTTACTTTAGAAATTACTATTTCTCACCACTTCCTCACTCATTTTAATTGTTAATCCTTATATTAAAAATTTTAAATTACTCTCTTTTGCATAAAATTAATTATATCATTTATTATTATTATCATTTTGTTTTAATTAACATGCATTAATAATTCACAACAAAGCATTTTCCCTCCTAAGAAGAGCTTCACCCATCTCATGTACTGTTCTTTTCATAAAACAGCGACAAGAAAGCGTCTTAAATAGAATAGTTTCCCTTTTCGATGCAAAATATGTAGTATCACCTAGCTACTTGTTTCTGCTATCTTTTTCGGCTTATCAAACCCGCACGATAGCATTGCCACACTTTTTAATGGCTTCAATCGCCAACCAAGTTGGAATCTGAGTTTCACAGGAGCATCCTACACGATAGCATTGCCTTTAAGTAAACGGGCAAGGGCAAGGGCAAGGGCATAATGTTATAATTGTCTTGAGTGGACTCGTGGGCCCTGAAACCAACTGCAGTGATGCACTATCTATGCTATTTTCTTGGGAAGACATTGCTTAGTCGTACTGTCACGAGAACACCACTGCGCCATCTGGGTACTCAAAGATTTTCCAATCTTACCTCCCCTTCGATTCCCAGGTTATTTCCAATCTCAGTTCACTTTTCCTTTTCAGAAAGAGATGTTTTTTCTTTGTTTGTTGTCTTTGTTTTCTGTGTTTCATAGGCTGGAAGGATAGATTAATTTTGCCTCACAAGTTTAGATTTTTACTGCTTAATCTTGTAAGAAACTGTTTGAGTTCAATGTTGTTTTTAGTTACTGGGTTGGTGGTTTTTATTCCAAAAGTTTACTTCCCTATATTATATTTCATGTTTCTTCTTTCTCTTTTTCTTTCACATGTGTATTTTTTTCGTTTTCAAAACGCGGGTTGATTCTACGTTAATCTTTACTACATTACTGCTCGATTGGATCGTGTGCTTGGAATGGCAATGCTATGCTTAAACAGTTCCTTCTTTTTGCAAAAAAGTTTCGGGGAAATGATGCCATATATGTTCTGGTTCTCTGTTTCTCTTCTTCATTATTAGAATGCTAGAACTTTGGCTGCTTGGTGTTTTGTAGTGGCAAAAGAATCATGGGAGAAGAAACAAAAAAGGGTAATACAAAATTGAAACTTAAGGTACTTTGTAGGTGCTTTTGGAATTCAATATTAGCATTGTAATTGACCGTAGGAATTTATTCCTCTTGAGTGCGAGGTTTCATTTTTTTAGGTGCTTTGAGGTAGTCATGGACCGTTATACCTTCCGTTGATTCAGTCTGCGAATTCTGTCCTTGTGTCCTGGCTTTTGTTCTTCTTTGGGTTTAATCATTCCATGCTTTGATCATAGTTCACATATTGTCCGTGACTTCTTTGAGTGGAATTGTTTAGAGTTGACACCTAGTTGAGTTGATTGGAGATGAATGTGATTAAATTAATGATTGTGACCTGTGCTTCAAATGGAAGTTGTTGGTTGCATGTAGGTAATCTTGCTGCTCAAGAATGGGAACTAGAAGTTCTGAAAGAGTTTATTTATGTTGCAACTAAGTTTTGATTCTTATTAAGTCTTCTCCTCCTCGACTGTAATTTGGGAAACTCACCGTCCATTGAGGTGACTTTTCACATGTCATTAGTTGACATGTGATAATCTAATGAGAATTTTTCTGTCTTTGGTTAGTACATGCTTCTTTGCACCATTATGGCTGAGGATCACTACCATTGACTTTGACACATTGGGATTTGGGAGTTGGCTTGTTACCCGATTAACTTAACTTGGGAGGTTTTGGCTTGCTTGATATTGAAATTTATGCTTTGTTGGATTGTCTAATCAGTAGAATATTACATCTTTTCTTCTCAATATAACATCTTCCACAGTGCGTCAAAATTCAGGGCAATACACAACATATATCTAGCCTAATGGAATAATTGAATTACAAAATAAGAGGAAAGAAAGAAACTATGTCAATCTTATGGTCGATTATGCATGTACTTATCTCTACCTATTGACAAGTTTAAAGAACTATTCTTGGCCATTTTCAAAGTACATGCCTTGAACATCAATAGTGGAGTTGTATGATAGATGCCTTTGAGCTCAATGCATTGTAGGAGAAAACTTCTATTGCTCCTAGTAAGTTGGAGATATGTTTTTCATTTACTAGACACTTGGGATTGAATTGTATAGACATGCAATTCCATATCCTCCAATATTGGTTTGCAGATCTCCTTCATTTTCTTTCTCAAAGTTGCTGCATTTCTGTCTAAGCAAGTACTCATCTTGCTTTTTGTGTGTTAGGGATGCTTATGATTCTGGAAACAAATAGTATGAGCTAATAACAATAAAATCACAACATACATTTCAAAGTCTAATATAGTTTCTTTTATTGGAGTAGTTGATCTATTGGATCATTTACGTGAATATTGAATTTGGAAAAGTATGAGTGTAGCTTTTCTGGACTATATGGACTTAAATTAAGGAGTTTCTTTTATTCTCTAAGTAATAAATTCTATTAATTCAGCTTCTAATTAATAGAATATCAAGTAATTAGACTTAAATTAAGGAGTTTTTTTTAATTCTCTAAGTAATAAATTCTATTAATTTAGCTTCTAATTAATAGAATATCAAGTAATTATTTATAGAAAATCAGCTAATATCAACACTCCCCCTCAAGTTGATGCATGGATATTGATCATGTCCAACTTGCTTATAAAGAACTTAAAATTCTATCTTAGGAGGCCTTTGGTGAAGACAATAGCAACTTGTTACGTTGTAGGTACAAATGGTATGCAAATGAGTCAGCTTTCAAGTTTTTCTTTTATAAAATGTCTGTCAATCTCCACATGTTTTGTCTGATCATGTTGAACTGGATTATTGACAATATTGATAGCTGCTTTGTTAGCACAAAACAACTTCATTGGGCGCTCTGTTGATTTCTTAAGTTCTTCCATTACTCTTTTAGGCCAAATTATTTAATTCCTTGAACCATTGCCCTATATTCTGCCTCCGCACCACTTCTGGCTACCACACTTTGTTTTTTACTCTTCCAAGTTATTAGATTTTCTCACGAATATGTGCAATGCCTAGAAGTTGATCTTTTGTCAATAAGAGACCCTGCCCAGTCTGCAGCAGTGTAGATTTTAACTCTTCGTTGATCACTTCCTTTCCCTGAAGTTCCTTTTAAGTATCTTAAGATTCCGTATACTGCTTCCAAGTATTCTTTATAGGGAGTATGCATAAACTGGTTTACCACCCACACTAACAACAAAGGAAATATCTAGTCTAGTGTGAGATAAATAGATTAGCTTTCCACCAAATTGTTGATATCGACTTGTATCCACTAGAACTCCTTCCTCAACTTCACCCTGCTTTGAGTTGAATTCTATAGGAGTATCTAATGGTTTACATCCACTCATCCTAGTTTTTTTTTTCTAGGTCCAAGATATACTTCCATTGTGTGACTACCATGGCCTTGTTAGATTTAGCAATTTCCATCCCTTGGAATTATCTAAAAGACGTTTTAAGATTTTCAATTTTTTTCAAAATTATTGTCTGTGAGAATAATATTGCTTACATACACAATTAGAATCGCAGTCCTTCCTTTTGCAGAAGTTTTTATGAGTAGAGTATGGTCAGACTACCCTTGTAAGAAATCTTGAGACTTCACAAATCTTGCGAATCTATCAAACCAGGCCCTTGGTGATAGGTTAAGCCCATATAAAGTTTTTTTAGCTTGCGTATCTGTTTTTAGAAGCTTTCACTAAATCCTGGGGGAGGCCCCATGTACAACTCTTCTTCTAAATCTCCATTTAGGAAGGCATTTTTCACATTCAGCTGATGTAAAGTCTAATCAATATTAACTGTAATAGAAAGCAACAATCTCCTAGTATTTAACTTAGCAACAGGTGAAAAAGTTTATGAATAGTCAATGCCATAGGTTTGAGTAAACCCTTTAGCAACGAGGCTAGCCTGATATCTTTGAAGTGATTCGTCATAATTGTACTTTATGGTGAATGCTCATTTATATCCGACCAATGATTTACCTCTCAAGTAATCAACTCACTCCCATGTTGTATTCTTTTCCAAAGCTCTCATCTCCTCCAAGACTGCATCCCATCACTCAGGAATATTCAGAGCCCCTTGTATATTCTTAGGAATGGAAACATTGGACAACTTAGAAGTAAATTCTTGAAATGATGGAGATAGACTTTGATATGATAAGAAGTCATACAAAGGATATTTGGTATAAGTTCTAGAACCTTTTTTGAGAGCAATTGGTAAATCTTAAGGTTACATCCGACTCTAGAATAGATATTGGTTCAAGTGACACTGACTCAATAGAACTAGATTCAAATTGAGATTTACCTACTTGATCTCCAATTTTTGGATTGGTTTTTGGGTTAGACTCTTGACTATGCTGCAAGTTGTCTGTGCTTTTCTATTGTTATGGATATTTTCTCAAAAATACTTCCCCTTTAAAGCGATTTCTATCTTGCCTTGCACACATTTCATTCTTTTCTTGTGATTGAATTTGTAAAGGCATCGAAGATGAATCCTTATTTTCATTATTTGAGACACTGTCAGTATTTGAATCAGGATTATGGAAAATATCTTCATCATTGTCAATGTTGAACATAGTCTCATTTTCCTTATAAATATCATAAAACAAATCTTTGCTACGTGTCTTTCCCTAAAGATGAGGTGAGAGAAAAAAATTTTTATCTTCAAAAAGGGTGGCATCCATGGAAATAAAAAATCTTTTGATTATTGAATCAAAGCACTTCTACCCTTTTTGAGTAGCATGATAACCGACAAAAACACATTTTTCGTGCTTTAGGATCAAGTATTCCCTAAGTTTTGTCATGAATATAAATAAATGCAATACACCCAAACACCTTAAGAGGGAGATCATGTGATAATCAAGATGAAGGAAAACATTTATTAAAACAATTAAGAGGTGTTTGAAATTTTAAAGCTTTTAAAGGCGTCTTATTGATCAAATATGTAGCTGTAAGGATAGCCTCACCCTATCAGTACTTAGGAGTATTAGTTGAAAACATTAGAGATCTTGCAATTTTTAATATATGTTTATTTTTTTTCTACTATTTCATTTTGTTGGGGTGTCAGTACATGAGCTTTGATGAACAGTATCTTTTTTAACAAAAAAATTCTTTAAAACCTTGTTGAAGTCTTCTTTTCCTTATCGTTTCTAAAAACTTGAATTCTAGTTTGAAATTGTGTTTGGATCATGTTATAAAAGTTTTAAAATACACTCTTGACATCTGACTTCTCATTGAGTAAAAATAACCAAGTAATTCTAGTATGGTCATCAATGAAAGTTATGAACCATTTTTTTTAGTTATTGCTTTTATTCTCAAAGGTCCCCAAATATCAGTATGGACTAAAGTGAAGGGTTTTGTGGCTTTGTAAGGTTGTGCTGGGAAAGGTGTTTGATGATGTTTAGCAATTTGACAAATTTCACACTGAATTGAAGATAGATCTTTCTTTGTCAAAAACTTCGGAAATAAATGTCTCATATATTGTGATGTAATACAAATAGAAGAATTATTAACTAGTAGCTAAAAGCTCAAAATTAGGAAGTATGACTAATATTAGGCTGCTGGAATATTAGGTTTCAAGGTTGAATTTTGGCAAGGAATGAAAATTTTTCAGAATTTTGTAAAGCTGGGAATTTAGGCTTAGGATTTTAGGATTTAATATGGCTAGAATTTGGGTTTTAGTGGCTAGAATGTAGGTTAGGTTTGCTGGAATTTAGTAAGGAACACCAAGAAGGAAAGGTAGAAAACTAGGAATCACTCCTAGGGTCTAAGAATCACTCTTAGAAGAGAGCATCACACCTTCTATTAAAAAAACTCAAGTTTGTAAAAAAATTCCAGATTGCATGTTCTTATTGAAAGGCTGAGTACAGACATATATAGTATTCTTAGAATCTTTATTCTAGTACGAAAATGATTTCTAATTTAAATCTTATTATAGTAAAAATTCTATAAGTCCTAAACAACTGGGATATCTTATTTAAAGTAGGATAACATAATACTATTACATCCTATATAATAAGGAATCCTAAAACACTTTGGATTTCAACCTTCATCTTTGATGTCAATTTAATTCCCAATCTTCATCCCACCAAATTAAAGCTTGTAACTGATTAATCTTTCGTCTTTTATTTCTCTTATAAACTTTAAGTTCTTTTGCATAATATTGAAAACTTGGATGTCCAAATCCAAAATGCCATAAAATGATTTTATTCTCACAAAGTATTGAAATAGAATTAAGCAAGTTCTCTTGGATTTCCTATTTGAGTCATATCCATTTTCGAAGGAATAGAGACCTCTATCTTGTTTAACATTGTCTATATCATCTTCCCCGTGTTTAAACTGAAATTGACGATCACATGAAGAAAAATTAGCTCAACGATTTTGATCAATAGTTATTTTACTGACTGACATGAAGAAAAATTAGCTCAACAATTTTGATCAATAGTTATTTTACTGACTGGCAACAAGTGGCAAGACAATTTAGGAACATGAAGAACATTTGGAGTGTAAGATCAGGGGAAAGACCAATTGATCCTCTTCCAGCTACTGTTGAATAGGAACCATCTACTATTTTTACTCTTTGATTTCTTGCACAAGGACTGTAGGAAGAAAACAATTTAGAGGACCCATTCATATGAATTGTTTCCCTAGAATCAATTATCCAAGAATTATCTGAATTGACACTGAAACAACAGACAACTAGATAATTACGTTTCTAAACTAAAGACCAAGTAAGATTTGAACTATTGAAATTTTGAGGTTGAAGAATTTTACAGATTTGTTCTATTTGTCCCTTAGTGAATGGCTACATGCCAGAAGATGTTTTGGGCCCGAATTCAATAATGTTGCCCGAATTCAATAATGTTGGCTTAGGAGGTATGGTTGTCATCAAATTGTTTTTCCTTCCAATTTTTCAGCTTCCCATGAATTTTCCAACATGTTTCCCGTGTGTGTAAATCACATTTACTGTGATCACACCACAACTTTTTGTTGTTTTTGCTCTCTCCCTCAGCTTTTATTCCTTTCAACATGAATGCAAAACCTTTAGCCTCTGATCTGTGTTGCCAATCATCACTTTTCGCTTCATCTCCTCTCTCCTTACTTTCGAGAAAATCTCTTTGATAAAGGGTAAAGGCTTTCTTTTGAAAGAGGGAAAAGTAGTTATTCCTTATTTTTTTCTGTGAATTGTACAAGGAATATATATAGGACAATACAACCTTAATCACCTTATTAAATCAAGGAGAATCCATTTATTCTCTAGGCAATAAAATCCCATTAATTCAACTACTAATTGATAGAATATTGTTACGGTCCAATTCCCACATCGGTCATATGGGGGGATGATGTGGGGTTTATATAGGCTTATAGGCTCTCCCACCCCTTGAGCTAGCTTTTGGGGTTGAGCTCTCCCATAAGGCCTGTAAAAAATATCAACTAATTATCTATGTAGAATCAACTAATATCAACAACTAACACGTTAAAGCATCCGGGCTTCAACTTGAGAGGAAACGATAAAATTTTTTAGACTAATTGTAATCATCTTTGATTTACTAGATTTAGAATTTATCGAAAAATCAGATATTATTCCCTAATTCATGTGTTGTTATTATCTAATACGTTTATTGTTCCTTCCTATAATAAAGGCTTCATTTACTATAGAACATACACATAATATCAATGAGAAACATGTAGGCTTTTAGTTGTTGTGTCCATGGACATAGGCCTGTATGGTTGAACCCATAAATAATGCCTGTCTTTCTCTCTTACGTTCTTTCTTTTATTTTTATATTTCAACACATCAAATGCTATATTCTTCTTTATGGATAAATTCTTATTAACCAACAAAATTGGTTATTATATATATTTAGTGTACAATGTTTTTGAGTACATTCAATGATCTTTCAGTGTCGACAATCTGCAAAAGGTGAAGAAAATGGCTGGGGAAATTGAAAAACACAATACCCGTGTTCTCTTTTGTGGACCATATTTCCCTGCTTCTCAAGATTATACCAGAGAATACTTGCAAGAGCACCCTTTTATTGAGGTATTCTCCTTTTCTATGCATGTTTTCATTTTAGTACACTGGAACGCCTATATATATATGCACACATATATATACTCTTATTGGGATTCACACCATATTAGATCGAGAGAAACTCTTACTTCCTTGACATCAAGACAAACTCCTTATGGTTTTTATGTGTGTTTGTCTATGAACAAGCCTATGTTTGCATATATTTGTATGGATTGATCTTATTTATGCACTTACATATATGAAGCTGGTGTCTTTCCTGATGCATGCTCTTGTAGGTTGATGCTGTGCCTCTTGGTGACGTGCCCAATGTTATAGAAAAGTATGATATTTGTGTAGTCAAAAACATGCAGCTAGATTCCAATATACTATCTCGTGCAAAACAGATGAAGCTTATAATGCAGTTTGGTGTTGGATTGGAAGGTAACAATTAATTTAAATGTTAAAATTTCCAGAGTTTCTGCTTTAGGTATCATATATTCTACTTGTTTATGTTTGCATGAAGGTGTCGATATTGTTGCTGCAACAAATTTTGGAATAAAAGTTGCCAGAATTCCTGGTGACAAGACAGGAAATGCAGCATCATGTGCAGAAATGGCGATATATCTAATGTTAGGTCTTCTCAGAAGGCAGGTTGGCTTCATACATCTGGTTTTTGAGATTACTTACACTATTCTAATTTGCTATTGCTGCATCTACTAATATTATCATTTAGTTGCCTTCAATGGGTATACATTTATATTTGTGCTGTTTATGCTGCCTTGAAACTTTATAATGATGGAAGTATTCATTTTTATATAATAGAAACAATGTGAAACATACTTTATGTTGTTTTCTAGCCTTGGCATTGTCATCCATAAGGCCCAGAGATAGGATTGAATTATCATAGATTTTCTTATGTATTTTTATATAATTTTAATCCTATTTTCAAGATAAAATGCTTAACTGATGTTTCATTTGTATGTATTGCAAGGTTGAACATGCTGTTATATTTTAGCAACAAACACGCCTGAAGACAAGCAATAAATGGAGGAAAATCACGCCAAGTAGGAGCAGCAAAAACGCACAGCGACAAGAACAAATTCAATTCAGCGTGAAATAGAGAACAAATTAACGCAATCAGGGAGGGACACGCGTTACAAAGACTAAAGGGCCAATTAACAATCAGGCATAAGGAGCAGGTCACGTGGAGAACAAATAGAGAAGCTAGAGCATGAATTAAC
>JANZLC010000200.1:6030920-6045320 GCA_026413385.1 Erythroxylum gracilipes
TTCTCCCAGCTAGCTTCACGTGTAGGTTGCTTCTAATTCAATAATTAACGCCACCTCTCTTCAACTGTCATTTCTCTGCTGCATGCGTGATCCATCTCTTGTCTTTAGTGTCTAATGTTTTGTCTCATTTAATTCCCAGCCTCCACGCAAATCTTTTATCCACGCCTCTATATATGCTGTTCAGTTTTGCATGTGCCTTCCTTTTGTTTTTTCAACCTTGCTGCTGTCTCCACCTGCGTGAATTGTTGACCAACCCATGTGATTTATTTCACGTGTAGCATCCTTTAATTTGCTGCTTCAAAAATGATGCCAGTTCTCCATTGCTTGTCTTTAGGCGTGTTTGTTGCTTGCTGATTTATCATGAGACGCCACGTTGCTTCGTTTCTTGTCTTGTTTGTTTCAAAAATATAACAACATGTTCAACCTTGCAATACATACAAATGAAACATCAGTTAAGCATTTTATCTTGAAAATATGATTAAAATTATATAAAAATACATAAGAAAATCTATGATAATTCAATTCTATCACCCAGATTGGCAGAGAAAACAACCACAAGAGTATTAGGATGTGTTATTACCTAGAACTCATCCATTTATACAAATAGAACAATACATACTACCTAAACTATTCCATAAAATAGTAGTATTAAAATAATCTCTAAGATCTTAAACACATCCCTAGTTGTATTTTTATTGCATTTGGTGACATCAGGATTACCATTTTGTGTTTTCGAGATGAGTTGGGATACCAATGTTGACTCATTTTGTGTCAGAGTTCCTAATGTTTATAGCATTGTACTGGTGAAGGCTCGATGAACTTGTAATCTAGAAATGTTGTAACTTATCAGAATATATTTGAACTTTTTAAGCATCTGTTTTGTCTGTCCGTAAAATGAAATTAAAGTGCAGTGTGGTGTGAGAAGGATCAGATGTTTACTGCCCCTCTTTTGGTAGAGAGCTTCTTTCCATGAATTAATCTGTTATGACTTCTGGATCAGAATGGTTTAGATATATGTAGGAACATCTATATGAGCCAAGCCCACATTTAATTCGTTCCCTTAGACCTTTAGTTTTATCCCTACACTTAATGAATGTTCTATTTCAGTCCCTCAATTTGGAACATTAATTCTTTTTTTAGTCCCCAAGCACATAAAATGGAAATTAATTTGGGAATTTAGTTTAATTTAATTTTCTTTCCAATTACATTAAATATGTCAGATACGTGATTTTAAAAGTCAATATAAAAGATTTGACACAATCGTTAGGGTTAAAAAGGAAGTAAAATTCTTTGTTTCCCCAGTCCCAAAATTGTAAAGCATAATGCTAAGTATTTAAAAGCTTTCTAACCTTTATGACATTATCGGATGGTCACCTAATAGGAAATGGTTATCTATAACATCTAATATTGTTATACATTTAGGGTCTTATAAGGGTAGAACTACAAAAGTGGTTTGTTTGTTGTTGACAAGTGTGCACAAATTATTCTCTAGTTCTTTTCTTGGATATTTTGAATAATGTCTTCAACATTTTATAAGCTTTTTCCTTGAGTACGAAAGTGCCCTTCCACTGTTTACATCAATGCAGTGACAGTATCGTGAATGACATTGTACATGGAGAAATTACACGTAATTGAATATAGTTACAAACTGATGTCTCATATATGCTCAAAATAGGAAGTAACATTTAATTGAATATGAACTTTACACCAACTCGGGGTTGATTATGACTATTTGGCTATCACAGTTTTTTCATGAGCAGATTCTTTACTCATTTTACATAGCATTTGGCTTCGTCCATCCACTCATTGAGCTGGCTCTCTTTCTTTTGAAATCCACCTGGATACCCTATGATGATTTGATCTCCTTATCCCTTCTAAGAGCAACATCTTTATGCTACTGATAGTAATTCATGTTTTGGAGCAGAATGAAATTTCAACATCTGTAAAGCAAAAAAAGCTTGGGGAACCAATTGGTGATACACTTCTTGGCAAGACTGTAAGTGTGTATCATATTTTTAACATTTTCCACTAGCTTCAGTTATATTTCTTTTTGGTTTTAGATCTACATTCAGCTTATGTATCATATACTTCTCCAAAGAATTTTACATAGCTTTGATGAGTATGCTTTTAAATTTTCTAAGTTAGATCATTGATAAAAATTTGAATACGAAGGGGTGTAATTATGTTTCCCCAGAATTTGATTTGATGAGAAATATTTGGTGCTAACATAAAAATGAATGTGTGAGGATGCCTATCATACTTCTGTTGTTATGTTGATGAGCATTTGGATTTGAAAGACTTATAGATAGCATGCTATATGTGTTTTACTTGTAAAGGGAGGAGTGCATTCAAAGATTGTGTCTCAGGATGTCCATGAATACAAGTTTAAACTATGTGGCAGTTACAGTCTAAATATCTGCACTCACCTTGTCTACTTTATGGTTATCTGGTTCACAGTATATGTGGGATGTTATAGTTAGAAATTTGTGGCCCTGAGTTAGTGTTCTCTTTATTCCAATTCTTAGTTCTCTTTGAATTAAAAGAAATCTCTTTGCCGCTGCAGGTATTTATAATGGGCTTTGGAAATATAGGGATTGAACTGGCAAAACGCTTAAGGCCATTTGGTGTAAAAATTATTGCCACAAAAAGGAGTTGGGCATTGCATTCACAAAATTCTCATCAACCCAATGGTATTAACGTTTCACTATTGTGAGGCAAAACTAATACGAAGGGAACTTTTGTTTGACTAACTTAAACATACAATACTTCCAGTTGAAAATGGCATCAATGATGATTTGGTTGACGAGAAGGGCAGTCATGAAGATATTCACAACTTTGCTGGCAATGCAGATATTGTTGTTTGTTGCTTGAGGATGAATAAAGAGACAGTAAGAATCTATTTCTTTTGTTTGACAACTTTATGCATATTATTCTAACGTTTATCTATGTAAACATGTTCATAAAGCACATCTTTTTATGGTGGTCATGGCAAGTGTATTCTAGACTTTCTTCTAATCCACTTGTTATTCGTATTACTCTCTGTTCTCATAATATTATCCAACATAATGTCAATCCTAAAAATTTAAAAACTTGACCTACAGTTCTTGCATTTTGTACTTTCAGGTAGGTATTGTTGATGGATTCTTCTTATCTTCAATGAGGAAGGTTTGTTCACCACAATCTATCCTTCTGTTTTTCATGATGAAATCTTTGTGTGCCGATTTTATAAGATGGTCTGCTTTCCAAAATTTGTAATGTTTTTGTGCAAATTAAGCTACTTTGGACTGAATTTTTACTCCTATCGTGGTTTTATTTGATAGTACTTGGACAAGGTCAAGCTTGGGGAGGTAACTTTGTTTTGCATGAGACAATTGTATCCCAAGCACACATTTCCGAATGTTTGGGCAACATAAAAGACTATAATAGTAAAAGAAAACACAAGGAATAGTAATGTTCAACAGTTCAAGTAGTGTACAAATAATTTCCAAAGGAATGGCAATTTTATTTACTCAACATCTTGCTGGATAACTTTGGTTACTTGGAAAAGGAAGACGTTAAATGATTTAGCTAGGATTGAATGAATTCTTTGATTGTATTCTATTTTTTATGTTGAAAATTTGAATTCATAATTTGTCAATGAGGAGTGATCACCAATTAGTTTCCTTTTCTTTTTCCTCAAAAGAACAACAAATAACATAGTAAAAGTCATATGACAAATATTTTTAATTTGAAAACTATCAAATTTAGCTTTTGTGTCAGATCAGTGAGTTGCTCAAATTCAGTGTCTGCTGATTCCTTGAGTGCTGATGGTAAAACTTTGGGGTATGGTTGAATGGTGTGGTTGCAAGTGGCTGAGTTCTTGTTCTTCATCATTTTGTAGCTTATTCAAAATCAAACTATTTTATGCGGATGCAGGCAAGAAATATGCAGTTAACAATACCAACTTAAACTACGATGATGCTTAAGTAAAACAAATTAATTGAATGGGAGGAATAATGTCAACATTTTAGTTAAAGATCAAGGATGTGAGCTACCAGGTGTAGAAAATGAAAAAGTAGAGAGATACTGACAGTCAGGTAAGAATTGAGAACTATTTGGTTGGTTAAATTTCAAGGTTCACATGTCAAAGTTGAGTTATGGAAAGACCATCAGACAATGAATTTTACCCTGCGAATGTCGAACAATATAGAAAATAACTAAAAATTGGTTCAGAAGGCTGTTATCTGATATTCTGCTATGCCACACTAATCCGATTCTTACAAAAAAGAGTCAACATATAGTCTTACAAGGATGCTCAAAATCTCTTTTGGAAATCTATGGTAAGAATATGTGGTTGAATGAACCACAGAATTTAACTTCTCCTTGCACCTTGCGTGCCTTGTTTAAAATTCTTGTTGAGAAATGGAGGTTATTATTGTGCTTTGCCAAGTTTATTGTATATAAACTTAAAAGTAGTTAATGCATCTTGGGGACCTTATTGCAACTTCATCCAGGAATTGTACATGCAAATTACTTATTTCAGGGTGCTATTTTGGTTAATATTGCCCGAGGAGGTCTCCTGAACTATGATGCTGTAAGGCACCACCTTAATTCTGGCCATTTGGGTGGCTTAGGCATTGACGTAGCTTGGACTGAGCCATTTGATCCTCAAGATCATATTCTAAGATTCAACAATGTCTTAATAACTCCTCATGTTGCTGGGGTGACTGAACATTCGTACAGATCCATGGCCAAGGTATGCTAGTATAACAAAAGAATCAAGATTCTTGACTTATCGTTGAATAACCTGGCTTGTTTATTTACTTTTGCATGTGTTTACTCTTGTTTATCATAGAAAGTTAAAAATGAAATTGAATGATAAGCCAACAGTTTTTAATCCCTACCATCTGCCAGAAAGATACTGTCAAACAGTTGTCACCTGATTTGTTAGTCATCGGTTAACCTTTATTTATACTTGACGAAACATGATGCAACACGCACTTACTACGGAAGGATATCCCCAGTACATGCAACTTGGGATCAATCTATTAAAACTTTCAAAAGGTGGAACACTCAATTTCTTGTTAGCAGAAACTGATGGCAAGCATCAATTGGTGGGAACGATCAGATTCTTGTATCTGGAATGCCTTTATTACACCAATCAAATTGTTGTTTGAACATAAATTTCTTGCTTTTTATCGCCTGCATTTGCTTCAATACCATGAATTCCTTGAAAGAGGCAGCAAGACTGTTGCATGGCATCAGAAATGTTTTTAAAGCCTTTACTACTACTGTCAGAATTTTAATACAAGAAGAAATTTGGTGAACCTCCTACTAGATGTTTGTGACATTTTGACGTCTTATGTAACACCTGCTTTAGCAGCAACACCTGTTTAGCTCGTTCTGCTAAACATGATGTCTAATAATCGTATTGACTCAGGTTGTAGGAGATGTTGCCCTTCAACTTCATGCTGGGGCCCCTTTGACAGGCATAGAGATTGTGAATTGAGCAAGATTAAGTCCCATCTTCAGTGTTTAACGAACCTTCCATCATATGTAATACAAGACAAAGTATCTGTTGTTATGTTGTTCCAGGGACTTGGTTTATTGGATGATAACATTTTATTTCATATTTAGGATAAGAGGGAACAGTCATACTCGCTCTGTCTGTCTCACCTTTTCTTTTTCCTGCCCATTTTGCCTAAGTATTCGGTCACTTCTGTGATTGCTTGCTTATAGCAGTTACATTTCAAGGAATTCATAATTTTAGAAATTTTATGTTCCATGTTCACCTGCATGGAAGGGTACCTCACGGCTTTGTCCTGTTCACTTGCATGGTAAGGATACCCAAGGCTTTACCCTGTTCACTTGACTGTAATCAGATTGCCCTCCATGGATTGATTGAATCACTTAATATGGTATCCCATCTTTCTCGCCGACAATACTAGAATGGAGTATGATTACAAGCATCAAGGAGTCGCAAGGTTAACGCAACGTAACGTGAAAATTGAGAGAGAATAAATGGAGAAAAGTCAAATATGAAATATCTTTTTGTCTCACGACTCTATGTTTGCTACTTTCTTGCACTGTTGGTGCTGCTTCCAGTCTCTTTTTAACCTCTTTATGCATATCAACAATCTGCTTAGCCATATGTTTAGCCGGTATATTTGTCCGCTCACATTTGGGAGCTTGATCTAGTCAAGAGTATGCTGAGACGCCTTGGCAGAAACAACAGAGAATGGAGAACTGCTATTAGCACTATGAACAATGTTGTTGTATGCAAATTTGGCCTGTGGCAAACCAAGATCCTAAATTGCCAAGAGTCCTGTTGATAGCTTCGGTTTGCCTATCGGTCTGGGACGTGCTACTGAAATTCAAGGAAGAATTAAATAGTAGAAATAGCTAAGAAACTGGTTGTCACAATCAGAAATTATCTTAAGGACGCCATGCAGGCGAACTACCTCCTTAAAGAACAATCTAGCTACTCATGCGACATTAGAAGTTTTTCTGCAAGCAATGAAGTGAGCCATTTTGAAAACCCTGTCAACAACTACAGAAAGAGAATCAGCGCCTTTTCGAATTCAAGGTAGACCTAAAATGAAATCCGCAGAGACATCTTCTTAAATATTTATATATTTTTTGTAGAGGCTTATGAGTATTCTTGGATTGTCATCAAGTAAGACATTAACAAATCTGTATACATCTCTTCTTAATTGGGGCCAGTAAAACCTGTCACTGTTGCAAGTGTTTTATCACGTCCCAAATGACCTGCTAAACCACTTCCATGCAAATCTTGAATCACCTCCTCTCTCAGTTCTCGATAGGCACAAATGGTTTTCATGCATCAGATATCCATCAATCAAATAAAAACCAGCTATTGGTCGATTATTTGTGTTGAAAGCTTGATGGGCTCTAAATAAAATATGAAAAAAAATATATATTTTTCTTTTCTCAAGAGCTACGACTTTTTTTTTTCTCACACATTATACACACCTTTTTTTTTTCCACACAATATGCTACTGCACCTTTTTTATTTCACTTGATTCATAAATTACAATAGATAAGAGCTAGCCTTTATATAAGCATCCTAAACCGACATTAACAAACATAGAAGACAATTAGTAAATAGAGGGAATGACAAGTATCCCCATATGTGTCCTAAATATAACAAATTAACACTAAAACTTTGACACCTCCTAATACATGTGTATTAACATAAACAAAACAACACTCAAACTTTGACACCTACAATTCTAAACTATTAAGCAAATATTCAGAGCCTCACACGTTAATCTCCAAATGTCCGAAAGAGAGTTTGCTTTCTAACACTCCACTCTCAAACTCGACTTCGCATACTAAGCTTTTCTCTCAATCTACGAAACACTTCATTGTTCAATGGTTTTGTAAAAATATCTGCCAGTTGATCTTCTGTTATGCAGAACACCAATTTCATAATTTTGTTTTTCACCTGCTCCTGAATGAAATGACATTTTATGTGTTTGCTTCGACTGTGTACCACTGGATTCTTTTCAAGTGATATGGCAGATTTGTTGTCAACATATATTCTTGTCAGGTTTTCTTGTGCATGATCCAACTCACTTAAAATATATCTCAATCACATTGCTTGACATGAACTTGCTGTTGCAACTAAATACTCAACCTCGTATGTTGAAAGGGAAACCGTTTGTTGCTTCTTCGATGATCATGAAAATGCTGCTGACCCAATATGAAAGACATAACCGGAAGTACTTTTTCTATCATCCACATCTCCACCAAAATCACTATTTGAATAACCAATTAATTTCAAATTTTGAGAATGTGTATGGAATAAACCTTGATCAATTGTACCTTTAATATATCTCAAAATTCTTTTTGCTGCATCAAAGTGATCTTGTTTGGGCTTCTCCATATATCTGCTGACTAGCCCAACTGCATACGTAATATCTAGTCTTGTATAGGTAAGATACCTCAAACTCCCAACTAGACTCTTGAATAATGTTGAATCTATAGATTTTCTGTCTGAATTAATTCTTAACACTATGCTTGCTTCGACAGGCGTGACTATTGGCTTGCAATCTTTCATTTTGAACATTTTTAAGACTTCATCTGCATGCTTCACTTGAGAAATGAAAATTTCTTCTCCTATTCGTTACCCGAAGGAAGTAGGACATTTCACCAACATCAGTCATCTCAAATTCTTTAGTCATGGCTTTCTTGAAATCATCAAACATACTTGAATTATTTCTTGTGAAAATAATGCCATCTACATATAATCACACGATCATGATATCTCCTTGTTTATTTTTCTTCGTGTGCAACACATGCTCATATGGGCTTTTCACAAATCCATTCTTTAGAAAATACTTATCTATTCTTGTATTTCAAGCCCTTGGAGCTTGCTTCAATCCATAAAGAGCTTTCTTTAGTTGGTAGACTTTGTCTTCTTGACCTTTCTTGACATATCTAGTGGTTATTCAATATATAAACTTCTTCTTCTAAGTAGCCATTCAGAAAAGCTGACTTCACATCCATCTTGTAAATCTTCCATTTGTTTTGTGCTGCAAGTGCTATGTGAAATCTGATTGTATCAATTCTTGCAACTGGACCAAATACTTTCTTGATAATCAATTCCATATTTCTATTTATAGCCTTTCACAAATAATCTTTCCTTATATTTTTCTGCCTTTCCTTCTTGATTGGTTTTTGTCTTATATATCCACTTGACTCCAATTGGTTTATGTACTTTTGGAAGACTAGTCAATTCCCATGTATCATTTCTTTGGATGACACCAATTTCTTCATCCATTGCTTTTTCCCACTTTTTATCTACAGTGGCTTCTTTGTATGTCATTAGATCACATGCAGCCATTAGACAAAACAATGAATGGTCAAATGATTCTATTTGTTCAGTAGCATCATAGAGATCACTAAGATTTCTTGTTTTAATTGGTGCTCCCCCTAAATTGCTGCTACTACTTGGCGTTGATGACGTCGATGCAAGTGTTGTAGGTGGACTTTGTAGAGGAGATTGATCATCTTGTTGTTCTTATAAATCCAGGTCATCATCATCTTTATCATCAAAAAACATTCCTTGAATGTTCTTTTCTTCTTTGTTCCATCACCTGTAGTCTGCTTTATTGAACTTAACATCTCTTGAGATGATCACCTTCTTGGTTAAGGGGTTGTATAATTTATATGCTTTACTTCGGTTGTCGTAGCCAATAAAAATGCATATCTCCCCTTTATCATCCAACTTCTTTCTTTTTTGGTTAAGAATATGGGCATATGCAATACACCCAAAAATCTTGAGATGTCCAACACCTGGTTTGCTTCCACTCCACGCTTCATTAGGAGTCGTAAATCTGATGCTTTTTGTTGGACAACGATTCAACAAATAAACTGCACATGCAACTACTTCAGTCCACAAACTCTTTGGTAAATGTTTTTCCTTCAACATGCTCCTTGTCATATCAAGAATTGTACGATTCTTTCTTTCAGCTACACTATTTTGATGTGGTGTATATCTTGATGTTAGCTAATGAACGACTCCATGCTCCTTATAAAAATTCTCGAACAATTTTGAGGTGTACTCGCCTCCTCTATCAGATTTAAGTATCTTCAGTTATTGTTCACTTTGTTTTTTGACTATCGCTTTGAACTCTTGGAACTTATCAAGAGCCTCTGATTTTTCTTTCAAAATATACACCTAAAATTTTCTACTAAAATCATCAATGAAAGTTAGATAGTATATGTTTCCTCCAACTGATGGCACGTCAAATGGACTAGTAATATCTGTGTGGACAATCTCTAACGGCCTTCTGGCTCTCCATGATCTTCCAGTTTCAAACTGTTGTCTGTGTTGTTTTCCTTTGATGTAGGCTTCACACAACTGCTTTAGTTGATCAACTTTTGGTAATCCGTTCACCATCTTTGACCTTGATAATAATTTTAGTCCAGTAAAACTGAGATGACCAAACCTCAAATGCCACAACCAGGATTCATCCTCGATGACTGACTTTATGCAATTTATCAAATCATTTTGTACGTCAAGTGTAAAAAGATGATTCTTCGTCATCCTTACTCTTACTATCAATTCTCTCTTCTTATTCCACATGGTGAGATGTCCATTTTTCAATAATATGACGTATTTCTTTTCTAAGAGTTGAGCAAGGCTGATGATGTTGTTGTTCAAAGCAGGCACATAATAGACATTAGGAATATATTTCTTTTCTCCATTTTTAAAGTAATTGTGATTTTACCTTTGCCTCAGACCGAAATCTTTGTTGAATCACCGAATGTAACTTTACCATGAACAGTCTCATCCATGTTTGTGAACAACTCTTTATGGCCACATATGTGGTTGCTGGCACCAGTGTCTAGATACCAAACATCATTATTGCTTTGCTTATTTACTCGTAACGAGAGAAGCATAACAGTGTTATCTTTCTTATCTTCTGCTGCTACAAAATGACTTCTTTCTTGTGCCTCAGGATTCGATCTGCACTCGTAACTAAAATGACCATATTTATTGCAATTATAACACTGCATTTGAGATTTATCTCTTATTTGTTGAAATTTGCTTCGACCTCTGTCTCCATAACCTTTTCCACGACCATATGTCAAATTTCCTTCATTTGTATTTTCTCTTTCAAAAAATTATTGGCCACGTCCACGTCCACCTCGATTGTTCCATCGACTACGTGCCACTTGGTAGCCACCTTGACTTCCTTTGTCCTGTCTTTAGCTTCACCAACTGATATTTTTCTTTGCAAGACTTTCTCCAAGTTGCCAATATTATCATTTTGGTTCATTCTTTGCTCATGTTCTTGGAGAGAACCAACGAGTTCATCGATCAAAAGTTCTGACAAATCTTTAGATTTTTCGATTGCTACAACGAAGTAATCAAATTTGGTGTAAACGAATGCAAAACTTTTTCCATTACTCGAACATCATCTAGAGTTTCACCGTTTCTTTTCATTCATTAGTCACCGTTTTCAAACGAGTGACATAATCACCAATATTTTCTGAGCTTTGCATTTTAGCATCTCGAACTCAGCTCTGAGTGATTGAAGACGTACCTTTTTAGCTTTTTGGACTCCTTGGAATGATTTCTGCAGAATCTCCCATGCTTCCTTTGAAGTCTTTGCATTTGAGATTTTCTCGAACGTGGATTTGTCAACACCTTGAAAGATAAAGAACAACACCGTCTTGTCTTTCTTTCAATTTTCTCTCAATGTCTTTTTCTCGACATCTGATAAGGCCGCTTCGATAGCTGCATCTACGGGTTCAGTATATCCATCTTCAATAATGTCCCGTAAATCATAAGAACCAAGCATCACCCTCATCTGGATGCTCCAATTCCCATAATTTGTCTTTGTCAATTTTGGAACTTGACGCTGAATCAAGTTAACCATTGCTTCATCAATTCACGAACAAACAAACCTTTGCTCTGATACCACTTGTTGGAAGCTTGATGGGCTCCAAATAAAACATGAAAATATTCACTAAAAAAAACTATTCTCAAGAGCTACGACTCTTTTTTTTTTCTCACATGTTGCACACACTTTTTTTCACACAATGTGCTATTGCACCTTTTTTATTTCACTTGATTCATAAATTACAATAGATAAGAGCTAGCCTTTATTTAGGCATCCTAAACTAACATTAACAAACATAGAAGACAATTAGTAAATAGAGGGAATGAAAAGTGTCCCTATATGTGTCCTAAATATAACAAATTAACACTAAAACTTTGACACCTCCTAATACATATGTATTAATATAAACAAAACAACACTCAAACTTTGACACCTACAATTCTAAATTATTAAGCAAATATTCAGAGCCTCACACGTTAATCTCCAAATGTCCAAAAGAGAGTTTGCTTTCTAACACTTCCCCTCAAACTCGACTTCGCATACCAAGCTTTTCTCTTAATCCTCGGAACACTTCGTTGTTCAGTGGTTTTGTAAAAATATATGTCAGTTGATCTTCTGTTCTGCAGAACACCAATTCCACAATTTTGTTTTTCACCTACTCCCGAATAAAATGACATTTTATGTGTTTGCTTCGACTGTGTGGCACTGGATTCTTTCCAAGTGATATGACAGATTTGTTGTCATCATATATTCTTGTCGGGCCTTCTTGTGCGTGATCGAACTCACTTAAAATATATCTCAACTGTATTGCTTGACATGAACTTGCTGTTGCAGCTAAATACTCAACCTCACATGTTGAAGGGGTCCATATCTTTTACCCAACAATTTCATAAATTTGTACAAAATGCGTTTTAGTCAAATATTCATACGCTTAAAACTAATAATGGAGGGAAGTATTTCTTAAATGAGTTTAACCAATACATAGGAGAAGTTAGGATATATCAATAAAGTTTTTTTTTATGGATACACCCAAACAAAATGGGGTAATTGAGAGAAAAACCTACCATTTAATGAAAGTAGCTAGATCAATAATGTTTGCAAGTTTTGTTTCTACTTCGTATTTTGGGGAAGCTATCCTTACAGTAACTTAATAAATTGTTCACTCTAAAAAGACTTTATTCAAATCTCCTTTCAGTACCCTTCATAGTTCCTTTTCAAACAATAAATTATTTAATTCTTTTTCCCTAAAGGTGTTTGGTTTTACTACATTTGTTCACAATAAGAAACCTTCCCAAAGTAAATTTGTTCTTAAGGATTTTAAATATATCTTTATGGGTTATTGTCCAAGGAAAAAATACAAGTGCTACTCTCTAATCTAAAAAAATTCTTTTTGACATATGATGTAACTTTTTTTTAATAATCAACCTTCCTACCCCAATAACATTTTTCCGAGGGGGTTAGATTTATCAGAGAAAAGTCATTGGGATCTAACAGTTTCTCTTCTAATAAGTCAAGAAATCTTTCTATTTCAATATATATATCCCATAATTTTGTTATTCTTTAAACAATCAACACTAATATTAGAATCTAACCCAACTTTTAGTCTAGGTCGTCAAAGGGAAGAGCTTATCATTGAAAGCCCTTTAAAGGTTTATGCATGCATGCTAAAAGCTCCTCATCAAGTTAATTATTTAACTTGGAATTTGGTCATGATAGGATCATGAACCTGGATTTGCCATTACACAATCATAAAGGAGTAAGAAATTATACCAAAGATCCAATTTCTAATTTCCTACCTAGTAAACAATTATCTTCTAGTTTTAAGGCTTTTATAGCGAAAATTGATGATGTTGAGATTCCAAAAAGACATTTATGAAGCATTGACTGATCTAACATGAAAAGGAGTTGTATTGGAGGAGATGAGAGCCTTAAAGAAAACAAAATTTGCGAAATGGTTGACTTACCAGGAGGAAAGAAGATAGTTAGCAATAAATGGGTCTTAACTATTATGTATAAAGCTAATAGGGAAGTGGAAAGATATAAAGCTCTGTTAGTAGCACAAGGATACACACAAACATATGGAATTGAAATAATGAGATTTTTGCTCCAGTGGTAAAGTTTAATTCCATACTTGTCCTTTTTCTTATTGCAACTAACTTTGAATGGAAAGTACACCAACTCGATATTAAGAATGCATTTTTTG
The DNA here is from genome assembly GCA_026413385.1 of Erythroxylum gracilipes. Taxonomy (NCBI): domain Eukaryota; kingdom Viridiplantae; phylum Streptophyta; class Magnoliopsida; order Malpighiales; family Erythroxylaceae; genus Erythroxylum; species Erythroxylum gracilipes. Next base: position 6,044,481 of record JANZLC010000200.1, read on the forward strand.
CATGGTAATCTTGAGGATGAAGTGTATATGAAGGTTCCACTTGGATTTAAAACAAATGAAGAGAAAAATAAAGTTTGAAAATTGAAGAAGTATATATATGGATTAGAGAAATCACCTCAAGCATAGTTCACTCTATTTAGCTCAACTTTGATTTGATTGGGATATCATCAAGTAAAAGTTGATCATACCATATTCATTAAACTGGAGAATTAGGTAAGAGAAGTGTCCTCATGGCATATGTAAACAATATAATACTCAAAGGAGATGATGGAAGTGGAAATTATGAAGCTCAAATGCAAATTGAAGGAAGAGTTTAAAGTTAGATTTAGGACCACTGAATTTCTTTCTTGAAATAGAAGTTATTAGGAGTAAAGAAGTTATTTTCGTTTCTAAAAGAAAATACACTTTTGACTTGATAAAGGAAACATGGAACTTGGGTTGCAACTTATAAGACCCCACTTGAGAAGGTGTGGAAAGGAAAATAATCAAGTCAAGATTCTCTAGTAGATGTAGGTAAATACCAGTACTTGGTTGGGAAGTTAATTTACTTGTCCCTTACATAGGAAGATGTTGCTTATACTATAGGTGTAGTAAGTCAATACATGCACTCACCTACTCAAAAATACATGGAATCTATGTAACACCCAAATACGCCCTGGGAGGATATGTGGATGCCACCCAAGACAGAACAAACAAACCGAAACACATTTCACACATGCATTTTTTTAGAATTTAAACTTAACACGCATAATATACATCTCATAATTTCAGAAACAAATTCAAAGAATATTACAGGCCCAAAAGTGTTAACTAAACACATGTTCATCAATACATAACCAG
>JANZLC010000200.1:6050876-6095650 GCA_026413385.1 Erythroxylum gracilipes
TTTTGGGCTGACCGCTTGCATGTATACCCTTTTAGGAGTTCTTGAACCAAGAGGATATTATCTCCAATATCCCTACCTGCCATGAATGCCCCTTAGTTGTCACTAATGAGAAAATGCAAAACTCCCTTCATTTTATTAGCCAGTATCTTGGCAATGATCTTATAGAGGAAGTTAGTGCAAGATATAGGCCTATAATCAGTCCAAGAAGTCGGATTTTGGTTTTTAGGGATAAGACAGAGGAAAGTCTTGTTGATTTCCTTGAGAAGAAAACCTGTTAAAAAGAATTCCTTGACTGCCTCTTTAACCATTCCACCTAAACACGACCAAGTTCTCTGGTAGAAGAAACCATTTAAACCATCCGGACCAGGTGCTTTGGATCCATTCATACCAAACACCACCTGATCAATTTCCTGATCCGAAACAGGGGTAGTCAAGCTGTAAGTATCATGGACAGGAATTTTGGATTTAACAAAGAGACTAAGATCAAGGTCATGCAGAGTGTGGGAAGAATCTGATCCCAGAAGCTTGCTGTAATATAAAAGGGCATCCTGAGCTATCTCTTCTTGACCAAATACCACCCTACCATCATCAGAAGTAATGTGGTTGATTCTATTAGAATGCCTGCGGGCTAGCACAGTATTGAAAAAGAATTTAGAGCATCGGTCCCCCTCCTTAATCCAGGAGATCCTAGACCTTTGTTTCATCAAAGAATGTTGATTTGCAACCACTTCCAGATATTTCTTAAGGGCCATTTTTTCAGCTGTAGCCAGATTTGTATCTAATGGGTGTTCAACCAAAGCTTGCTGTAAGGAGTGAAGGTTGTCCCTAGAAAGATCAATTTCCTTGGTCAAATTATGCCTTCTCTTCTGATTAAGGAGTTTCAATTCATGCTTTATGGCCTTGAGCTTCTGGATACATATATATTGCTTGGGCCCATAATAACTAAAATTCATACCTTTCTGAATGGCATCTTGAAAGCCCTCCACTTCAGCCAAGAAGTTATTGAATCTAAAGGGATGGGAGGATTTCAGGGAAGAGAAAAGATCCATGAGCTTAATGGGAGTATGGTCCGAAATACCCGGGTCTAGGAATTTAACATGACTGAGGGGGAAAGAGGAGAGCCAATCCCCATTAACCATCAATCTGTCCAGTTTTTTCCTTATATGCCAATGAGCACTTTGCTTGTTGGACCAAGTATATTTATGGCCTGAAGCCTGGAGATCCATCAGCTCAATAACTTGTATGCAATCAAAAAGATCTGAGTTATAATTCCTTAGATTACATTACCTTCTGCTTCAGATCTGAATAGGGTGGGGTTAAGGTCTCCCCCAATCATCCACGGGGAAGTGATTGTGGGCTTGATTCTCCTTAAGAAGCTCCAGATTTCTGTTCTTTGAAAAGCAGCATTGAAGCCATAAATGAAAGTAGCAATAATCTCTTTATTCTCCGATTTAAAACCCAATCTTTGTGTGCAAAATTTGAGAGGTTATGACATATAGCAGATGTCAATCTTGATCCATAATTATTAATTTTTTAATTGAAAAATTAAAGATAAATTAAAAGAAGTTTTAATTTATCTAATACTAATACTAATACTAATTATAATTATAATTATAATTTATATCATTGTCAATATATTAGAAATCTAATAAGTCACACATAAAGAGTAGTTTAAAAGATAAAAATTAATTTCAAAATTAATTTCAATTAAGTTAGAATTAATTGTAAAATTTGAGAAACTTTAGAAATCAAATATGAGATATTTGAATTTATTAAAATAAATTAATTATAGTTAGAGTTTGACTTTAACTATAATTGAAATATTTAATTTCAATAAAGATTAAAACCCTAATTTTTTTTCTATTTATAAAAATAAGCATAAGGATGCTAATACTTTTTTTAATCCCTCTCTAAGAGTTGAATGTCTTTTACTACTTTGTGGATACTGTTAGACGTTGAACGTGTAAACAATTGTCATTTCAAAAAAAAAAATCGAAAGTATTTCAATACAAATATCAAATCATATACAATTTTATATTTTATGACGTGTTTTTCAAGTTATTCAATTATTAAAATATAATAAAAATCGTAAAAAAATTTCGCTACATATACCCGTAATTTGATCACAATTGGTTTCCTAACAACTTATTAAGATATAATTCTGAATACAACTAAGACTCCTCCTCAATTCAAAGATGATTTTACCGGCCAATCCAGGCAAACTCCGTCCTGTCATTGGAGACATCAGAATTCCGAAACGAAAATGTCCTGTTCTGTATTGCATTTTAGTTTCTTTTTTCAGTAAGCTCCATTTCAATCGTTTTCCTTATTTACAAACGGGGACAGGAAATAAACTTAGCGATTTTGTTAGTTCTGATGTTGACTGAATTGATATGAAAGAACACATGCCTGCATAGTATGTTTGGGGTTGGGGAACAAATTTAACCTATAAACTTATTCTAACAATCAGATCTTTTGACTTTCCAACTTAAATAAATTAGATCAATTTATGTAAGTATAGTTAATCTTGTATTTTGCAAAATTGTTACCAAAGTGACAACTCCCTGAAATACACAATGGCTATGTAACAAGTTTTCAGAAAACGGTGAAATTGCAGTTCACGAGTTGATCATCAGTATATCCTTTAAGCCTTAGCAAAAGGCATTTTATGGACCATATGATTGAAATGTTAGTGTATAATTATGGTAATAAGTAATGTAAGTGAGAAGGAAGACATAATAATTAAATAAATGAGAAGATAAAATTGTGATAGAAAAAGATATGACTAGTTTGCCGGAAGAGATTTATACTTAAAATAGTATATTTTATAGAAATTCCAAAATAAGCTATTTAATTTATAACCTTTATTTTTATAAAATTATAACAACATCATGATTCAATTTAAATATAATATGAACACATTTGATGAATATGCAATTTTACTTAAAACTTGCATATGAAAAGATAAAATCAATGATTAAAAAAACCTGTTTGGCTATTTTAACCATAAAAATCTTGGACCGTCCAACTTTTTGATTCAGTTTTTTACTTTCCAGTTCAATTTATTTCAATAACTTTTGTTATTAAAAATCAATCAATTTATTAATCAATCAGCCATTTTTTAAAATTAATAAGATCTTATAAATAAAAATAAATCAATTAATTTTTATTTGAGAATCATGTTTTTATTTAAACTTTAAATTTTATAATATCTTTCCTTAATCTTATTTAATCTTTTAAACATTAAATTTCTTGTTTTATCATATTAAATTTTAGTTTAAATTTCGGTCTAATTTTTAAAACATCGGATAAAATCCAATTTCATTTCACATGTTTCATGATTAGCTAATAAGAAATTCAGTTCGCGAGTGGAAAAATGAAGATCCCTGGAGCAATAATTTCATGTCAAACAAATATTTTATAATAAAACAGTGGAGAAAATACAGAATGGAAAAAACAGTACATTAAACATACTTCCAAAGAGAAACTCTCGAGCTGACGTCCCACGCTGTCATATATGATATTAGATGAGGAACAATTAGCTGAAAGACCAGCCATCGATGAAGTGTTAAAAATTAATTCAAAATGCGATATGTATACGTAAGGGCGGTTTGATGTTGCCTGAGCTGGGTGAGGTCCCGTGGAATTGGAATATCTGGTATAGACGGGACTCATGGGAGTGTGGGCTTGGGCAATTCAGGATATTCGGGAACTTCTGGCTTTGGAATTTCTGGTAGCTCAAGTTTTGGCAATGCTGGGACTTCAGGTTTTGGGATTTCTGGAAACTCGGGCTTTGGTATAGTTGGAATCTCAGCCTTTGGTAGCTCAGGTATTTCAACCTTAGGAATTGCAGCTGGTATCTCAAGTTTTGGTAGCTCAGGTACTTCAACTTTAGGAATTGCGGGTATGTCAAGCTTTGGAAGCTCAGGTATTTCTGGCAGTGTTGCTTCGAGAAGATTGCGGGTGCTCACTCGGATAGCATGTGAAGTCATCAGTGACAAGTTGATGAGCAGGAGAGGTAAGAATATGGATGGGAAGCGAAGAATGGCCATAGCTTGGAGCTGAAGATGGATGAGAGAACTGACACTTGGGGGAAAATTGCAAAATAAGTTGGTGTTTTCTTGTGATTGCAGTGTGTTGTTTAGCACATGTTGTGTGATTTTATAGAAGTGGGAAGTGGAAAATGGTAGAGATCAACTGGTAGCTGGTAAGAAATCTACTTCACCTGGTAGGTTCAACTCCTCACCTTACGTCGATTACGTCCTGTTTTAGTCGATAGATCTGTTCTACGGTATAACTACTTTGAAAGTCTACGTTTTCATATGTGATTAGTTGGAAGCCTTCATAGTAAGTTCCTGTCTGAGTTGATAATTTCCAAGCATTGCAAACACAGAGTTTGGGTGGTATAAGTTCCAAGCGCTGAAGATGAGAAGTTAGTTTAATCTTGTTCATGCACAAACCTTTACTAGCAAATCTCAAAGTTTAACAGCCATATAAAGCCTTGAAAGATGACAAAACCAGAGATTATTTTGTGTTTTAACACCAGAGAGGCAGCATCAGATGTTGGATGTTGGGCGCCTAACGCTAACGCTAACCCACCTAAGAAACAAAATTGTAATTTCCATCGCCCACCGCTAAAAGACGAGGGATAGGTGCTGATGACAACATATAACAATTAATTTAATTTTGGTTCCCCTTTTGTTTTCAAATAAAAACAAAATTTTATTTAATTGTTATGTTTTTATTATTAATGATAATTATATATTAGATCAAATCTAAAAATAAATTATTTTTAATTAATTAAATTTATTTTAATCTTTTATATAATATTATTAATAAAAATCATTTTATTATATTAAAATAAATACTTTTAAAATTAAATTTATTAAAATAAATCTTTTTACAATTAATTTTATTAGTATATTAAATTTTATTTTAAATATAATTTAGTTATTAAATCAATTTTTTTTAAAATGTATATATTTTGAAGATATTTGAAATTTAATTATATTTATTAATAATTTTCAAAATTAATTTTATTTAAATTAATTAAATAATTTTATTAATAATTTTAATTTAATAAATTAGATTATTCATAATTCTTATTAATAATTAAATAACATATATTTAGTTGATAGTAAATTAGATTATAAAAAACAGAAACAAAAAATAAAAATCACTTTTGTGGATTTTATAAATTGTGAAAACCAAAAGAAATCAAAACCAAAAAGAAAAATAAAAAACTCAAACAAATAGATTTTTCTACTAAATTTGAAAACAAAAACAGAACCAAAAAAAAGAAACAAACAGACCCTAAGTTTATGTTATTTTAAGACCACATAAAGTTTATAATTTGGAATTAAAGTATGTCGGATTTGTTAACACAAAATTGGTTGAATCATTATGTTATTCAATTCCAAATATTATATTTAAATTGCAATTACTTATAATTTGATGCTAATGAATTGTAATATTATCAGTAAGGATAGCAATGGGCTAACCCCAATTTTTTAAAAATATTTTTTAAAAGATTAAAAATGTGAAACAACTTTTTTTAATTGGGTCTAGTTCTAGCCTACTCAGACCCAAGCTTATCTGAAACTCAACTTTTCTAAGTAAAATGATATTGTTTTGCTTAGAATAAATAGACCTTGAGTCAGTATGGGCCGGAGCCTGACCCATGGGTCAACCATTGAAAACAACTAAATTTAAGCTCTTGGGCCAAGAATTGACATCCCTAATATTATGGATAAACTAAAGATCATTGCTATATAATGTTTTGAAATCGCCCAAAGGTGGTTTGTTTATTTTATAGTTAATGAGCATAAATGTAGGTAATGTATGTCCATAATTAGTTGTGTTTAGATATGCAAAGATAGTACATATTTTTAGTTGGTCTATGTATAATTATCGAATTATGTATAAATTAAGCATCGTTATGTGTTGTATGTTATGTTAATATATTACCCCAAGGTGAATATTAATATACAATTGCTAAAGTTATATATGTAGTATGTTGTTCTATGATTCAAAGCATTAATACTAAGTTGTATTTTCCTGCAACACCGATTGCTATGTACTCAAATCTCTTCTCTCTTTCAGTGTTTAATATACTGAACTTCTTTGAATGGAGTGAATAAATCCAATTCTACATTGGGTTTTTGACTTGGATTTGGCACTCAAAATTAAAAAACTAGCAACTCTGCATGTTTTGAGAAATGATGAGGAGAAAGTCCATTTTAACAACTGGAAAAGGTCAAATAGGTTAAGTCTGATGTATATGAAGAAGAAAATTGTTAGCAATATTAAGTCTGCTCTTCCAAAAATTGAAAGCGTGAAGAAATTGCTAGAATGTGTGGAAGGGTGCTCCCAAACTGTTGACTAGTCTCTTGTTAGGACTCTTATAGGTATGTTGACCACAGTGAAACTTTAATAGACCACGTATTATACATGAACATGTCATTGGGATGACAAACATTGCAACAAGACTTAATTCTTTAGGAATGGATGTGGATGAGAACTTCCTTATGTAGCTCATCTTGAACTTGTTACCATTTAAGGATGGTCTCTTCCAAATGAACTATTATAACATGAAGGACAAATAGAATATGCATGAGTTGCACAATATGTTGGTTCAAGAAGAGATTAAACTCAAGAACCAAGGAAGTCACTCCATTAATTATATCAAGAATCATGGAGCTAGTAAAAAAGGTGGAAATAAGCATGGGAAGAAAGTGAAGGAACTCCTGAAAGTTAGTAGGGAATCCCCTTAATTCATAAAAAAGAACAAGATGAATGAAAATGTCATTTCTATAGGAAGGTTGGGCATTTCCATAACGAATGTTCCAAACATAAGGCATGGTTTGAGGAGAGAGGTAAGCTTAGTGCTTATGTATGTTACGAAATAAACCTTGTTAAAGTTCCTTTTAATACCTAGTGGATTAATTCTGATTGTACCATTCATATTTCTAATACCATACAAGGATTACTTGTTAACTAAACCATAAGACCAAATGAAATATTTGTCTACATAAGCAAAGAAATAAGAGTTCCAATGGAAGCCATTAGGACTTATTGCTTAATCTTAGACATTGGATATCATTTGGACCTACTATATCTAGAAATTTGGTTTCTTTATCCAAAATTGGTAGATCTGGATACTCATTCAAATTTAGTTACGGTAGTTTCAGTTTGTATAAATATAACCACATAATTGGTGGTGGTGTACTATGTGATGATTTATATAAATTAAACTTTGACGTTGTTTATACTGAAACTTTATTGACTTTGAATCCCAATATTGGTATCAAACATAGTTTGATTAATAATATATCCGCTTACTTATAGCATAAATTTTTGGGACACATTTTCAAAATAGTTTGAAAGATTAGGAAAGAATGAAATACTTCATGATATTGGAGTTTTATCTTAACTTTTGTGTGGATTGTATTAAAGAAAACAAACAAAACACACAATAAAGAACAGAACCACAAGAAGCACCCAGCTTTTTGAAATAATTCAAATTGATGTGTGTGGACCATTTGACATATCGACATTAATAAAGAAAAATATTTTATCACTTTTATAAATGACTATTCATGTTATGGATATGTCTATTTGTTCTATGATAAATCTTAGGTTGTAAATGCCTTAAAGGTGAATGTTAATGAGGTTGGAAGATGATTAGATAGAAAGGTGAAGATAGTCAGGTCTGATAGGGGTGGTGAATATTATAATAAGTATGATTGAAGTGGTTAAAATCTTGGTCCTTTTATTAAATTCCTTGCAAGACATGATATTTATGCATAATACACAATTTCGGGCACACCACAATGAAATAGTGCATTAGAATTATGTAATAGAATTTTATTAGATATGGTTAGGAGTATGATGTGCAATTCATCTTTACCCTTTTTTTAAGACATATGATCTAATAACTACTATACATGTATTGAATAGGGTTCCTAGTAAAGCAGTTCTGAGGATTCCTTTTAAACTGTAGAATAGGAGGAAACCTAGTTTGAGGCATCTACTTGTTTAGGGTTGCCAGGAAGAAATTAGGTACTATAATCCACATAAAAAATAAATATAAAAACAGTCATTGCTTTTTTACTGGTTATCTAGATAAGTTTAAAGGGTTTAGATTTTATTATCATATCTATACTACAAAAATTATGGAAATTGGGAAAGTCAGGTTTATTGAATGTGGTGAGACTAGTGCCAGTGAAACACCACATTAAGTAGATATTCAAGAAATAGGAGTGCAAATCCCTATATTTGTATAAGACCTTATGGCTTATACATCTACTCAATTTATTGTTTTATGAGTTATTAAACCGTCTAATAATCATAAAGAACAACAAATTAATGAACTCGCTGTTCATAATGAAATTGAAAATAAAATGAATTAACTTATAGTAGAAGAAACATAATAAATGGCATTATAAAGGTCTCAAAGAGGAAGAAGACCAGTTACTTCTGATGACTACGGTATATCTACACGAGTCTAAAAATGACTTGGGAATTGAGAATGACCCAGTGACTTTTTCACAAACTATAAGCAGTGAAGTTTCTGATATGTGGTTAGATTCCATGAAACATGAGTTCAAATCCATATAACAAAATGGTATTTGGGACCTTATGGAATTGCTAGAAGGTTCCAAAAGAATTGGTTATAAGTGGGTCTTTAAGACCAAACATAACTCTTTTAGTAATCTAGAATGTTACAAGGCCAGATTAGTTCCTAAAAGATTTACTCATAAAGATGAAATAGATTATAAGGATACTTTCTCATCAGTTTTTAAAAAGGATTCACTTAAAATTATTATGATTTTAGTGGTTTATTATGATCTGGAGATGCACCAAATGGATGTCAAAATTGCCTTTCTAAATGGAGATTTAAAGGGAAAAGTTTATATGAAACAACCATTAAGGTTCGTAAAGGCTAAAAAAGAACATATGGTGTATAAATTGAAGAAATCAATATATGGACTTAAACAATCTTTTTGGCAATGGTATCTTAAATTCAATGATATTATTGCTTTCATTGGATTTAAGGAAAACACTGTTGACTAAGAGTAAGTCTATTTTTCTTCTCTTGTATACTAATGACAACTTACTTGTAACTAATGATCTTGGTCTATTAAGTAAGACTAGGAAATTTTTCTCTAGTTATTTTGAAATGAAAGATATGTGTGAGGTAAGATATGTGATTGGAATAGAAATATTTTGTGATAGATCACAAAGATTACAAGGTTTGTGTTAGAAAGCCTATATTAATAAAATGTTAAAGAGATTTAGGATGAACAAGTGTTCAGCATCACCCATTTCAATTTAGAAAAGGGACAAGTTTAGCCTCATGCAATGTATAAAAAGTGATTTGGAACAGAAGCAAATTGAATAAATTCCCTATGCATCTGTGGTTGGGAGTCTAATGTAAACTCAAACATATATGAGACCAATTATAAGCTTTGTAGTGGGAATGTAGGGGAGATACCATAGTAAACTTGGTATGGACCACTGGAAATCTATAAAGAAAATTATGAGATATCTGTATTGAATTAACGAACATAAGCTCACTTTTTGGAGGTCTGATCATCTTGAGGTGGTTGGATATTCAGATTCAGACTTTGTTAGTTGTATAAATACAAGAAAATCCACATTTGACTATATTTATCTATTAGTTAGAGGAGTCATCTTATGGAAGAGCACAAAGCAGTCTGTAATCACTACATCCACTATGGATGTTAAGTTTGTGGCATGTTTGAGGCCATGATTCAGGCTGTATAAATTTATTTTAAGGCTTAGGATTGTTGACAGTATAGTCAAGCTGCTGAAAATTTCCTATAATAATTTTGTAGCAGTTTTCTTCTCCGAGAACGATAAGTATTCTAAAGGTGCTAAACACATGGAACTAAAATACTTTATTATTAAGGAGGAGGTTCAAAAAAAAAATGTAGAGTGACAATATAGCATATTAGTACTAATCTTATGTTAATTGGCTCTTTAACAAAAGGATTACCACCCAAAATATTTTCTACTCATGTAAAGAGCATGGACATTATGTGTACTAATGAGTTTTAGACAATAATATCATATTGGCTTTTATTATATATTTGATACTCTTTACGCATTAATGAATATATTATTTTTGAATTTTTTGTTTTCTTCTTTATGTATTTGATTGCAATGTATGTTGTTGAAAACAAAACTAAATGAGTCCTTTAAAAAAAGGGGCATTAATGTTAAATCCCATTATGTACTTCCCATTTATAATTGTGATTAAGGAGAAGGGCTAGTATAGTGGTACATAGAAAGGAGTATGTTGAATTAATAGTGTATGACAGTCCTGATCCTTATTAATGTTAAACTTGATTATGATTATTGATGATACCAGTATATGTGAATGGTGACTATTTATACATTATGATTATGACAGCCTACATAAAGTCAATAGGAGAATGTTTAGTCATTTAAGTGACTTACATGTTAAAAGGCAGTTAGGGGATCTGATAATTCATTAAAGGAACTTTTGGCTATTGTGATGGGAAGTTTTAAACTGACTAAGGGATGTCAATTACTAAAGTGTAGGTTCCATCTCTGCCTATTGAGTTCTTTTCTCATTGTATACCATCAAGAACATAAGTGAGACTGGAAGGTTAGGAAAGACAGATTAACTAAGCAATTTACATCTATAATCATTTTTGCATTACTGAGTGATGAAAAAAGGTCGGTATTTAAAATTTGTCTGTGTATTGAAGTAGAATTCTAAATATGAATGTATATATATGAGTTCTATAAATTTCAAGATCCAACCATATTTATAAAATTATTTATAATGGAATATGCATTTCAATGCTTACGGCCAGGGACGGAGCTACAATGGGGGCAAGTGGGGGCACTTGCCCCTACTGGCTCTAACAAATTTCATGTAAAAAATTATTATTTTAAGTTTTGCCCCCACAAAAAAAAATTTTTTGCTCCCATTAAAATTTTGTCACCATTAAAAATAAAATTTTGTCCTTATTAAAATTTTGCCCCCACTTAAAAAAATTTATGGATCCGCCCCTATTTACAGCGCTTTGATTTGACAAGGCTAAGTTGGTATTCGTCTTTCTTAGGCCTTCACTCAGATGAATATTCAAATTAGTTCAATGAAATATTGGTTGCTCACAGTGTTTCAACGCTTAACTGAGATTCCTCTGATATTGTCATGTCTTCCTTTGGTTTTTATGGTATTTTCGAAATGGCCTTCAGTTTAACACTATTAGTTTTGATCCTGCTTCTGTCTCTCTAGATTAAGTGAATTTATGTAGTTGTTGCAGCTAACTCATTTTCCCAGGAAACTCTTCATATAATTATTCCTTTGCTAAAAGGGCAAATTCGACCCTAATATTTACATTTAAATATAAATTAGACTGACATTTTAGAATGTTCAAAAGTAAAACCCAACACTTTAAAAATATTAAAATTGAATCTTTTATAAACATAAAACCGATAGAGGCATGACTCCATCAATCTTCTGTCATGTCATTAACGGTATAACTTCACAATATCTACATGTGTGTCACATGACTACGTGAGATTCATCTAATTTAAAACTAGCCAAATTTAAATTATTTTAAACAAAATTTATTTATTTTTATCAATCTTAAATTAAATTAATTACACTAATATAATATAATTAATCATAATCTAGACTTTAATATTGTCAAAACCCCAATTTTTCCTAGTTAATCTGCATTAATCAATTTTTCCTTAACCCTAAAATATAATGTAACGTTAGGATAAATTTTCTTTTTTTTACCCTCCTTAAGATTGTAAGCCTTCACTAGATATTTTAAAGATAAATGTTGATGGCAGTTGGGACAAGTACCAAAAATCTCTCTTAAGTTTGATAATTATTTTAAGTGGTATTTTATACCCTTGCAGCCAATCATTTGGATACAATTTGATATATGATATTATTATTTAATTAATAAAAGGCATTCTTTATTTTTGTATATTTAGTTAATTATATTTGATGTTTTAATAATGAAGATAAAATTCATGGAATAATTAATATGTAATGGAAATTATGATGAGATCATAATTGTAATATTCAATTTACATTTACGTATTATTCCTAAATACTCCTAGTTGCAGTTTCATCATGACGAGATATTGTTGAAACGGAAAAATTAGCACACATTATGTTTCTATCTTATGAAGAAAGTAATTGATCTCATAAATTAAAGTATAGAGATACTTAAACTAATATGTGAGTGATTATTAGAGAATAAGTCATTGAACTGACCCGACTACGAGAATCCCAAATAGAATATTACTTATGTGTTTGTGGATTTCCTCATAATGATGGTTGTATAATTGATCCTTAGACTTAAGATTACCAAAGTATCTCGTGTAGGAATCACTGTGTTTTGATGCTATTTATGAACCGTGCTATGATGATTCAGTCTATAATACTTGGATGCAATATGAGCTATTCGAAGATAGTTGACTAAGTTAATATAGGATTCGTTACTCTAAAGTAATTAAAGAGAACATTATATTGTTCTTGATTAGTAGTGATTTATGGAATTCTCTTGCTATAGTGAATTGACATTTGAAAAAGGCATTTTCAAATTTTAATTATAAATCAATTACTAATTAATAAAAATGAATATGATTGGACCAAAAGAGTAGACATTATATTCATACTCTATCCAATTAGAATATTAGATGACGAAATGATTAAATTATACATGATAACCATGCATAGACAATTTAAGTCAAACCACCTTAACATTCCTGATATTTGAGTGGTCATGACATATTACTAAACGTTAATTTTGATTTATGATTATAAATTAATTAATTAGAGAATTAAAAATACATTAAAATGAGTTTAATTTATTTGATTTTAATTAAGAATTAGAATTATAATTTATAATCGTTGCCAATATATTAGGAACTTAATGAGTCACACATAAAAGAGCAATTTATGAAAGAAAAAATAATTTAATTAAGTTTGACTTAATTATAAAATTTGAAAAACTTTAGAGATCAAATATGAGATATTTGATTTTATTAAAATTAAATTAATTAGAATTTGATTTTAATTATAATTAAATAATTTAATTTAATAAAATTTAAAACTCCTAATGATTTTTCAATTAATAGGATGAAAATTTAGAAGCCAGGACTTTTCTTTTTTTTCCCTCTCAAAAGTCTTGAAAAATTGCTTTAATGGATATCGTTAGAAGTTGGATGATTGAATAGCTCGTGATTGACACAGTGAAAAATTTGTCAAAAGATTTCAATAGGAAATGTGAATCAAATATGATTCATACTTTACAATTCTTGTTGTTTTTCAAGTTATACAATTATCAAGATCTGATTAGAATCTATAAAATTTTGTAAGTTTTAAGATCCTGAATATGTATATGCCACTATTTTGTTTGTATATGCCACTGTTCTGGAGAATTGTTTTCTATAGGCATTGTGTATATTCTAGCTTCTCGTATTTGACTTTAAAAATTAGGATTATGCTTGTATGTTCCTTGTTTCTGTTACTAGCTGTGTTTAGGCATGAGTGCATCTATGAAAATCTAAACTCTTGAAAGCATGTATATGCATTTACTGCCTGTCTAGTTGTGTTCTAGAATTGATGAATCAGACTTCCATATTCATGTTTCTTTTCTGGAAATTTATTTTGTCTTTTTTATTTTCTCCCATCTGATTACTACCTTTGTTTTGTGTCTTTGAAAATCACCATTGGATCTTAAAACCAGTGGTGATTTGACACTGGTTAAAACTAATTAAAGCCTCGCATCCCCAAAACCACTAGGTTTCTCATAATTCCAAGTGTTGTTAGCATTGCTAGATATCACTGGACGACTGTAAAAAAATATCTTAAAGCATTTAAGAAGAACTAAAGATGTTTTCTTGGTCTATGGAGGAGTTGACTGAGAGTTCAGGGATATTCAAATGATAGTTTCCAGTCAGATCCCAATGATAGCATATCACAATTAGGGTACATCTTCACAATAAATGGTGGTGTTGAAAGAGTTCCAAACAACCAAACATTGCAGCTTCAACGACTGAAGCGGAGTACATTTCATTGCTAGAGGCTGCATAGGAAGTAGTTTGGATCAAAAAGATCATCACTAAACTTGGAGTGGTTCCTAGCGTTCTTGAGCCTATAGTACTGTACTGTGACAACAACAGTGCTATTGCACAAGCAAAGAAACCAAGGTCTCATCAATGATCCAAACATGTACTTAATAAATTTCACTTGATCAGGGAGATAGTGGAGAGGAAAGACATAGTATTACGGTGAGTTGCCACAAAACAGAATCTTGTAGATCCTTCTATTAAGTCATTGCCTCATAAGAGACATGATTGACATATGGATGGATATGGTATTAGATAGGCAATTGGCATTAGTACAAGTGGGAGATTGTTCGTTTATGCCCTTGCAACCAATCATTTGGATGCAATTTGATGTATGAAATTATTATTTAATTAATAAAAGGCATTCTTTATCTTTGTGTATTTAGTTAATTACATTTGATGTTTTAATAATAAAGATAAAATCCATTAAATAATTACTATGTAATTGAAATTATAATGAGATAATAATTGTGAGATTCAATTTACATTTACATATTATTCCTAAATGTTCCTAGTTGCAGTTTCATCAAGACGGGATATTGTTGGAACGGTAAAACTAGCACACATTATGTTTCTTTCTTATGAAGAAAGTAATTGATTTCATAAATTAAAGTATGGAAATACTTAAACTAATGTGTGTGTGATTATTATAGAATAAGTCACTTAGATAACCCGACTATGAGAATCCTAAATGGAATATTACTTATGTGTCTATGGATTTCCTTATAATGATGGTTGTATAATTGATGATTAGGCTTTGAGATTACCAATGTATCTCATGTGGGAATTACTGTATTTTGATACTACTTATAAACCGTCCTAGGATGATTCAGTCGGTAGTACTTAGATGCAATATGAACTATCTGGTTGAGTAAGTCAATACAGGATTTATCACTCTAAAGTAATTAGAGAGAAATTCTATTGTTTTTCATTAGTAGTGATTTGTGGAATTCTTTGGCCAAAGTGAATTGACATTTGAAAAAGGCGTTTTTAAATTTCAATTATTAATTAGTAAGAATGAACATGATTGGACCAAAAAAATAGACATTATATTCACACTTTGTCTGCTTGGAATATTATATGACAAAAGGATTAAATTATACATCATAACTATGCATAGATAG
The DNA here is from genome assembly GCA_026413385.1 of Erythroxylum gracilipes. Lineage (NCBI taxonomy): Eukaryota > Viridiplantae > Streptophyta > Magnoliopsida > Malpighiales > Erythroxylaceae > Erythroxylum > Erythroxylum gracilipes. Next base: position 6,066,155 of record JANZLC010000200.1, read on the forward strand.
GTTAAGTCAAAACACTTTTACATTCCTAATATTTGGGTGGTTATGACATGTTGCTAGACATCAATCTTGATGTATGATTATAAATTATTTAATTAGATAATTAAAGATAAATTAAAAGGAGTTTTAATTTATCTTATTCTAATTGTGAATTAGAATTAGAATTTATAATCATTGCCAATATATTAGGAACTTAATGGGTCATACATAAAAGAGCAAATTGTGAAAGAAAAATTAATTCAATTAAATTAAACTTAATTATAAAGTTTAAGAAACTTTAGGGATTACATATGAGATAAAAATAAAAATCTTAATAATTTTTCTATTAACAGGAAGAAAGTTTAGAAGCTAGCACTTTTCTTTTCTTCCTCTCAAAAGTCTTAAGAAATTGCTTTTGTGGATACCATTAGAGGTTGGACGATTGAACAGATCGTGGTTGACACGGTAAAGAATTTGTTAAAAGATTTAAACAGGAAACACAAATTAGATATGATTCATACTTTACAATTCATATTGTTATTCAGGTTATATAATTATCGAGATTCGATTGGAATCTGTAATATTTTTTTTCACTGCTCCTTTGATTTGATCATGGATGGATTTCAACATTAAGAAATGGCAAGGGGATTTAATATTTATGAATTCTTCTCCGGTAGTTGTTAATTCGACTAGCCAAGGATTTTCAAAAACCATCTGCTTATATTTGAAGGAAAAAAGTTAATTATAAATGAAATTATTGTTATTAACATTATAAATAATAAAATTTTATTTCATAAATATGTTTTTATTGATTAATAATATTTACTAAAAATATCTAATAATAATTATATAATTAATTCTTCTTTAAAACATATAATTATGAAGAGAGAATTTAATGAGAAGAGAATCGGGTGGTGGAGAAAAGAATCGGGTGGAGAAGATTTTTGAATCTTTAGATTATTTGATTTTAACTTGATTAAATATTTTTAAATTTTTAATAATTATTAATATAATTTATAAATTAAAAAAGTGAAAAATAATTTTACTGTGATGAAGAAATGCTCTTATTTCGTCATAGTCTTGATGTGTACAGAAAAAGGAATATGAACCTAGGGGACTGCTTTTGGCTACTGACTATTTGGGAATCTATAACAGAATTGACAGCTAATGCAATTCTATTACAGAAGAAGCTAATAGTGCTATGTACAGGAAGACAAGGAATGAAATAAGAAGATAAGAAATGAAATAAAGGGTTCTTGTATTTAGTCTCATGTGCTTGGTCCGAATTTGTTGGTGTGAGTTATTATTGGGTCTTGGGTCAGCCCACCCCTACTCTCTTATCACTATGAATCCTGGGTCACCCGACTCTCTTATCAACCCCTTCAAGTCGGAGCTTAGGAGAGACAGACGGATCCGCACTTGAGATTTAGGTCTACGAACATGAGTGCGGTGAGGGGCTTTGTGAACAGATCTGCGAGTTGGTGTCGGCTGCGTACATGCTGGAGATCTAGAAAACTCGAGTTCGCCGCATCGTGCACTAGATAGAGATCAATCTCTAGGTGTTTCGTTCTTTCGTGGAAGATGGGGTTCTTCGAGATGTAGATCGTCGCCTGATTGTCGTAGTATAAAGGTATGACTCCTTTGCTCTCCACTTGAAAACACCTTAGTAATTGAGCGATCCATTTTAGCTTACACATAGGTGATGCTAAACTTCTATATTCTACCTCTACTGTAGATCTGCTAACAGTTTTTTTCTTTTTCGTTTTCCATGAGATGGGAGATTTTTTGAGGAATATACAAAACCCAGTCAAGGACCGTCGGTTGAACACACAGCTTGCCCAATCTGCATCGGAGTAAGCGGTGAGTTGTAGATTTGGATCTGAAGCGTAGAATAGGCCTTGATTCTGTGTTCCTTGATTAAGTTAAACGGACCTTCTCAGGTTAAAAAGGACCCTTAGCTTCGCCCATATTCGTTTAACGGACTTTACGTCCATTTAACGGATCTTCTCGGATAAAAAAGTGCTCCAAGGCCCGACAATGTCCATTAAACGGACATTCACGGGACAACTTCAGTAAATCACGACTTTTCACCCTTTTTGAGGCAGAATCTCACTTTGGGGTCTTTATGAAAGTTTTCTATCTGGAAGTCTTCTTTCTAATGGTCTAAGAACAAACTCAATCCGACATCTATATTGAAAGCTATGACAATCGCACCAAGACATGTTACTGCATGATTGAGGACTTAAACATGTTAGATTCTTTTGGTCATAACTCTCTCATCCGACCTCCAAATGAAGTGATTCTTGAAGAAATAGATTTTTAAGACATGTATCTTTCTCTCCAAAAAAATTGGTATCTTTTAGAGTTGTTTTGGAAAAGTTTGATGGAAATAAAATGAGGAATTGGTTGGGAGAGCATGATTAGGGTATGAATACTCTTTAGCTTTTTAAGCATATCTTGTGCTATAGAGCTCCGATTGAGATGATTCTTTATTCAAAACAAACTAGAGACATGAAGCTACAATTTTTATGAAGAAGTCAAATTGAAATTCTGGTTTGAAGATTTCCAAATTCTGTTCACAAATTAGGAGAAATGAGTTTGAGCATGGTGACTGATTTGTGTGAGCACACCATTGAACATGTTGCGAGGAAATTTTTGGGATGCTATGAGAATGAAGATAAATCTATGATAGTTAAAGAGATTACAAGGAACCGCGCTCAAGTATTATGGTATTCTGAAGAGTTGGATTCTGAAATCAAGCGGGATCCAACAGTTGGGATCCTGTTTAGAAGGTAAGTGGCAGTAAGGAGGGCTTCCCCCCAATATTAATTATGTAAGCTGGCTGTAAATAGTAAGGCTTTTGTTATTTACAATAGGTTTTTGTGTTTTATCTCTACTACCCCATTTTGTTGTGGGGAGTATGGACAACTCTTCTGATGTGCTATATCCATGTCTGTAAAATACTTTCTGCATTCATTGTTTATGAATTCTCTCCCGTTGTCTGTTTGTATCTTTAAGACCTTTGTCTCATATTGCTTTTCAATGGTTTTGATGAATTGGGTTATGGTGGGTTGTGTTCTGTCTGTGTTTGAGTAAAAAGGTCCAAGTGGCTTTAGAGAAGTCATCTACAATGGTTAGGAAGAACTGTGATCCATTTAGGGTGGGCATCCTATATGGTCCCCATAGGTCCATGTGTAGAATTTCAAAGGGCTTAATAGTTCGAATTTTGTGTTTAGGGAAGAGTTTTCTGTGAAGTTTTGCCATAGGACTAATTTGACAATTGGATAAATGAAAATTTGAAATTTTAATCTCATTGATGTGTCTCATTTTCTCCTTGGACCTACTATACCAAACATTGAAGGAAATAGAAGCATTAAAAACTACATTATTAGTTTTGTAGAAGTCTAGAGGAGGACCTTTCAAGGTTCTTGAGGGTAATAAGTTGTTTGTCGTTAGCTCATACAGTCAACTTCTGGCCTCAATAACTGCCATCACACTATTAGTCAGTAGGTCCTAAAAAAATAGGCTATTAGATACAAAAATTACAGCAATGTCATTCTGTGTAGTGAGTTTATTCACAGATAATAGGTTCTTGAAAAAATTTGGAATGTGTAGAATTCTATCGAGAGCTATTTTGTCACCAATGGTAATCTGACATATGTGTTTTACTTATTGCTTTGTGTCATCTGGGAGTGTAACAGGCTCATATATGTTGTTTATTTCAAGCTCGTGGCAGTAGTCTAGGTTTGTGACCATGTGTGATGATGCACCCGATTCAGTTAGCCATATGCATTCATTATCTGCATTATGAACATAAGTGTTATTTGTGTTGTTACCTGCAAAGTTTACAAGTCTGCCCAATTTTACCTCCCCCGTGGCCTTTCCTTTGATTCCTTTAGATATTTCCTATTGTATGAAAGTGGCTAGGTCTTGTGGATTTTTTTCACCCCTTTTAGTGTATTCACTTGTTTCTTGTTGTATGTCCACAGGGGTGTCATTGATTATGGCTAAGTTAGCTTTGCTCTTCTGTCCTGTCAGTTCCTTGTACCAGTTAGGTACACCATGGATCTTGAAGCAAGTTTCTATGGTATGTCCTATCTTTCCACATTTTTCGCAATACTTGTCCTACTTTTTAGTGAATGGTTTTCTCCCATTATTGTTGTTGTTTCTGCCTGCTCTCTTGGCATTAGAGTTGGACTGTCTTACTATCAAAGCCACACTCAAGTTTTTATCATTACTGACACTTACTGTTTTTTGTCTCTCCACTGTTTGCATCATAGCAAAGGCTTTATTTACCAAGAGTAGCGGTTCCATCAACATGACCTGGTTTACTACGTGTTCATATTCTTCATTCAAGCTCATCAAAAATTGTACTAATCTGTGTGTTGTCCTTGGTGGTAATTGCTTTAGCAGCATCACAAGTGCATGTAGGTGTTGGATCTAGGCTAGCTAAATCATCCCAAAACTTCTTTAACTTTGTGTAATATATAGAAATGGTAAGATTACCTTGTTTGAAAAGGCTGATTTCTCTTTCTATTTGGTACAGCAATGGTCCGTTGGCTTCTCCGAACCTTTCTCTCAATTGCTCCCAAAGTTCCCTAGTTGTGGAAAATGACAGGAAGGCATCATGAGTTCCTTGACCATAGAGTTAAGTATCCAAGATTTAACCATGGAATCTGCCCTCTTCTATCTGGTGAGCAAGGCCATGTCTTCTGTTGTTTGCATGCATGTTCCATCTACGAAGGAGAGCTTGTCTTTAGCACGTAGAGCAATCATTATTGATTTGCTCCAGGTTAGGTAGTTATTACCATTAAAAGGGGTGGTAACTAGGACAACTCTAGGATTTTTCTGTATTTGTTATGGAATATTTCTCTAGGTCTGGGTTCTGTGTGTGAATAGCATTATTGGTATCACTGTCAACTGTGTTTGACATTTTGGTAAATAGGTTGGGTAGTGTGGATCAGACCTTTGTCTTTGATACCATGAAAAATAATTTTACCGTGACGAAGAAATGCTCTTATTTCGTCATAGTCCTTATGTGTACAAAAATAGGAATATTTATACTGAACCTAAGGGACTACTATTAGCTACTAACTATTTGGGAATATGTAACAGAATTGACAGCTAATGCAATTCTGTTACAGAAAAAGCTACTAGTGCTATATATAAGAAGACAAGAAATGAAATAAGAAGATAAGAAATGAAATAAAGGGTTCTTGTATTTAGTCTCCATGTGCTTGGTCCGAATCTGTTGGTGTGAGTTATTAGTCTTGGGTTAGTCCACTCCTACTCTCTTATCACTATAGATCTTGTGTCACCCGACTCTCTTATCAACAAAAGGTCAATTAAAAGTCCAATAAGTTCACCTTGCCAATAAAATGGTTTAACAACCTAATTAAAGTTAGAGATGGTAATTTACTAGGCTGAGCTAGTCTTGTAGTTCGACTCGAGTCAAGTTTGAACTGTGTAGTCCAAACTTGCTCAAGCTATCCAAAATGACATTATTTTGGTCTTAAACTTTCAAAAGATTAACTTCAAATGAAGTTACTTTGTAGCAAAGAATGTGAGTCGTCTAGGCAATTGGTCGAATATCTCAAGCCTCCTGCAATCCCTAATTAAGGCATCTAATAGAAACTTAAAGAAATTAAGTTTTATGATGCATATAATATCATTTTGTAAACATTAAGGTGCAAAGTTATATTATAGATAATGACATAAGTTAACATAGATCTTTTATAACATGTTGGGAGACAATTTGCACCTTTAACTTTTCAAAATGTGACTAAAGTTTGTTTTTTTTAGTAATACAAGGAAAACTTTTTATCTCGTCATGAAATTAATTATAAAAATAAATGTCTAATTGGCTGAAGTATGTAAATAGTGCACGTAGATTAGTGAGTTGGAAATGTTTCGAGTTAATTAGATTTTCAAACACTTTTATGATAATATATTAATTAATTATTAATAAATTAAAGTAACAATATATATTAAATTTTATCTATAGGTTTTGACATAAATAATGAGATATAAATACAATAAATTTAAAATAAAACTTTTAGTTTCATTTATTAATAATAAAAGCCAACCAAGTTAATTATTAATATGAAATATTAATAAAATAAAAATAAATTATTTTATTTAATAGTGTTATTATAATAATAAATAAAAATTTAATGAAAGACTTAGTTTACTATCATATTAAACTATTAAATATATTATTAAAAATTATTAAATGTAGTTTAATCAAATTAATTAATATATAAATATGATAAATTAATATGTTTGACATATAATCTTTCTTATGGTTTGTTATCCTAATTAGTCCTTACAGTGTGACTATTCATGAGTAATTTCACGTATTAAAAAAATGTCATTTCAACAAAAGTAACATGAGTTATTATAGACTTATCATAAAGCATATGAATTTCTCCGAGTAAAAGAAATTGTAAAATTTATGAAAGTATAGGAAAGGTTAATGTCTTTTATCCTATCCATAACTAAAATTTTAATTTAGGTCGTTTTCACTTTAGGAAAAAAAAAATCAAATCCAGTCAAGCCTTTTTTGCAGATTTTAAAGTCAAAAAGTTTTTCATTCAATAAAGATTTATTTCAACATGTTTAATTTAGGTCCATTTTATTTAAGTTACCTTCATTTTAATTTTTTTTAAAATTAATCAAAAGCTAAACTCATTTTATTTTCAAGTTAATGTCACAAGACATGTTTTCTATCTCAAAGCTTTAAGATCAAGATCTAGTTGTTTCTATTTATTTTTGGCCCTTATATACAATATCATAATTTTAAATATTTAGCCACATGCTTTATTTTTAACTTTTAAATATGGTTTTTAAATTCACATCTAAAATTATTTTATGTTAAAATTTCCAAATCTATAAAATATTTTAAGACCTAAATAACCTTTTAAAGTAATAAAAAATAATACTTAACACATTTCGTATTCTACAATCACGCTCGAACTCTTTTTTTAAGATACATAGAGATTGCTAGAGATTGCTTGACGCCCCTATTACTACCTAAAGGGCTTATTTGTGCAGATGGACTTGAAGTCTGAATTCTAAAATTAACAAAAATTACATCTTAATAACTTTTTTCAAGAAGTAGATTTTTACTTCATTCATTTCGCCATATATGGCAAGCCAAGATAAATCAATACAACTATTCAGAACATATACTTTATAGTCTAATCAACAAGACTACGATAGTTGAAGAAGTATTATTTCTGTCATGGAAGCAACAGTTGAAAAAGGATTTAAGATAAATCCCTACAACTATTCAGAACAAAAACTTTATAGCCTAGTCAACAAGACTAAGACAGTTGAAGTACTGTTATTTTTAGTATGGAGACAGCATTTAAAAAAGGATTTAAGATAGTGATTCATAACAAAAACTTTATAGCCTAATCAACAAGGCTAAGATAGTTGAAGAATTGTTATTTTTGTCATAGAAGCAGCATTTAAAAAAGGATTTTAAACCTATGCTGGAAAAAAAAAACAAATTTTCTTCTTTAATGATAGCCCTAGCCCAAAAAAAAAAAGACACCATTAGTTGCTGAAAATTTTGTATAAAAGAAAATAAGCATGATTGAAAGAGGCAAGATAAGATCTAGTATCGAAGCACGAAAAAGATTTTGTCACCTCTAAAATTACAGAGAAAATATTTGTCCTTTTTGTACAAATAGCTAGAAGTCGTTTAAATGAAAAGATAAATCTGAAGCATTTGCGTCTGTATATACAATGACGATTTTAAATCAGAAAAATAAGAAAATAAGGAGAGATTATTCGGTTTTTCTATCATATCTTGCATATCCATGACTTGTTTTTGAAGTTTTCCTATATACAGAAGAATGTTATTTCCATAATATTTTATCATTTTTTTAATTTCTACTAGATCAGTTTCTAATTTTAATCCTTTAGGCTTTTATTTTAAGTATGTATCTTCTGCCATATAGATGATAAGTTTCATAATGCCTAGTCATTTCTAAATGAGTTTCTATCTATAGTTTTTTACATCTCTGATATATTCTTTCTAATTTGCCCATCATTGCCTTGGCAATTTTTATAGCTTTTTTACGACAATTTGTAAATAAAATATAATTACATACGCTTATATGATGATGTAATTCAATATGGGCCTCTTGTATATGAGTATCAAGTTTATTTATTTCTGAAATTAAATGATCACAATAAGGACACTCTTTTATAGTTAACAACATAAGTTGTAATATTTCTAATATCCTCTATCTAGGTGTAATCTATAATGCTAAGAAAAGCTAGGATGTATCACTTCTATGTTCTTTTGTATATTGATGGTTTTCAAGCTGATATTTAATAATTATAACTTTAAAATCTAATAAAGTCTTTAATGAAACAAGATTATAAGTTCTCAACAGTGAATAAATATTCATTAGCTCTCTTATACGTCTATTTTTGTAGTATATCAAATATCATTTGTCCTAAATCTGCTGATGGATATCTTCACAAGTTGTCCACCAAATAGTCATGGCTGTAATACCATTTTCGCAATACAGCACAACAACATAACCTAAACATAACATATCATAATAAGGTCAAATCAATTTTTTGCAACATAAAATCACCAAATCAACGAAGTATCAAGCACATATCTTAATCACAAGAAGAAATAAAATATTTTATCAGATATCAGCTTTTTAGAATATCAAAGATTAATGAGATTCGAAACAAATCTCCATCCTCTATGTTATCACTATTTGTTATAATATTAATAACTTCTTTAAAAAGGGGTATAATTATTTCATTTATTTTCTATAGAATCTAATTCTAGTCCAGATAATCCATAAATAAATTTCTCCAAAAAATAGGAAGCCATGATTTAATTTATATGCAGAACAATTTTACTTTCCATATTAAAGGGTCCATTACGCTTCCATAGCTATATCTTTAGTGTTTTGACTGTATCTTTATTGGGTTTTCGTCAAGTCTTTTATCGAGCATTTTAGCTCCAACCTTAAAGTAAGGTAACTACTCTGATGCTTTCTTCAGCAAAGTCCAGCACAACCTTAATTTGTTTCCTACCTTAAGGTATATACTGAAGATTTTAGTAGAAAAGTATGGTTTCCAAAATAGAAGTTGTAAACTATATCCTACAGAAAAGAGCGATTTCATTTCATAGTGGAAGATATTACAAGGAAGAGATATATAGAGATTGCTTGATGCTCCTATTACTACCCTAAGGAACTTATCTATACATATGGACTTGAAGTTCGGATTCTGAAGTTAACAAAAATTACATTTTATCAACTTTTTTCAAAAATTAGATTATATCTTTATCTGTAGGGGATTCTCTTTCATCTGAGTGGTTAAAGAGATTTTCATTTTATCTTCTTATCTTTCTGATTCAATTTGTCACCATATGTATAGACATCAAATGCTTCAATATTATCTTTTCTTTAAATGGCTTCTAATTACTTATACCAAAAGGACAGATATTTTTTGTACATTTTTAGAGTTTACATAATCTTTTATGTGCTTTAGGACTAGATCTTATCTTACATCTTTCAATCATATTGATTTTCATTTTCACAAAATTTTCGACAGCCAATAGTGTCTTTTTATCGAAATCCTTTTTAAAATATTGCCTCTATGCCAGAAATAACATTTTTCATCCCAATTCCTTAGTGAATATCATTTTCATTGTATTTAGATATTTAGAAATTCTTTTCCTAACTTAGTATCCACAGTAATGGGAAAATGTTCTTCTTTTCCTAAAGTAATAAAATGATAAGCATTTCTTCTTCATGAAAATCTAGACCTTACCAAGGTATCTTTCAGAGTTATTATAGGATTATTTAGATAACAATCCTTAACCCCTTCTTGAATAGGAATAGGAAGTAAAAATATCTCAAGAAACTATGGGTTAGTCAAATATATAGCATTATCATTTCAAAATCATATCAATCTCGCATAGTTTGACGATGAATGCCTCACAAAAAGTTCAATCTAGGGTATATTCCAAAAAAAAATCAGTATAGCTAGTATCATTATTTTGTGAAAAATATAAATCTCTCGTTACCTCAAAATACACTTGATAGATTGACCTTTTGGAAGGCTATCAAACATGATATTTTTTTCTATATCCTTAATTTGTGCATAGTATCAAGTCTTAGAGAGATATTATCAGGAGTAATCTCTTTTGGCTAAATCTGCTAACTAATAGATTCTTTTATCAGTAAAGAACAACCAATGGACGATGTATCTTCAACTATCTTCGTCTTATTGACTAGGCTACAAACTTTTCATTCTGAATAATTGTAGTAGTTCATCTTGGCTTGCCATATATGGAAAAATGAAAGATTTAACTCTGCAAACTTCTTTTGGTATTGAGTTAAAATTTGCAATATCTAATAAATCTTTGATTTACACCTGACATGTATTGATATCTTTAAAATTTTGTTCCAGTTAATCAAATATCTCTTCTTTGAGGTTAACCATCTCTCGTTAAAAAATTTGCAGGAACATTATTATTAGATTTGATAATCTTAATATCAAAAGTATACTCTGCTAGTAAAGTATGTCATTTTACATATCTTTTATATTCAAGTTTAGAAGCATATCTTTTATATTTCAGTTTAGAAGGTAAGTTATTTATAATAAAATTCTTGACGCTTCCTTCATTAAAATCCAGCACAACCTTAAAGCATTAGCATATCGTTTACTACTTGAAACACTAGTTTTTTAATAAGATAATCTAGGTAATAATTTATTGTCAGAAGTTAATAAGGGTTTTTATTGTAAATGTAATGGAAAATTATCGTCAAGGTCTTCTAAAAAAGGACTGCCCCATTACATAAGGCTCCCTGAATATCAAAGATATATAAAATGGCAGACTTTAGTAACAAAATATACCTTTGATATTGAGATTATCAAATCTAATAATAATGTTTTTGTAGATTTTTTAACAAGTTTTGGTCACCCTCGATGGAGATATATTTGATTTACTATAATAAATGTTTGAACATATCAATATATGCCAGGCACAAATCAAAGATTTATTAAATATCGCAAATTTTAACTCGATACTAAAAGAAGTTGCAGAGTTACTTCTTTCATTTTGCCATTTATGACAAACCAAGATAAACCACTACAATTATTCAAAACAAAAACTTTATAGCTTAGTCAACAAAGCTAACATAGTTGAAGATACATCGTCTACAGCCTCTTCTTCACCAATAAAATAATATATGAGTTAGCAGATTCATCCAAAAGAGATTACTCCTAATAATATCTATTTAAGACTTGATACTCCACACAAATTAAAGATACAAAAAAATATTATGTTTTGATAGCCTTCCAAAAGGACATCCTGTTGTTTAAGCAAGGTAATGAGAAATTTATACTCTAGAAAATAATTATACTTGCTATATTGATTATTCTGAGATATATCATAGATTGCAAGGCACTCATCCTAAAACTATTTAAGATTGGCATGATTTTCAAACATAAGCGCTCTATATTTGACTAACTCACAATTGCTTGAGATATCTTTGCTTCCCGTATGTATTTAAGAAGGGGTTAAGGATTGTTATCTAAATAATCCTACAATAACTTCAAAAGATAGCATGGTATTAAAGATATTATCTGTCGGTCTAGATTTTCATGAAGAAGAACGATATAATGCTTATCTTTTTATTACTTTGGGAAAAGCAGAACATTTTCTCATTATTGTGGATACTAAAGAATTTTCTAACTACATTGAAAATGTTACTCATTACAAAAGAAGAATCTAAATGAGAACTGTTATTTCTAGCATGGGTCAACATTTAAAAAAGGATTTCGAACCTATGCCAGAAAAGGCAAAGTTTATTTTTTAATGATAACCCCAGCCGAAAAAACACCATTAGCTATTGAAAATTTCGTGAAAATAAAAATAAGTATGATTGAAAGAGACAAAATAAGATCTAGTCTTAAAGCAAAAAAAGATTATATCATCTCCAAAAGTGTACAGAAAATATTCATCCTTCTTGTACAAGTGGTTGGAAGCCGTTTAAAGGAACAGATAAAGTTAAAACATCTAACATCTCTACATGTGGTGATGATTTTGAATCAAAAAGATAAAAAGATAAGACGGAAATCTCTCCAACAACTCAAATGAAAGAGAATCCCCCACAGTTAAAGATATAATCTCCTTTTTGAAAAAAGTTGATACGATGTAATTTTTTGTTAACTTTAGAATCCGTACTTTAAGTCTACCTGTATAAATAAGCTCCTTAAGGTAGTAATGGTGGCATCAAGCAATTTCTATGTATCTCTTCTTTGTAATATCTTCCATTATAAAATAAAATCTCTCATTTCTACTGATACATTTTACAACTTCCATTTTAAAAACCATACTCTTCTGCTAAAATTTTTAGTATACCTCTTCAGGTAAGAAACAAATTAAGGTTATCACTGAAGGAAGCATCTAAGGTAGTTACCTTACTTTAAGGTTAGAGCTGAAATACATGATCAAAAACTCGACGAAAACCTGATAAAGCTACGATGAAAACACAAAAAATACAAATATGGAAGCATAACGGGCCTTTAATTTGAAAATGTAAAATTTTTATGCATACAATTAAATCATGACTTCTTATTTTCTAGAGAAATTTATACATGGATTATATGGACTAGATTAAAATTTAGTAGCATCGATAAATAAAATAATTACATCTCTTTTTAAAGAAGTTATTAATATTATAACAAATAGTGATAACATAAAGGATGAAGATTCGTTCCTAATCTCATTAATCTTTGATATTCTTACAAGGTTAGGTCTAATAAAATATGTTATTTCTTTTCGGGATTAAGATATATGTGTTTTATATTTTTTTGAATTAGTGATTTCACGTTGTAAAATTTTGATTTTTACCTTGTTATAATATGTTATTTTTATATTGTGTTGCTAAGATGGCAATTCTGAATCAGAAAGATAAGATGAAAATATATCCAACCACTAAGATAAGAGAGAATCCCCCTACAGATAAAGATATACCCCTATAGGTAAAGATAAATTTTACTTTTTGAAAAGAAAACCTTTATTAAAAATAGAAAATAGTATAGAAAAATAATTATCAACAGATAAAAACCATCAATGATGAATTTGAATTAGTAAAACAGAAAATTAAAAAAAATTACTCACCCGTTACAATTTTGGGATAAGACAAAAAAGAAACAAACTTAGAAATGATAGATAAACAAAAGATTATTAGAGTCAATGCTATCAGATATAATTTAAAAGATCAAGAAGAATTTAAAATGAAATATCTCCTTTATGTAAATATAGTTTACTTCCATTTTAAAAAACATAATCTTCAGCTAAAATCTTTAGTATATACCTTAAGGTGTGAAACGAATTAAGGTTATATTGGACTTTGCTGAAGAAAGCATCAAAAGTAGTTACCTTACTTTAAGGTTGGAGCTGAAACGCACAATAAATATATAAATTTCTCTAGAAAATAAGAAGTCACGATTTAATTGTATGCATAACAATTTTATAGCAGAGTCTTAATTCGTTTCTTATCTTATAACGTATACTAAAGATTTTAGCATAAGAGTATGGTTTTTAAAATGGAAGTTGTAAATTGTACATGCAAAAAAGAGATATTTTATTTTATAGTGGAAGATATTACAAGGAAGAAATACATAAAGATTACTTGATGCCCTTATTACTATCCTAAAGAGCTTATTTATTCAGGTGGACTTAAAAATTACGGATTCTAAATTTAACAAAAATTATATCTTATCAACTTTTTTTTTCAAAAAAAATAAATTATATATTTATCTATAGGAGGATTCTCTTTCACGTGAGTGGTTAAAGAGATTTTCATCTTATCTTCTTATGTTTTTTATTCAAAATCGTTAGCGTATGCATAGACATCTTCAATTTTATCTTTTCCTTTAAATAGATTCCAACCACTTGTACAAGAAACAAATATTTTTATATGCTTTTGGAGATGACAGAATCTTTTATTTACTTATGACTAGATCTTATCTTACCTCTTTCAATCATATCTATTTTCATTTTCACAAAATTTTTAGTAAATAATGGTGTCTTTTGGGCTGAGGCTATTATTAAAATTTTTTTTGCTTTTTTTGGCATAGGAATATCAATTCTCGTCTCCATTCCTCTTCTATAATGAATACCATTTTCACCATATTTAGAAAATTATTTTTGTAACTTAGTAATAAAATGATAAGCATCATATCATTCTTCTTCATGAAAATATAAACCAGTAGATAATATCTTTAGTACCAAGGTATCTTTCAGAATTATTTAGATAACAATCCTTAACAGCTTCTTGGATGGGCTGAATTTGCTAACCAACAAATTCTTTTATCAGTGAAGAAGAGCATGTGGACAATATATCTTCAACTATCTTAGCTCTATTGAGTAAGCTATAAAGTTTTTGTTCTAAATAATTGTAGTGGTTTATCTTCTTTCTAGCATAGAGGCAGTATTTAAAAAAGATTTCGAACCTATGTTAGAAAAAGCAATTTTCTTCTTTAATGATTGCCCCAGCCGAAAAGACACTATTAGCTGCAACACTATTAGCTTCTTGTACAAGTGGCTTGAAGCCGTTTAAAGAAAAAGATAAAGTTGAAACATCTAGCATCTATACATATAATGACGATTTTGAATCAGATAGATAAGATGAGACAAAAATATCTCTAACCACTCAGATGAAAGAGAATTACCCTACAGAAAAAGATAAAATCTACTTTTTGAAAAAAGTTGATAAGATGTAATTTTTGTAACTTTAGAATCCAAACTTCAAGTTCACCTATATAAATAAGCTCCTTTAAGATAGTAATGACATCAAGCAATCTCTATGAATTTCTTCTTGTCATATCTTCCACTATAGAATAAAATCTCTCCTTTCTACAAGTGCAGTTTACATCTTCCATTTTAAAACTATACTTTTCAGATAAAATCTTTACTATACACCTTAAGGTAGGAAACAAATTAAAATTGTACTAGACTTTACTGAAGGAAGCATCAAAGGTAGTTATCTTACTTTAAAGTTGGAGCTGAAACGCCAATAAAAGATGCTTATCATTTTGCTACTATGAGAAAGGCAAAACATTTTCCCATTAATGTAGATACTAAGTTACGAAAAGAATTTTCTAAATAAATGAAAATAATATTATGAAAACTGTTATTTTTGACATAGAGGCAACATTTAAAAAAGGATTTCAAACCTATTGGTTGCTGAAAATTTTGTGAAAATGAAAATAAACATAATTGAAAGAGACAATATAAGATCTAATACTGAAGTATACAAAAGATTCTGTGTTCTCCAAAAGCATACAGAATGTACATGTCCTTCTTGCACAAGTAGTTAGAAGTCGTTTAAAGGAAAAGATAAAGCTGAAACATAGATGCATGTTTTATTTTTAACGTTTTAATATGTTTTTTAAATTCACATCTAAAATTATTTTATCTTAAATTTTCCAAATCTATAAAATATTTTAAGATCTAATAACTCTTTTTTATTAAGACACATTCTTTTTTTTTTTTGGGTCTACCCTTAATAAATTAGGTGACCACCTCATTAACACTCATTTGATCATTAATCACCCCCTGAATTAAGGATGTGCTTCTCGCTCAGCAACATTTAAAACATTGATCAAACATGTAACAGTAATCCCTTACAACACCTAATTGTTTCACTTCTAATCACCGAACATCTACAGTAAAGCAGCCACATACTCTAGCTAGCTTAACTCCTCACTTGACACCCTGTTCCTCACATAAAGTCCAATTCAACTATAAGATCTTCATACTCAGCAGCCGAATTCTCAATACATTTAACTCGAAGCTCAAGCCATATTGCACTTCATAATGTAAAGGCCCCTTCGGAATGCCTCTTCTTTGTTTATTATATCTCCCCTACTCCACTACGTCTTCAACGTATAGACCTATGCTTGATGTGGAATTTCTCAAAGTTCTAAGTGTTCATATCAGCAATCTTTGGTACATTAAGTTGATCGGTCATGGTGGTGAAAAGACAGCCAAAACTTTCTAACTTTTAAAATGAACAGAAGCAAAAGCTTCAGTAACCATCACAGTCAAAAGGTTTCAGACTTGACAATATTCAAATCCCTTTAACAGTTTGTCCCAAGTCCCAAGTCCCAAACCACAATTTCCCCAGCCCCTGACAAACCGTTGCAATGAACTTGAAGTTTATCGGTAGAAAAGTTTAAAAGCCCAAAAGGGACGATGCAGATACCAAAACAGCTTAAGGCCAATATCAACAGGTTATTTCTGAGATTGATGCATGTGGAGATTGAATAATCTCCCATATAACTTACTGCGTTGGTACTGCTTATGCAAGTCATAGAATATATAAAACCTGTCTCAACATCAATAAAAACCTAAAGCCAGTTATCACCACCTGCATTGACCTAGAGGAGTTACTGACTGATTTTGTAAGAAGCAAAAAGAAGGTATCTACAGAATCGTTTCCATCAAAGTCAAAACCAAAAGCAAGCTTATCAAGCACATATACCGATGAAGAGGTCAATTGAGTAACACCAAAAACTGTCAGGATAATAGCCATTAAATATGCATAGATCAAGCACCCAATGTTACACTCTTAAGGAGTTCCTCTAATCAATTTGTACAAAAGAAGCATGCAATTCAATTTAAGTGAAACATAAACATTGTTCTGGTTAGACATTCCCTTCCTGGAGCATAGGAGCAATAAGGAGTTGGCTTCTTATTATCTGGTGCTTGGGTTTGATATCTGGATTTTAGGTTACAAAAATGGGATCTCTACCACTTTTCCTCTCGTGCCACCAATAAGTGATGAGCGTGTGTACACACAAAGGAAAACCACCTCCTACCAGATTTTTAGCATTTACAGTAAAATTATTGTACTTACAGAGGTCAGATAAATCTGAGTTTACCTCAAAAGTTCCCATCAGCACCTTGGCTCTTGCTTCAATTGTATCCCACTAGGCAGGCCAAACATCAGGGACTAGAAATGCAAAGGAAAAGAAATTAGACTTGAAGCACGCATTACTTTTTAATCTGCACACCTACGCAGTGTATAGTTGTTGTCCCCGTTTGTGGGGATAGAAGACAAAACAAAAAAATCTTGTCCCTCCCCCATATTTGGTTGTTGTCCCAAGACTTTTGTCCTCTGTCCCCGGATGACAGAAACAGAAGTTTTTGTTCCTCCGAAAAAGTTTTTATCATCCAGGGACAAAGGACAAAAGTCTTGAGACAACAACCAAACATAGGAGAGGGACCGGATTTTTTTGTTTTGTCTTCTGTCCCCACTAACGGAAACAGCAACCATACACTGCATAGATGTGCAGATTGTCCCTGTATCCAAAAACAAAGCACAACCTTTGTCCCAAATTACCCCGTGTCTGAAGATGTTCATGGATTGGATTATTGCCTTCATTTTTTATTTTGATTTTAGTTTTATGCGATCTGTTTATCGCTTCTGATCCTTATTGTGTTTTTGTGATTCTGGTTTTCCGAAATAGTTTTTGGGTGGGTTTTGATTCAGTTTGTTTTTGGGTAAATTGGAAGAGATTAAGCTCTAAAGTTTTTAGATGGGAAGGAAAAAGCCGAATGTGCAGACGAGGAGGGTGGTGGCAGGAAGGGCAAAAAGGACTTGGTGATTGATAATGATGAGTACTCGATTGAGACCGAGGTTTCTGTGGAGAGTGAAGAGAAGGTTGCTCCGATGGCTGCTGTGAGGAAGAAGAAGGTAAAGCAGGATAATCAGAAAGTGAAAGAGGAGGAGCTGGTGGAGAAGAAAGTGGATGATGAGCTGGTGGAGGCTGTTTTGACTGGGAAAAAGAAGTCCATGGGGAAGAAGAGTGATGGTGGTTCAGTGTTCTCTACGTCAGGTTTTGGGTTGCTTGGAGATGAAGAGAATGGTGATGAGGATGATAATGATGGCGGTGGTGGTGGTAGTGGAAAGAAAGATAGTGAGGGAGATTTTGTTATTATTATTAAAGTTATTATTATTATTATAAATTTTGTATTTATTATTATTATTATTATAAATTTGTATTTATTATTATTAAAATTTATTTTTTTATTAATTTTGTATTTATTATTATTAAATTTTATTTTTATTATACATTTTGTACTTATTATTATTTTTTATTTCATTTTTGTTTTCATTTTATTTTTTTTATTATACAAAATTAATTATCTTATTATTATCATTATTATTATTAATTTTGTTATTA
This sequence comes from Erythroxylum gracilipes, assembly GCA_026413385.1. Lineage (NCBI taxonomy): Eukaryota > Viridiplantae > Streptophyta > Magnoliopsida > Malpighiales > Erythroxylaceae > Erythroxylum > Erythroxylum gracilipes. The sequence continues at coordinate 6,084,380 of JANZLC010000200.1, forward strand.
TTCTTATTCTTATTATCATTATTATTCGATATTAATTGTTAATTGTTATTATTATTATTTGTTAAATTTTTAACTAATACAAATCATTTGTACTAGAATTATCAATGAATTACATATTTCTAATCATATTAAGGAGCAAGGGTATTTTCGTCATTGATACAATTTTTAAGTTCTGTCCACTGCAACCAAACACATTTCTGTCCTTGAGACGGAGACAATTTTTTCTGTTCTGTCCATCACAACCAAACACCTCACTATCTCAAATTTTTGTTCTATTCCGTTTCCAAATTTTTGTTCCATTCCGTCTCCGCGTACAGGAGACAGCAACCATACGCAGCGCTAGCACCAGAAAATCGTGGGGCCAATGCCTCAAATATGCACAATTCTTAAGTAGGATGATCAAACACATTCTATACCAATTCATTGAACTTATTTTCAATGCTTTGAGATCTGAGCCATGGAATCTATCTATGGGCTATAGGTTAACTCAGATGAGTCCTAGGAATGAAAATTCAGCAGTAAGCTTTGCCAAGAAATGAGGATTTTTCTTGTCTCCTATAGTTTCAACACCATTTCATTTTGAGATTTTGTGAACGGCTCAGTTATACGAGCTGGAATTCCCAGTTCGCAGTTTTACAGAGATATGTGCCAAAACTAAGCTGGAATTTGCAGGCAAGGGTTTGCCTAGATCTGGCCTTGTCGGAAGCCGATCTAGGTTTACAATACTAGGACGGGGCAGGCTAAAGACAGGTCTTTAAACAGTAATTTATTATTTCTATCAAGAAAGTCCAAAGCGCGAGACGGCGGGAAAATACTAGAAGCCCCTCAACACACAGGAAAAAGGAGAAAAAATTGACAATAGAGGGCACAAAGCGAAGATTGTGGATTGGGATTCCTACATATGAGATGCAAAAGCAAAAAATAGGAGGAAATTGATGTAACTAACAACCTGAACATATTTCATAGGCGCCTAGACCTAATTAGAAAAAAGTGAAAATAAGTGACAGTGAAAGGTTTTTCAACAAGGCTTGGTGTTTTCATCTGCTTAAACATATAATACACAGCGATTCTGTCTCTGTGTATAGCATCTCTTTTGTATAATCTAGCTAACATCCATAGAGCACCAAACTAAATGACAGTCTAAAGACAGCTCATCCCAATATAAACTGAATTAAATCGCAAGGAGAATACCTGTGTTGTATTAGGCAATATACAATTTGCAAGATCCTCATTGATGTCGATAGGAAGAGGCGGCATTTGGCTCATTATTCCAGGCATGTCTCTCATGCTGCAAAGGATATAATAAGGTTTTCACCAGCATAAGCAACAAAAAGATTGTGCCAATCAACAGACTGGACCAACTAAAAGAAAATAGAGCTATCACATACTTATTGAGGATGGCGGTAATATTGTTCCTTGCGCAACAAAAAAGGTTGATATTATCTTGTAACTGTAAGTAAAAAGCATCATATAAAACCACCATGAGTTGGGCTGCTAATAAAAGTACATGAGAAAACAAGCAAGTCTTCTAAAAGACTTTAACTGTGATGTTCATCAAAATAAGAAAAACAATCAGTTGATCAGATGTATGGTTACTTACATCTAGCAAACAAAACAATATCCTCAATTTTCTTTTCACTAAAAGATAAGCAAATTTGTATGAAACACAGTTTGGCATTACAAATGTTGCTTATCTAAAATGCTTTTAGAACCACAAGAAAACAGGTCTTTTTTACTATGAAGAGGAAAAAAACTGATTCAGAAACAATATTACAAGGTAAAGAGTACATGTAAATCTGGCACTTATCTTTTTAAACAACTTTGTTTTCAGATTATGTGGAAACAGACTTCTTGCATGCATCTATGGACAAGATATTCATATATAATTTAGTCATACATTGATGACCACTCTTCAGTTGAAGGAAGGCAATGGTGTTCCATGCTTTGAAATATTCTTAACTAATTTTACCTAATGACTGAATGGACATCGTTGTGGGATATAATTCTTTCAACTAAGAGACAGTTATGGACACACCATTAAAAACAACATTGGTTCTTGACCAAGGAGGAGAAATTACTTCATTTATTTGAAAAGCAGAAATTACTTCATTTATGTGAAAAGCACTTTGATTATTATGACCAAAGAAATAAAAGAATGCCAAAATAATGGATGAAATTCAAATTCGATTTCTAAGGCAATCCTAAAACTCTTCAACAATTCAGGACAAGATGAGACCATTTTATGGCATTATTTAGTGGAAAAATAGTCTCATTGTGTTCATTTCACCACTGAGAAACATGTTAAAATCACTTTATAGAAATCTAGTGTTTCATTTAAGAGGGAAGTTACTTCATCGGGGAAATGATAGGATGCTTTTAAGACAAAAATGCTCAACAAGATAACGGTGCAGAAAAGCAAGGCCACTGTGTTTGTTTGTGCACCACAGTTACAAAATAATGCTAGATTTTAGCAAATAATCATTGGTACTTGATCCAAAAGTGAGTATTTCTACCTCATGCTCACCTTAAACATAGAAAGGTTAGCTGCAATTTGACTAAAAGCTTGTGCATTCTGTTCCAGGAGATGCTTAGCTGTACGATTTATTCCTGAGACACAGGAGTAAGTAAATACATCAACAAACACAACCTATTTTCAACCAAATATTCAAATATTCAGAAATCAAATGAATTTATGATAGATGCTTTCCAGAAAAGTGAGTACATAAAACAGAAAGGGTGTGATACAGAACAAAATTAAGAAAATAAAAAATGGGTTATTGAACTATATACAGCAATCAAGACATTCAAATACAGCCAATCGATGAACACTTTTTCACTCTCCTTTTCTGCATCCAACACAAGTCACTTAAATATCGATTTCTTTTTGAACATATTGAGCACCAAACTAACTTTCAGTCTTGAAGTCTAACTAGTTATCAGCCAAAAAGTTGGTGTAGCCAGTGAGGGTAAAGAGTAAAGTATGAAATCGTAACATGGCAGTCCATTGATAGCTGGAAAAGGTAAAAAGGTAATATATTTTGGAACCAGAACCAAGTAAAGGTAGGTTAGCTACCTAGAAAATCCAAATCAAATTGTAAAATCAGCCAAACAAGATCTCTTAGCATTGAAACTCACAATCAAATAATTTCCTCTTCAGTTTAAACTTTCCCCTCTTAAATTGCTCTGCTATCCACGTCAAACTGCCTCCTAGCAAAAGGGTCATAATAATAATACAAGAGTATCCTCGCCACAAAAGAGAACCAAGGACATTCAGATCAAGACCAGTTGTCCTCAGCTTCAACAGAAGCACTGAGACAATAATACTGCAGCTCAGATATTGAAGCATAGATTTTTAGTCCTTACCTTACTGATACTTATAAAAGGAATAACTAAATGAGTCCGATATAGGACAAAAAAGAATAAGCAAACTATTAGATTTCCATATTAGAACTTGAACTAATTTCCATCAGCATCCCGGGAGTTCACCACTCCAAGGTTATGCTACTCAGAGAAAAAATGACAGAAAAACAACGGCAAAGAGTTATATCTTAGGACACGTAATGCTCTGAATCTGTGTGCCAGTTGTCTCTGTTATGCAAAGTTATATTATTTATGGCACTGGTTCAGTAGTATAGAAGGTATAACTAGATAACTTAAAAATAAAGAGCCTGAGAAAGAGATAGAGAGGTGAAAATTGACAGCAGAGTATGAGCTACCTAATGCAAAAGCACACACTCAACAGTACATTTAATGAAATGTTCCAGCTGTTAATTCTTACCTTCAAAAAAGTTAGGCTCTCTCTGGTCCATATGCAGACGATAACCAGTCATGCTCTGTGGCACAGTAGAACTCAAATTCATCTTTGAAGATGATTCCACCATCTTATCCTGAAGAAGCACGATCTTGAGGATACTGGTTTTTAAATCAATATGACATCCTAAGCACGATGATTGGTTCAATGAACTAAAGCATAAATCAGATATTCACTGCTTATATTAGAAAATTATCATTCTAAGAACCCAGTTTAGTTAATCTTAGCACAAACACTCATGCCAACAATAACCAGAACTCTGTTGCAATAACAATGTTGCAATAACAAACAAAAGCACTACACAATACCAGCAAATCTCATGGATCCTTGCAATTGCTGCACAAATTCAGTACAGAATGATAAACATCAAGATGCTTAATAACTGATACTTGACATCCTACATACTGAAATCCCCAGAAGATTGTGAAATCAAAGTTGACTGAAAAACAAAGTATATGTTGAATTATGTCTTAACATGGCATGGCACCTTGAGCTTGGTCAAAAAGCAAACACCAGCCTATGTTGATAACTTGGAGATAACATAAAATGAAAACTAAGAGGTAAGGACATTAAAAGTGTCTTATACAATATGTAGTTCAAAACGGACATCAATGGCTATTTTGCACTTATAACCAGATAACCATACCTATCTATAGAGACAATTGAGTGTTAGTTGAATCCTAGAGATTTGGCCTCTTGAGGTAAATCGATGTCATAGACCAAGTATCTGATCTCTATTATACAAGTTAGAAAAGTTTTGTGATGCATGCACCATACGTAGAAAAAATTGCTAATTCTGTCCCTCCTTCCTTTTACCCTACATTGCTCATGTTTTCTTTTTGTAATAACATATAATCTGGCATTTTGTAACTTCCAATAATTGTATAATTCCAGTGATGAAAATGTGGAGCAGGGGAGGTTGCACACTCTCAGAAATCTAACGTAAAATAATAAACATTATCAGTCAATTAAAATTTTATATCGCATTTGAAGAATTTAAATTGTTCACAAAGGAAAAAATCAAACATGTACAAATTCTCAGATATTGTGTTCAACTAAAAAATTTTCGATTATGAAAATGGGTGTTTCTTGAACCAGCACACTATCTGGGTCCCTTCTGTTTCAGTTCAACCAACCATTTCACTCTAAGATCTTCAACCAGATTGCTCTGTCTTGTTTGAACCAGTGGACCCCTATACCAGTGGTGAGTGAATTGCTTAAACAATATATTTGCAACTTTATTATTTCAATGCATTCAACTATGGAATAAAGCACATACAGAACACAACAAAAAGAGAAAAGAGTAAGTTTATTCGTCAAAGAATCATACATACCTTACGATTACTGATTTTTTTTCCAGAATGGCATTCTTCTGCTTTCCTTCTCTTTCTCTGCAGAAGTGATATAGGGAAAAGGTTAAAACAACATATTTAACAAACAAATAGATTAAACTGGGTGATTAGAACTGGAACGGATGTAGGACTATAGATGTCCAAGGAAAACTTTGTCCATTCCAAATTAAAAATAACAAGATATCAGGTTGCCATCTAATTTCTAGGTACTTAGGTTTTCATGTCTACTGGGAAACCAACCATGAAAAGGAAACTTTATCTAACTAATAAGATATAAGAAACAGAGTCTAATAAAAACACAAGAAAACTGAATCTATTGGGCGACCAATCAAATCTGTCCAAAATTTGTTCCATATTCCAATCTAGAATTAATTCAGCCTGGCATCAACCTCGGGTTTGAGAAAAATTTTGCTTTGACGAGTAGAACTTGACATATTCCTGTCAAATGTCTGAATCAGTTTGTTTCAGCTCGTCTTTAGCAATCCAAGTGCTTTCAGGCCACTTTAACAAAGATCTTCGAAATGAATTGCCACGCCTTGATTGTGCCTCCTTGACATCTAATACATCTTTAAGTACCTTTTGCAAGGGGCAGCTGCTGAGCTTGAGTTTCAATCGTAGGTTCAGTATATCTAGGAAATCTTTCTTGCCTCAAGTGCATAAACACTTGCTCACCTTCAAATTAATGTTAATTTGCAGCAAAAGAATAGGCTGAATTACTGTCTTTTAGGGAGGCCTTCATGAATCTTTTGAATATGGTCAGAAAAAACTTCCCCTTCATAACTCACCCTCGCTTCTCGTGGTAATGACACCAAATCAAATACATGTTCATGTTTCAATCCTCAAATATCCTACTTTTGCAACTAAGTGCCTTTCTTGTTTCCTCACATTTCTCCATTGACTTTAACTCTTCTTGACGTTGAAAGATGCTATGTAAAACAGCAGCAAAATTCATTATAGCATCTCTTGCAACTAATCACGAACCAAGAGAAGTGCCAGAACTAAGGGGTGTGGAACTCTAAGAGGATAAGAAACCTTTTCCTTCAATTTGCCCCTGCGAATAAAATTCGGCTTTAACAGATTGCCAGAACTAAGGGGTGTGGAACTCTAAGAGGATAAGAAACCTTTTCCTTCAATTTGCCCCTGCGAATATAATTCAGCTTTAACAGATTGTTTAAGGCCTATCTTGTCTAAAAGCCGACAGAAGCTAATACACAAATCTTCTATGATAGAACATAGCTGATAAGTGGAAGTACTCGGTAATTTCATTAGCGGAAGACCAGATGACAAGAGATTTCAAAGCATATGCAACCTTATACTGGGCTTCCTGATGAGCTCACAGAATTTCCTCAACTGGTCCATAATTAGTACCTTGTTTCTTCTGTCCATTCAGCAAAGCAACCTCTTATGATACTCATATTTCATGATTTCAGCAGCCTCAGTCATAAATTGCATGAATGTATTTGGAGAGATATTTGTTGCCGAAACTAACTGAATCTGATCATTATTTTGAGTAGCATGCATACCATCACCAAGAATCTTATTAACACCATACTGCAGTATTAGTAAATTGTCATTCATGTTTCCATCACATCCACAAGTTTATTTTGTAATCACTGGAATCATTGTAGCCTTCATTATACAAAAATAATCAGACGTTGGATCAGTTCCAATTCTTCCATGTTCCTTCTCCTTACATTCTTCACATAGACACCTACTTTCTTACTTTATTACCTGGTCAGTGCATACCCTTTTATTTAAGAGGATACAAAGTTGGCCTCTTATTAATCCAATAAAAGGAAAACGTGTCATTTTGTGAATCATGTTATGGTCAAATAACCAAGACCTAACAGCAAGAACACGCCCATCATTCATTGGTGCCACATCACATAAAGCTTCACCCTTCAACTTGTCTCCCATAGGAAAATTTCACCAAACATTGAGATGCGACGGGTAGTCAATGCCCTTTCTTTAGTCAACCAATTTTACATGGATGTGGATGTTAAGTTATTGAAAACCCCAGCTTGTCTATATCCTCCTTTGAAATAATATTTTCCATACTACCACTACCAATAACAAAATCATAAACCTTCCCTCACAATCAACTTGTCTTCAAAAAGAACATCTTCAATCCTTGTCATCCTCAATAATCGTCGTAATCATCACTTGTCAAACCACTACAGACTCCCCTTTCATTGGCTGAACTTCAACATCCTCCATCTCTCCATCATCTTCATCATAATTTGATTCTATTTCTTCCTCAAGTTCAGCCAACTTACCCTACATTGTGAGTAAGTGAAAGAAACGTGACCCTTCTCTCCACGAGTGAAACACTGAACATGGGCATTGCTGCCACTTTTAGTTCCTGTGAACCAGCGCTCTTTTGCCATATATGACACTGTACTCTTGCCATTTTCCCCTTTCACCAGTAGTTGCACTACCACCGACCTTGCTGGTTGTGGTAGCTCCCAATTTTTTTGATTCATTTGAGAAGCATGTCCAACTCCCAAATTGCCATGACAATTGCTTCCATGAGTGGGCTTCATAGCACCATGACATAACACATTTTTCAGCAGCCAAAAGCATACTGTCGAGCATCCTCAATATTGTGTAAATTATTTACTTCCACCTTATCTCAAATAGATTAATTTAGACCAACAACATAATGCAAAGCTAGTTGTTCACTGTTCTTGCTCCATCCAACTCTAATGGATAATTTGTTGAACTCAGATGTGTAATCCTCAACTGACATGGTTTCTTGCCGCAGAAAATCAAACTTCTCGTACAACTCCTTTGTATAATTAGCTGACAAAAATTGTTTTCGCAACTTCATTTTCATTTGTTTCCAAGTGTTGAAAAGGCTTGCCTTTTCGTCCATGTTGCTCTTCAACTCCCTTCTACCGTTGAAGTGCAGTACCCCTCAATTTAATCTTCGAACAGCCCCTTTCAACGTTCTTCCATGGTTTCCCATTCAAAAAGAGTTTCTAAGCTAGCCTCCCAATCTAAATAATATTTCACATGCAATTTACCATGAAAATCAGTAACTTCAATCTTGATTACTCCGCCATTCAATTCAAGGGCATGGAGCAACCGTTCTACCAATCCACCTTGTGCCGCTCAGTATGTGAATCCAATTCGGTTATCTTCTTCCATTGCCTCCTCAGTCTCAAAAGCTTCCAATTTTTCAAGTGATTCGTAGTTGCCTTCCAAATTCTTCCCAGGCTTTCATAGATTCCTGACATCTTAAGGCTTGTACAACCCGAGTTAAGCCTAAAATCATGCGTCGAAGCTTACCATATCTGTTTGTTGTGACTGGTTATCTCTACAACAACGTCTACCACGATCTATTATAGTTGCTAAGCTAAAATCCTTGAAAGTGGATAAGAACTATTGCTCTAACACCACTTGATGTAAGGAAAAGGGTTAAAACAACAGATTTAACAAACAAATAGCTCAAACTGGGTTATTAGAACTGGAATAGATGTTTGGACTATAGCTGTCCAAGGAAAACTATGTTTAATTCAAACAAAAAATAATAAGATATATAGCTGTCCAAGGAAAACTATGTTCATCTGTCCTATTAGAATTCACCTCAAAAAATGAGTAAAACTATGTTCATCTGTCCTATTAGGAACTAACTATGAAAAGGATATGTAACTAGTAAATATTAGAAACCAAGTCTAATAAAAACACAAGAAAACTGAACCTATTGGATGAGAATCAAATCTCTGATATTTATTCCCTATTAAAAAAACTGATTAGAATTAATCCAGCTCCTACATCAAAAAGGTTTTCAGAGTTACATCATAATCGAATAGACTGATCTTAGTTCCTTTGCAGTGATGCAAATGCTAAAATATTTGGTGACTCTAAACTTTCTGTTGGAAACACACAAAAATTAAAAATTAAAAAAAAAACATAATATCCATTGTTAACCATTTCTTTTTTTACTTTCGATTTCTACAACACTAAATGGCTACTATTTGAACCTCCCCATTAAAGGTATCATTTAGAAGAATTTTTTTAAGGCAGCAAACAATAGCAGCAGTTTACATGTAAACCATCTGGAAGTAAATGTGTGGGACAGAGATAGAGAAGAGGAGGGAAGAAAGAGAAAAGAAAAAGATAATAATAATTAGCTAATTAAATATTGAGTTTGGTAGAACCTGAAGTTTGCAGATATTGCAACATAACTTCTATAGGAAATTGAGGATATGAATTTTTTAAAAAAAATGAGAAATATAAAAGAACCGCATTATCAAAGCTTTAAAATATCAAAAGCAGCCAAATCATTAAAGATTTAAAATATCAAAAGCAGCCAAATCATTAAAGATTTAAACTATCAAAAGCAGAAACATTTTGGCAGTCGAATGGAATTAATAAAGCATCAAAAATACAGTATCTCTGAGGAGAAAACAAGATAATCTACCGTCATCCATCTACACCTCAATGCAACATCACGTACAGTTTTGTCACGCAATGTGGCTGCAATCTTTATGTACTTCATAATAGTTGGTTCATCAGCATATCTGAGTATTGAAGTATAAAGAGATCCAGAAAGAGTAAATTAAACTACAAACTCAGAAAAGTAATTCTAGTTAAGATCCTGTAAGACAAACATGCTATAAAAACTTGTCTAGAATATTGTATCAACCAAATCACAAAAATCTTGATCAAATGGCCAGTATGGATACAGATGTTATGAATCAGTTTACCAAATTATGATCATAACTGGAAGCTACAAGCAAAAAGTTCTATATGTGTGATCTAAAAAAGCAAATACAACATACTTTTGAATCAATAGAGCTAGAACTTTGATACCCAGATACCGACTACTTCACCACAGACAGTAACCGGGGAGTATGAAATCCAAGATCTGCTAAAAAAGAGGAACCTCCAGATTTACAAAACCATTGCGCAAGAAGAACTTCCCCAACAATCCATAGGCATCATATACTTCAAAAAGCCAGTATAAATACCCATCTTAACGTATCCTGTCCACTATGTGCCAGTGAAGCAAAACAGTAACACTTGCACACATTAACATATAATCTAAAGCCGTGTTGAATTCAACTTTTAAATTTTCGCTTGTTTTCCCTTCCTGAAGGCAGGTTTTGAGTTTTGAATTAAGATCATATAGAAAGGATACAGTTCAGTGATTTTCACAGAGCTTACTAAAAAAAGTCATGCATGCAAAATACAAGATGCGTTTAAGAGTATAGTATGGAAAAGATGAAAAAAGAAGACAACCCCAAAAGAAATTACGCACTTGAGAAGGCCTTGCTCTAATTTGTATTGTTCATCAACTGACCACTCAACGGCCAAGCCAGTGTCATGTTTGAACTCAGGAATAGAATCAAGAACAAGGGGAGAACCAGAACAATTGTTAGCTTGGACCTGAACCAATCCAATACTGCTGTTAATCATGCTTGAATTACCAGGAATCATCATGCTCGTCGAAGAAGAGCTAGCTCTACCAATTCCAAAGTCACGCCCCATAGAATTAAACTCAGAGTTGCTATTTATTGCGGCCGATTGAAAAGTTATAGCATGTCGAAGAAGAACGGAATTCAAGGTTCCACCTTGAAGAAACCCTGTATTTGATTCCGCAGCCATTTTCCTATCCAAAAGGTCTGTTTCTTTTCTACAACGCCATGCTCACCCGACAAAACCCATCGACGAAATCAACCAGAAGATTCAAATTCATATGTAACCCACTTTGGATTAGTTCCCCAAAACTCTGTAAATGAAATTAAAATTCATAGAAAATAAGAATGGTCAAGAATTGAACCTTCAAAATCATTAAAATAACTACAACAAAGATAACTAATTGAAGCAACCGCCAAAAACTTAACACCCAAAACAAAGGGAAATTCAGCTAATAACACAAACATAAGAACATCTCAAAAACCCCACAAAACACACCCCTAGATTCCCTCAAAAAGAAAAACATGGGATGTACTTCTGACAGAATGAATCAGTGTCCAAAGAACAAAGCTCCAAATGACACCAAAAAAAGAAAAAGAGACAGCCTCAAACAGAACCCAAGAAACAAGAAAAAAGGAAAATAAAAAGAAGGAACGTGTGTGATTGTAGAGAAAGAAGAAAGGT
>JANZLC010000200.1:6096772-6117208 GCA_026413385.1 Erythroxylum gracilipes
CACCACTTAATAGTTAGTGTACCACTTCTATTGTCATAATAGTATTTTATTAGAAATTTTGTACTATAAATAGAAGGATTAACTTGATTTAAGTGATACCAAGAATTATAAGAAGAATTCTCCTCTCCCAAATATTCTTAAGTTTTAGTTTCGGTTTTATAACACGATGCATGATATTATTTATAATAATTAATTTTGCTACAATGTCATGCACCAGCTATGCTACACTGTCATGCATGGCATTGTAGCATAATTAATAATAATTCAATTATGCTGAAGTAGTAGAGTGGAACGACCACGTGTCGGCGTAGGCTGGTTGGCAGATTATGGGTGTAATTGGTTTTTCACTTACACATATCAGTTGTTTATATGAAAACGTTGCTATTGTGTAGCTTTTCAAAATTAAGTTGTTTAGGATAAAACAACTACTTATTCATCTTCTTACTAAACAAGAATTTCATCTGAATCCTTATTCACCAAATACAACCAATAAATTAAAATTTCAATTTTTAAACTTTATAATTTATTATTCCTTTAAGTAACATCAAGCTCGACCCTAGACAAGGACAAAAAGGACATCTTTTCAGAGCCTACTCTTGACCTATCTCTATTTTATCTTTAGGAGGGTCTATTTTTGACACTCAAAAAAAATAAAAAGAAGTAAAATAGAAACTTTTACTTTTACTTGACCATGACCAAACTCCCGATTAACATCACCTTAACAAATGATCTACTTCATATATATTGATGTTAACAACAAATTGGCTATTTCTTATGTGCTTTTGGCTCAAGACAAATTTAATTTACTCTCAAAAAGCACTTAACCAAGAGGCGGGTACAATACTTTGAAAAAGTTGATGGTTTAGAACTGACCTAACTCCTTATGATCGTGTTGATGACATGTGTTTGCTTCTACAATATAAGGTACCTAAAATAACTCAACTCCACTGCTAAGCTGGATTACTTTTGTTATCATTGATGTATGAAAATTTGCAGTACATATGATCACAAGTTGAGATCAGAGCAGCCTCACTAATCCATGATGATATATGTACATGTTACCCAACCACAATCAAAAGTTCCAAATTTTGCAAATGAAAAGCTGCTCTGTTTCTTTTCAGACAAGAAGACAGTAAGGCTAAACCAAGTTTCCAATCAAAGGAATGCAATGCAGATCAAAATTCCACCAATTCATAACCATTATTAACAATGCAGTTTTGAGAAGCATATGACTGTCATTAGCATATGTAGAACTACAGTATCAAAGGATCGGTTCTCTTCTCCTTATTCATCTCTAGTAAAGAGTTCAACCATGAATCATGGTTTTAGTATTGAAAACATTAAACTACGAGAGGCAGAGCAGAGGAGATGTGAGGATTACCGGAAAGTCCCACAGCAACCAAAAAACTAAACTCTCCAATCTTTATTATTGAAATATTCAAATTCCATAAACCAAAACTACTTATCCTCATTGGACCCAAATACCTTCATCCTTGATAATGGAGTTCTCAAGTACCCCTCCACCTCAAACTTCCTAGGAGACAGCTCACGGTACTTGGAAAACTCATCTCTTGCCTCCTTATTCCTATCAAGCAAACTGTAAATCATTCCTCTACAAAAGTAAGGCCTAAAATCAGATGGGTCCTCCTTGGACAATTGATCATAACTCTTCAATGCCTCGTCCACGTTCTTTTGCAGGAACTGTATTTGAGCCATAATCAATCTCACGTCCCTCGCTTCTTTCACTTTATTTTCCTCTTGGGCAATGTCTAGAGCCTCCTGTAACCGACTAATGACGGCTTGCCCTTCTCCACCACGGTCCATAAGGAGGGCGTTCTCGAACAAAGCCTCAAAAGATAAAGGATTCAGTTGGAGAATTTCCTCAAACATTTGGCGTGCATTCTGGGTTTGACCCATTTCGTTTAACAGCCTTGCCGTTAACAACTTCCACTCGACCTCCGACGGTTGCGCAGACACCAAGCGCTCTAGTACCTTCAAAGCCTCACCGTCTTCTCCATTCTCGAGCTTTTTCTGCAAAAGGGTCTTCAAAGATTCAACGGCTTCAGTACTTGAATTGAGGAATTGGCCTAAAGGGTCGGTCTTGCTTTGGCTTTCGTTGTCCGCTTCCTTTTGATCGTCTTCCAAGACTTGTTCAGATGTCTGCTCGGCAAGAGTCGCAGGAGTTTGGGCCTTAGCCGGCAAGATGGAGAATTTGGTAGCCATAGAAACAGTAACACCAACCAAGATTGCCGCTTTGGCAAGATTCTTGAGGTTTTGGGAAATGGGTTTGGCAACATTTGAGGAAGCCTTGACAATTTTAAGGGAAGCGATGGTCTGGCTAGTAGACAAGTGGGGTTTTAGAGGATTGTTAAAATGCAAAAAGGAAAGTGAAGAAGACGAAGACGGAGACGAAGAATAAGAAGAAGAGTGGTTAGAGGAAGGTGTCCTGAGATGAAGGAAGGAAGCAGCTAGAGTGGAGTTCATGGTTGATTGGATTGAAGAAGAAGAAGAAGAAGATGGGTTGATGCTTGGTGGTTTCAAATTGGCTTGGGAAAGTGCAAGAGGGGTAGGTGTTGAATGAGTGACCTTGTTGACAATTAATAATTTTGGGTAGAACTTCAGTCCAAAGGCGGCAAATAATAATGAATGCCTACTTGATAAACTCGCATAATTTAATACCCATTATGCAATCTTTACATGCACATATCATGGTGGAAAGAGACACTCGATTCTTGTTTCTCAATTCCTACTGCCGGCGCCAACAATTTCTTAAACGGAACATGTGAGTCTTCGCCTTATCTTAACAGGCGACGATCTGTTCCCATGGTGTACAAGTTTGTTGCAAGCAAAGGCAGCTATAGCAACACTATATACAGTATGATTTTATGTATTTCCTTCCTAAAACATTGCAAAGTTAAAAATGTTAACTTGACAACAAATTAAAATTTTTTATATTTAATTAGTAATTTTTACATTACAAACTAAGTAAAATCTGAATTTAAATAATTTAACCTATTCCGCGGCGATGGGACTTTCTAAGACAATACAACATCCAACATTGTCCCAAGATAACTAACAAGTAGTACCTCTTTCAGAAAGGAGAAAGGACGGTGATCCAACAGTAACAACGTCCCAAGCAGAGGAAATGGTATTGGCATGCTTTGATAAGATGAAAAGACATAAGACAGGGGTATCCACAAATGGCCAATAGTGTGCATTTTTCAGCCATTGACAAACATCAATTCATCTGTGCTGATAAATATTCATCGGAAGTCGGAAGAAAAGAGACTACCCTTTTGATGCATGTACAAAAAGGACAAAAACGGAATCCATCAGGCCGATGGTGTTTTTTCAACAAATTAATATTACGTTCCTAGCCTCTTTGTACCGCACTCCGAACAGAACTTGGAGGTCTCTCTCAAATATGGAGCACCACATTCATCACAAAACTTTGCAGGGCTTGTTGGCTGCAATCAGTTAACAATGAGTGTACAGGTGAAATATTAGAACATGCAGCTAACAATGAGTGAACAAGTTAAACATTAGAACATGTATACCAGCATTGTCAAATCAAACATTTTTGAAATATACATAAGAAGATGTTGATCTGCTTGGTATCTTTGAATCAACAACAAAATTATTCTAGTCTCAATATCAAAGGACATTTGATTTTAGTTCTTTTTCCTTTCCTGTTTTCTTTTTCAGAAAGTTAGAAGTTGTAATGAGAAGTACCAAACCGGTGCCAATCTTACATATACAAAAACCAACATCAAAGATGGTTTCAATAACAGGACCCACCCCAACAATAATTGAAATGACGTTATCAGAGAAGCTTTTATATGTCAACTACAATTTGCCATATAACATTTTATACCAGATATATTCATGTATCAGTTGCAAGTTCAGCAATTTAGAAGGCCTATACTAATAGGAAAATCACATCATTGAGCACTAATTTGGATCACCTGTTAGTTCACAATCAATAACAATTTCACCCGTCCCCTAGGGCACATTTCCCATCCATCCAAAATAGTCTTACTACTAAAGGGAACCTCCACTCACAGGAAGAAGCATTTCTGCAGGCTATCTATTTCAATAGTAAATTGTGTGCGTGTATGCAATTTATTATCTGCTTTTGTGTTCTACACGCATATAAAAGGATCAAAACACTTTAGTTCTGCACTGAAAACAAATTTTCAGTAAAATGGATTAAATGAATTTGCAGTTTTGATAATTTTAATCAAGCAGATCAACTCAGTATTGCCTGCTGTAAAGCCAGGAATCTTATAGGTTGCAGTCACTAAGCAGTTGATTTAAGGTTTTAAGAACTCCATTTGCAATACTTTTGGAGATCATTATTTCACAGCTCCTGCCTAGCATTTCTACCATAATCAGGTAAAAGCAATTTTACAAACTTTGAGCACATCTACCTAAGTGGCAATCACAAGTTTCAATATTTCAAAATAGTTGGAGAAAAGGGAATCAGGAAACTCACCATTAAGTTTAACCGCCCTCCAACATGGCCTCCTAAGTAAGCCATGTGTTGAGACATGGTAGGAGATTGATTTGCATGAGCAATGTCAGACATATGTGATGGTGATCCACATTGATGGTTTTGAGAAAAGTGCGTTACATGTTGACTTTGATGATGGTTGTGAATAGGATGAAACTGAGGTTGATGGGACATCGCCTGTACATGATGCTTTGAAGAAGGCGTCTGCTGGGTTTCTGGCTGCAATAACAAAAGGGCAAGAAACATGAAAAGTGAATTCAATTCCAACCAGTGGAATTGATGCTAAAAGTTTTCTTTTTCTGTTATAAGAAATTGCACACAAGCCTGTTCCAGAGTTACAGTACTACATGCACATATACTAGACAAAAATTGTTCTTTCCGGCAATAGGGGTAATGGGCTCATTATGTAGTTCAACCCAGTAGTGTTGTAACATGATAAATTTCCTGATCCTGTCCTAGGTACCTGAAATTTGTGCAAATGTTTTGCTGTGTATTAACAAGCATGTTATGGTATTTTTCTTACCAACCACATATATGTTCCATTCAAAACCAACTCTACACAAAGCAACTGTCCTCAAATTTATAGAAATTCAAGGTTAGAGCCGAGTAAGACTCAGTCATCCCTTCCTCCCCACAACTAACAAATTAAATGATTTAAAGTTCCAAGTTTATCACCAACTTTGGAGCAAGTACTATATGCACCTCCGATCCGCTTCTTTACTCTTTCCATTTCAAAATCATCTCCCAGTTTTAGACATCTAAGACTACATTTCATACAACCTGTTTGCAATCCTATATCAATTCTAATTCCAGAATGTGCTGCCTATAGTTAGTTGGAACATGAAAGCTCGATTAACCAAATCCATATAGTTTGGACGCAAGAATTTAGTCAAGTTGAGTTCATGCCTACAAAAGGTAAACTATCAAAAAGTGATAAAAGTGACCAATCTCAAATGCTTTCAACCAAGCGCAATTTTTTCACACATGGCTCTTGATAGTTGAGAACATTTGAGCCCAGAAGTTAGGCTCAAAATAATACGCACACATGATAATTTAATGTACAACCAAAACATTTCATAAATCCACATAAAGGAAGCACATGCTAATTGCTAAAAGGTGAGTTAAAATCTCAAATCACTTACAGAACGAAATCCTTGAGCAGCAACCAGCGTAGAATTATCAGTACCATGGAGTGCCTGAGAACATCATTTAATGAAGACAATCACCTTTATATTCAAAACTAAGGCTGTTTATAATATAAAAGTGTTTAAGCTCTCAATAGATATTGGTGTTCCAATATTGTAAGTGATGTCAAAAGTATTTCAAGCATGTAAATGCAACTCCTTCAAACTCAGTTTAGACTTGACTGTACACTTCAGCTTCAATCTAAAGTTTAGTTCCCCATACACATGCACTATCGAACTCAGAATGAGTCAAAACTCACGGGTAAACCAGTAATGTTGGACACCACGCGTCTAGCTTTGTGCCTCGGAGCATAAAATTTGTAGTCTTGAGCAGAGATAGCCACTTCAGTCCTACCAGTCAATCGTTTAAACCTGTGATATAACTGAATATCAATTATCACCCAACCACATAATTTTCCTACTGTTAACATGTATCAACATTTCCATGTAGTTGATTCTGATTGAAATGCATGGAAGCACAATGCAAACATACAAACACCTCAAATATTCTATTTCACATGGACCCAAGAATTGTGTAACTTCAATCGCAAACTAGTTTCAATCAGAAGAAAAATGAAAACACAAGTGAAGAATCAATTTAGCATCTTAGCAATCAGACCACATAGCCAAGGTTAATGCATGTATCCGTCCTTATAGCTTGAGCAAAAGAAGGCCTTACAATAGTTTGCATCTGCAATGAAGTAACATGTTAACATTGTAGTGATTAACGATTTTGCTTCCTGCCTTCCCATTGATTTTCTATTTGTTTTGAATCTACAAACTCCAAATTAAAATTCTTTCCCCCACCCTTTTTGCTGTATCCCTAACTTCAAAAAATTGCACCTGTTCCTCAAAGGAGAATCTTTGGATTTGCAGATATATATCGCACTTTTGCATAATATAAAAGCAAAATCATCACCTTATCATGCCTCAAATCAAATTATTGTCCGGCATGAATTTTTATACAGATAACAAATACTGCAAGTGAACATTGACATGCTTATGGGATGTTTACAATGAACTTCTTAAGACGTAAGAATGAAAAGGGAATATAGGAATTAGTTAAGCTCAAAAAATGAAGACAACGGAGATCTGCATAACTAACAATAATTTAAAGTTCAATAGAGATAATTACCATTCAGCATCTTCCACGGGCATATTATTTGGTTTCTCAACAATATCCAAACCATTGACAACGACAAAGCGAACTCTCTTCTCTTCTTGGATTACCAGTTCAGGGAATCTAGTTCTCGTCTCAAGAGAAGTTGCCAATTCTCTTCTTTTAAACACACAAGAACCTTGAGAACAAAACATGAAATGAACTTGTTTCAGAATAAATAACAAAAAAGGAACAACCTAGAAATAAAGTCTTTCATCTCTCAAAAGTCCTATGGCATGGAAAAAAATGTCGAGATCTAAGAGTTAATAACTAAGATAAACTGGTGCAACATGAACCACCAACCCTTTCATAAAGGCAAAGAATGAGATCATTTCTTGTAGCGCAAAAACCTAAGCAAACATGTTTTAATATTTCAACTGCACAAGTCCATGAGGAAGAAACAGTTTCTATACCTTTCTTTGGAAACTTCTTGGTCAATCTCCTATACAAACCACCAGCTGCTTCAAGGGCTACTCCAATTGTTTTATCACGAATACCATTCAATGAAGCCAGCCTAATGTTTACATCACTGACAAGTGTTTCATACATATTTGCAACGTACATCAAAGGCAAAGAAAATCCTGGGTCACCCTCATACTGCACATCCCCAGATTTCCTCTTACCCAATTTTTCTTGAGCCGGATGAGTAACATATTCACCTTCATTATCAGCCACTTCAATCACGTGATCACCGATGAAGTAATCCACAATTATTTGCAAAAACCTTGCTCTTGCGGATTCAATAGGTGAGACATCTGGTTGACGAATGAACATGAAGAACCTTAATTACGTGCAAGGACAAACTTGGGCAAGAATAGTTTGATACATAGATTAACAAATGAGATCTTTTTAAGACCAATGAAGACAAGAAATATGTGTGACTCTACCATCAGCTGTTAAAATGTCATAGGCACCACCTCTAGAAGTCCCACCATTCTCTAAGCTTGAACGATCCTCTTCCACTCCAACAGCATCAAGTTGCAAGGAGTTTCTATATGTATCGTGCATGCAGTCCTAGAAAATTACTCATTTATTATATTAAAAAAAGAACACTATTTTAAGTGACATTGAGTATACCCAGAGTTAAGGTACCCGGAGCTGACCACAAACAAACAACTAAACGAAACAAAACAAAAGAAAAAACGAGAAGAGACAAAGTCTTACAACAGGAGTGGGATCATCGTGGGCTTCCAATCTATCAGCGGCGTCACCCTCACGAATAGAGTCGATGTTAGTACGCGGAGGAGCAGTAGCAGGAGCAGGAGGTCGAGAATCGGAGGAGTTGAGATCATGCAGAGAGCTTCCAATGAAGGAAGTGGCTGATCTCAAGTTGTAATGTTGAACCGGAACCCTAGTCCCCATTCTGCGTCAACTTTACATCCCCTCCTGCTTGAAATTGAGATTAGGAAAGGAGAATCAGAGAAGAGATGGTTAGGGTTATGCAGAGAGAAGATTTGAATCATTGTTGAAACAAATCTCTAAAACTCTAGACTGTGTTTAGTGCGT
Source organism: Erythroxylum gracilipes (assembly GCA_026413385.1). NCBI lineage: Eukaryota > Viridiplantae > Streptophyta > Magnoliopsida > Malpighiales > Erythroxylaceae > Erythroxylum > Erythroxylum gracilipes. Next base: position 6,105,135 of record JANZLC010000200.1, read on the forward strand.
GAGAGAAGTGAAGTTCATGTCCTAAGAGAGTTATGAACGGCTTGTCCAAAGATAGACAGATAAGAGAAAGAGAGAAGAGAAAAGAGTAAATCCAAGCCTGAGACCGCACCTGAGCTTTAGGCATTGGGAACGACAGTCCAAACCTCACGCCTCTTTCCATACCTATGCCCATCGCCCAAGTCTTAACACAGTTACATTATATTAATGTGTTTAGGTCAACGGCTTTAGAAGTTGTTTGTGTTGAATGCTGCGGAGATCCATCCCATTGTGATTTTATCTTCCACTTTTTTTTTTTTTTTTTTTGGGTTAAACCATCCCGTATTTGGTACCATATAGGCAACCTATTAGTCCAACTTCGAGTCGAATAGGACCCTTTTGGGTGACAAAGCTTTCCCTCATAAGCATTTTAAAGAGATTTCATTTTTAAAACTCGAAGTTAAGACCTTGGTTAAGGATGAAAAAGCTCATACCGCTCCACCACAGCCTTCATAGGTCTTTTATCTTCCTCTTTAATTGAACTTGCTAACTTTTTAAATATGTATCAGATAAATTGTAAACATAAACTAATTATTTTAAATATAATGAACTAATTACTTTAAATATAATCCTAAGGTTCTTTTTAGTTAGTCTTATAATAATAAAGCTTTTATCAGTAAAAAAAATTGTAAATATTTTTTTATAATAACTTTTCTAAAAAGTTAGTTGATTATTTGGCTATCATTTAAAAAAACTTTTTGAAAAGAGCTTTATAAAGTATATTATTTGACAACATAAAAATAAAAAAAATTTAACTATATTTTATTTTCTAATAAAAATTATTTATACATATTAATATTATTTAAAGTATATTAAACGTTATACAAAGCTTAATATATTAATTATTATATAATTTTAAACCGTATGAAACATAAATAAAAATATATCTAACCAAATCTTTTATATAAATTATAACATAAGTAAAAATAATATTAAAAATAAATATTAAAACACATAAAAAATCAATTAATGGGTTTGCAAGATAAACGTGAATATACGTTTGTGAGTATTGTAGAAATTATGTGTAAAACATAAAGACAAAAGAGACTAAAAATATGCTCATTAATTAATATAAAAAATTTACTCGAAAAAATCATTTGAAAAGCTTTTTTGAGAAACTACAAATTTGAGCTTTTTAAAAAACTGTATTTTAGATGCCAAAAAAAGTCATATCTAATAAAGAAGTGATTTTTTATTTTATAGCTAAACACTTATTTTTATTAAAAAAAGGTTTTTATGGTGAAAAAAAATACTTGTATACCTCCCAAAAACTCATCCAACCAATCTAAGTAGAAGTTAACAAAAACAAATTAGAATGACCAAAGTGAGAAGAAGTGGTAAATAGAGAAAAAACAAGTAGATTTGTATATGAGAAATTTTTAATAGTATTTTGCAATGTTTTAAAAATCGATTTAAAAGTTAAGCTGATAAAACAAAAGCTTAAGGTTAAATAATTTAACTAGTATTATATTGTTATAAAATTGACTAAATTTTGAATAAAATTAAATATTTTAAAACATGATTAAAAGAGATTTTCCTTATTCATTAAAAAATTTGAAGTTTAACTCGAAAAATGAATTGTTAAATGAAAATTAATTAATTAATTTTAATTTATAAGAATTTATTAATTAATAGAAATTGACTAAATAATTAATAAATTAACTAGTTCAAACAAAAAAATAGATAATTTAAAATTTTTCGATTGAACAGACTAAACTGATTGAAGATTTTAATCATTAATATTTTGTGCATGTTAATTTAATTTTTGCTACTAATAAAGAACAATGTATGGTATAACTTTTTTTGTCTCACCAAATAAATATTTCAGAAAACTATATTTAAATTAAAGTATCAATTATAACTCTAATTGTTTCATCTAACTTAAATTTGATACAGATGAGTTTAAGTGTTTTATGATAAGGGAAGTTAAAATAATGTTGAATTTTTTTTTTTATTTTTCTAGTTTTATTTTCAGATTCAATAAAAAGAATGCATATTAGAATTTTTTGTTTATGTTTTGCTTTTAGTTTCTTCCTATTTCTAAAAATTATAGAAACTATAAAAAGTAGTTTTTTCTATTTCTATTACGATAAACTAAATATATATTATTTAATTATTTAATATAATAATTTTTAATAAAAATTATGAATAATTTAATTTAATTATATATATTTAATCAGTTAAAAATAATTATTGATAGGAATTATGAATAATTATTTTACCTAATATTTTTATTTAATTTTTGTAATTAAATTCAATAGTTAAATTGAATAATTGTTAATAAATAAACTAAATTTAAAACATCTTCAAAATATATAAATTTTAAACAATTTTTGATTTAATAATTAAAATATATTTAAAAATAAATATTAATTTCAAATAAAATTTTTAATTTTTAAATTAATTTGCTAATAAATATTATACAAGTGATTAAAATAAATTTATTTAATTTATAACTTCATTTAAAATTTTATCTAATATATAATTATTATCGGTGATAAAAATATAGCTATATTGATATTACCAATCAAACATAGTTTTGTTTTTTATTTTTAAAAATAGAGAAATTAAAAATTGAAAACTAAACTAAATTAAAAATTACAACATAAAGACATAATTGAAACCAATGTAACCCCTTATATATGTTAATTCTTGTATCATTTGTAAAACAAAGCCAATATGAAACTTTGGGGTCTATATCTACGGATGTAAATGATCTAAAATTAGATTGCTTTGCTTTGGTTCGCTCAAAGTTTTCGAAAGTTGACATATAATTGATCAAAATCAACCAATTAGACCATTGAATAAAGTCGGAGGACCCTGATCATGCTTGGAGTCATCAGTCATGGCGTGTTGAAATATTTTTGGTGGGTTTGAATGCAATATATTATGAATCACTAACACAATGTATGGCTTGAGTTAATTACTTGATTAGTCAGTAGTTCATAAGATTAATAATAAAGTTTATATTTTGTTCCCAATCTAAAATCTCCTAAACTTTTCAATTATTAATTAAAACTTGGGTTAATTATAAAAAATCTAAAACTTTGTTATTTTTGCGATTATAATTTAAATTTTAAAAAATAATAATTAAATACTCAAAATTTTAATCTTATTAATTATAAACCGATGTTAGTATTTTTAGTTAATATTACCAATGTGATTTATCACATAAGACAAAAATCTTAAACACTTACACATGTCATAGTTAATTTAGTTTAACTAAACTACTAAATCAAGCTTGCTTCGCACAAAAAGAAATAAGTCTAGGGTGATAAATTGATATTTATTTTAGATTGTTAAAAATGGTATCATTGTCGTCTCGCATTAGCACAATAAAGTATCGTTGTCGTTTTACACTGACGTGACAAAGTTTAATTTAAAAATTTCAATTTCAGTTAAACTTAATTAAGTATAATGTATTGCTCGAGCATCCATTCAATTTTCACCATTGTGAATTTGAGGAACTATTTCCACTCTCATTATCATTAATCTAAATGTGAGATCTTCTACTTTCAAAAAAAATAAGTATAATGTATATAGATGTTTATAATTTTTATTTTATATGATAAGTTACGTCAGTAGAATTGAAAAAATTGAAAGTTTGATTAATTTATAATCACATTTTTTAATTCATCCTATAACTATAAAATTACGAAAATTTTGAGTTTTTTTAAAAATAATTAACCGTTTAAAACTTAAAAGCATAGCGGAGGCTCCATCCTTGCTAACTTGAAACCTTACCTTTGCTTTGACATGTTCAAACAAAACATCTTCAAGCTGGAAGCTTCGGCCCTTAGCATTGCATTTGACTTCGGATGTGCGAATTGGCCTGTCGTGTCTTACAATTACTTGACCTTGAGTCAGAACTTGACTATTGCGGCGGTCAGTCAAATTACACCCAGGTCCTTGGTATCCACCGAGAGTATATTAGTCTTTTCACTCACGTCAAAAGCTAATATAGGAAGTTGAGAAAAAAGAAAACAAATCTTTGGTTCCCACTAAATTGAAACTTCTCCGACTTCATCGCTTCTCTTTCAGGACTAGATTAGTTTTCTTCTCTCTCCGTATCCTCTCTTCTTCCTCCTTCCTTGCTTTATTTCTAAAGATTTGTCTTCTCTCTATATATAGTGTCAACCACAATCTTATATCTCTGAGTGTGAAGATACCAATCTGTATCATTTCTTGTTATTGTTATAATAATAACCAAAGATGGCGCTATCTATCGGCCAACAACATAAGGTGGTGGTGGTGGACAACAACTTTAACGGTAACATTGTGGGGGAGAGTAGTAGTCCAGCCACAACTACTTACGCGAATCTCTCCCACCCCTTCCATTCTTTACAAGATTACAATATCAAGGATTACGAGGATTGCGATCAACAGAACAATCATCCGAATAATTTAAACCATCATCAAACCCCAGAGCAGGCGCCTGAACAAAAAGTTGTCTCCCAAGTCATCCTCAACAAAGACTCTGCCTTCTCCGATATGTGCCAGAAGGACGTTCAAAGCTTGCTACCGGAAAACGGAGAGGTCAGTCCAGTTGGGCACCAAATAAAGGGTGCTAATGATCACGTGATCCAGCCTCATTGTCAGCTTCCAAAGCCAGAGGCACCGCCCGGTCTCTTGATGTCTCCTTCGAAACACTTCGCCTCCGGAGACGTTACGTTCCGGTCGAAATCATTCTCGGAGAATCTAGTCGTGGACGTGCCTTCCTCTATAGGGAGATTCTTTAAAGAACGAAGTAACAGCTTTTCGACTTCCATTGTTAAGCGCTTGACGTCTTTCAAAGACCAAGCCAGACCCGACGAGTCGAAGGCAATGAATGGCGTGACGGAGTTCAACATATCGGGTCTCAACGTTGTCGTAAGAATTAAAAACGACTACTTGGAGCAAGAACTGAAAGGTCGCGTAAGTTTCTTCTCAAGGTCGAATTGCAGAGACTGCACCGCGGTTCGGACATTTCTTAGACAAAAAGGTTTAAGGTTCGTAGAAATCAACGTCGACGTGTACCCACAACGAGAAAAAGAGTTGATAGAAAGAACAGGGACTTGTCAGGTGCCTCAGATTTTCTTCAACGACAAGTTGTTCGGAGATTTGGTGGCTTTAAACTCGTTAAGGAATAGTGGGTGTCTTGACCAGAGGCTAAAGGAGTTGCTTGGGAACAAATGTTCCGGGGACGCTCCTTCGCCGCCGGTGTATGGTTTCGACGACCCTGATCAATCGGAATCGCCGGACGAGATTTTGGGGAGTGTGAAACTGTTGCGACAGAGGTTGCCAATCCAAGATCGTCTCATGAAGATGAAACTCGTCAAGAACTGCTTCGCCGGAACCTCCATGGTCGATGTTCTTGTGCATCACTTGGGTTGCGACAGAAAACAGGCGAGTTACGTTGATATTACTTAATGATCATTTTATGACCGTCGGATTATACTTGACTTTGACAAGAAAGTTAGTGACCAAGTGTTAAAGACTATTGATAGTTGTTAGTGATTGACAGAAGTTGGAGTTAGTAATCACACCTCATTTCAGTTAAGCCATTAGAGAGAACCAAGATGGTTCTGAGGTTTATTCAATCTTCTATTTGTTAGTTTCTCACCAGTTGTAGGTGTGATTGGCTAAAGTAATTTCTTTGCCTTAACTGTTCTGCAAATGTTCCCTTCGTTTCATGATCCTGCTAACCCTGATGCTTGTAATATGTATAGGCTGTTGAGATTGGTAAGAAAATAGCCAGAAAGCACTTTATCCATCACGTCTTTGGGTAAGATGCATCCATTGGACTTCGAAACTTGCTCTCACCCAAACTCTGTTTCTTAGTGATTCTGTAAATCTTACAGGGAAAATGATTTTGAAGATGGAAACCATTTCTATCGCTTTCTTGAGCACGAACCGTATATCCCCAAAATCTTCAACTTTGGAGGATCTACAGACAACAATGAGCCTAAACCTGCCAATGCAGTTGGCCAAAGAATCTACAAGATAATGTCTGCCATTCTGGAGTCCTATGCTACTGATGACAGGCTCCATGTTGATTATGCTGCCATTAGCGAAGAATTTCGAAGGTATTGACCTTGCTCTTCTCTATGTCCACACTCTTGCTTGAAGATTTTAGATTTATGTTAAACAAACCTCATCGTCACTGGGATCAACTCTCTCATATCCATGAATGCAGATACGTGAATTTGACTCAAGACCTGCAGAGGATTAATCTGACACAACTCTCAGCAGATGAGAAGCTGGCCTTCTTTTTGAACTTGTACAATGCCATGGCCATCCATGCTGTAATAAGATTTAGGGGTCACCAAAGGGTCATAGATAGGAAAACCTTTAATAGCGAGTTCCAATACATTGTGGGAGGGTATTCATACTCTCTGGATACGATCAAGAATGGAATTCTCAGAAATAACAGAAGATTACCCTATTCTTTAGTCAAACACTTGGGGAGTGGAGACAAACGCTTAGAGGTAAGCTCCACGTAATTCTCTTAGTAACTGGATTGAATAGGTGTTTTGACCTGGTTTTTGTTATTTGTTGACATGCAATATTTCTGAAAGTCGAAATGCACCGTGAACTGACAGATTGGTGTTCCTAAAATGAACCCATTGGTCCATTTTGGGCTCTGCAACGGGACAAGGTCGAGCCCCGTGGTGCAGTTCTTCACAGCTCAAGGTATTGAAGCCGGCTTAAGAAGTGCCGCAAGAGAGTTCTTCCAAAGAGGTGGAGTGGAAGTGGACCTGGAAAAGAGGACAGTTTCTCTTACAAGAATCTTCAAGTGGTCTGTCTGTCTGTTTGTCTCTGCATATTAATATAACATTATGCTGGTCACTAATAGCTTGTTCTGCAGGTTTAGTGTGGATTTCGGACAAGAGAAAGAGATCCTCAAGTGGGTAATCAACTTCTTGGATGCAAATAAGGCTGGCCTTCTCACGCATCTACTGGGAGATGGAGGCCCTGTTAGCATTATCTATCAAAATTTTGACTGGTCTATCAATTACTAAGCTACACTTGTCCATACACCATCACTAGGATAACGTTGTGTTCTGTAAATACTACCTTACCCTGTAATGTCATTGAAATTAGTTGAGGGAGAGTTTTTTTTGACTTTTGTAAAACCAAAATGACCTAGAAATCTCACTTCATATATTAATGACATATAATTTGAATTTTAATTGAAAAAAATATTGTTAAATAAATATTAATTGATTTATAAAAATTTATTAATTTAAAAATAGATCTATTAATTAATAAATTGACCAATTTTTAATAACAAAAATTATTAAAGTAAATCGAACCGGAAAGTTAAAAACTGAATCGAAAACTTAAACATTTTCAACATTTTAATAATTAAACCGACAAGTTTTTAATCAATGAGTATAAGTTTTAACTTTTGCATTTTGACCAACCATATTAAATATAAATATGAAATTTTGTTGTAAAGTAAAATAATAGAGTGGTATCATGGTAAATATTACTTGATTTAAAGACAAATTAAATTTATTTTACTACAACAATAACAACAATTTCAATGCACAAGGCTCTTGTATTGCAAACGTCGGGGAGGACATCAATTATACACAATTTTCCCTTTACGTTTTATAAAGAGATTATCTCCGTGATTCGCACTTGTGACCTAATCTTACCGATTGTTCAAAGGCTTGTTCAAAAGTCGGGGAGGACATCAATTATACGCAACCTTCTCTTTACGTTTTATAAAGAGATTATCTTCGTAATTCGAACTTGTGACCTAATCTTACCGGTTGTTCAATGGTTTGGTTACAAAAAATTAAATTTATTCTCATATTCAAAATTCAAATGAATTTATTACTAATTTTTAAAAATAAAATATATCACATGTAGGAATAAATAAGCCCAATGAGTTTGGAAGCCCAAATAAAAAATTTCCCACCTTTTGTTCCCGCCAAAACTGAAGCAAGACTCGAACACTTCTATCAAATGAATACGTATTTACGTGCGTGTAAATGTTCAGTTTTGTTTGGTAAGAGAGAAAATGGAGACCACGAAATCGGCACCTACAGGATGCTACAAGTGTGGGCGTCCAGGCCACTGGTCTCGTGACTGCCCTGATTCGAACGCCAACTCCAATCCCAATCCCAATCCCAATCCCAATCATACCGCCGGTTTTTCTTCAAACAAATTCAACACCGAAATTCCTAAATCTGCCGCCGCCGATAAGCCCAAGAAAGTGCCCAGAACCAGACCCAAGCTTACTCCTGAGCTCCTTCTCGGAGACGACGGCCTTGGATATGTCCTTCGCTATTTCCCTCGTCACTTCAAGTATCGCGGCCGCGGACACGAGGTACTTTGAACCTCACCCATCGGCAATTTGCAATTTACCACTGTTTCTCTTGATTCAATTTCTCTTTGTCGAGTGATTTAAATCGTAAATGAGTGGGGGGTTTTTGTAGGTGAAAGATTTGGGGAACTTGATTCGATTGTATAGTGAATGGCACTCCCATATGTTACCTTACTACTCCTTTGATCAATTTGTACAAAAGGTCGAACGAGTTGCTGCCACAAAACATGTAAAGGTAATAAGACCCATTGTTCGTATCCGTTCAGCTTTTCTGTTAACTGATTAGTTTGGTAAAATACAATAAAGTTTGAATTATTAGTGGGGAGGATGGTTTGTACACACGATGTTTTGACTGGTCTTCTTAACCTGTAATTCTCATGTAATCTTACACATGAAATCATCTGACTAAATGTGGACAATACATAATATGTATTCTAATTTGATCTGTGGTTAGTTATTAGCGTATTGATTGACAGAAGTTATCATATGCAGTTTGGCACTGAAAAATATGTTAAAAGTCATCATAGTCAAGCATGGAATGCTTTCATCATAGTCGTGCTCATGACTTGACATTGGAGATCTCTGCAGATAAAACATTGATGAATTGCGAATATTTCAGTCTTGTTTTCTGTTGCTTTTCTTAGTCAGAAATGGTTATATTTTGATTGTCAGTCTCTTTCTTTTAGCTGAAGGGCTTGGATGGGTATTGGTCTTTCCACTTTATCTGCTAGTACGAGTTCTTCTCATTCCTTATCATCATATGTTCACCCGGGTTGACTTCTTATCTGCTTTTAGTGTCGTACTAGTTTCTATGAACTGATATCTGTTATTATATTCCTGCCGTGTTTAACACAAGAATATACCAAAAAGACATGACAATCAAAATAATATTAGATTCCTGCCTTGTTCAACACAAGAACACACTCAGAAAAAAAAAAATGTATGCAAAGCAGTGAATCTTTCAAGAAATTGATTTCTTTTGAACAGACATGCATCAAAGATTTAAGAGAGAGGGTTGCCAGAGGAGGGGATCCAACAAAGTTGCGTGAATCACCACCTGAGCACGTGATTCATGATGATGAACAAGGTACAGTGGCTATCTTGCTACGAAAAGTCATTTGGGTCTTTTGTTCATGCATTTCAATTGCACGAATGCACAAGTTTCTCTATTTTGTTCATGTTGACAATTGTATGCGCGCAATCAGTTAAACCATTGATAATCTTGTAAAATAAATCAATTATCTGGCATCATTGTTCACATGGTTAACGATTCCTTATTAATGGACAAAAAATATGTCACTATGTAATGTTGAAGAATAATTAGATTACTTAATAAATAGTGCGTGAAAATTGCATGTCCCAATTCGGCATTTCAAGATCTGTGTCCATTGTATATGATAAGAGAAAATCTTAAGAGTTTTGCAATTTGCGTCGGTAAAAGCTAAAATGGTGAGTATTGGAAAATTGTTGGTAAACTATGACATTGCTTGGTGAATTCTCTATTGCTCTCGAGGAAAAAGTCATTTTGGGATCATCTTACATGTCAGGTAAATCACTCAAAATTAAGTTAATTTAAGTTTGTAGGTTTGCTTCTATCATAAAAAGTTTGTATATGGACTTTTGCTAGGTGAGTTTGACAAGGCCTTGTTGGGCTGATCTCTCAAATTTGTGTTGAATTTTGTTCCAGTTTTTCACCGTGCTTGAATCTAATCTATATGTTATATAAACATATCCATTTTCTCAAAACAAAAGGCTTGCTACTAGAAAGGCATTTGAAGCAATTCCTAGTGCCTGAAGTCCTGAACTCCAGGACTATCCTGGAGGATTGGGAAAATAATCAATTAATGCTGTATGTTAAATGTTAAAACTTTTGACCAAAAGACTTGTGTTTTTCTCGTCTAATTGGTTTTTGTCATAAGAGATTTTTCTTTACTGTTATTACGATTTGCTGACAGTAGCTCTTCCCAGTGATTGTATCCATTTCAGCAACAATCACATGTAAATGATAAGACGTTTTTGTGCTGTAAGAGAAACCATTATTCCTTTATTTTGTAGTGACTGCTTTCATTCTTATAGTTCTTTCAAATCCTGCAGAAGTCGTGAACTATGATGGAGTTCATGAGCAGGGTGCTCCAACACAGAACCATGATTCTGAGTTTCTACAAGAAGACCTACTTCATGAGATTTATGAGAAAGTTACTGAAGTAAGTTTCATTTCTTAGCTTAGTTGAGCATCTATTTTATGCCGTTAGAATTTTTGTTTTTTCATTTCAGTTCTTAGAAAGCAGTAATCAATATGGTTAACTAGTCTAGTACCTCACAATGAATAATTAGAGGAATTATGTCGTTGCATTCATGGCTAATGATACTTCGGATAACTTCTGCCTCAAAAGTAAATTTGGGAGCACCTTACAAGCACTCATTCTTTGATTAGCCGAAACTGGTTTAATGATTGTGTACTGCTGAATAACAAGCGTGTTGCGATTGAACTATTTTGTTCAAACCATTTAATTTGAATGGACAACTCTCATCCAACAGGAACCAACTGGGACCTCACAGGGCGCTGTAAAGTTGCCAGATCAGAATGTTGGAACAACCAGCTGCACAGAAGCTCTTATCACAGATGAACAAAGAGCTCGAATGGAAGCTAGCAGGTTGAAGGCATTACAGAGAGCTGCAGCTCGACTACAGTGAACTTGCCGGTTTATTGTTTTGTTACTCTCTCCCGGTTTTGTTTCCATTTAATAATTTCTTTTGGGTTGAACAAACATTTACTCTAAAAGTAGCGTCCGCTCGGTTTGTTCTGTCGAGCTTTTAAAATCGTACCAACAAAATTAACGCAATGTTTGATAAGATTTAATGTATTGAAATAGAATAGGGAATGCAATGATATGAAAGGTACATCAATCCTTCTAGTAGTCATTGTATTAGAACTATATGGAATGCGAAATTTGATTGCATAGTAATTTTCATTAGGTAAAGGAATGAATAATGCAATATAATGTTGATAATTGAATGCCTTTTACTAGATACTGTTTAAGTGTGTAATGATTCTTTTATTAATCCATATATAAATTTCAAGTATGGTGGTACGTTTTTTTTTTTTTTCAAAATTAGGAAATGTAAATGAGTATGTTGACGTATGGCATGCAAATTTGGAAGATCAGGATGGAAATTGATGTTTCTTGGAAGCTTTTTGGTAGATATAATTTGGAACGACTAACGAGTGTGACCTATGGCGTCTTAATTTGGGCATTTTAAAAGAACGAGTTGAAGATATGGGCATGTTAGTTGTATCACATCGCATTTAATGAATAATGGAATAGGACATGGTTGTGTCTTTGGTCATTTATTAGTGAGCAGAGAAATAGGATGATCCTTAAAGACATGAATCTGTTAGAGCCTTTCGTTTTGTTTGGTAACCATTACATTAGCGGTTAGTTGATAGCTGATTTGATCAGCAAATTGTATTAGTTGTTTGTTAAAGATGTTTGGTAAAATTAGTTATTTAGTATTAACTGTTTATGTGTAAAATGACTTATGAGAACATGACTAAAAAAAATTATAAGGAAAACTAATTTACCTTCTCCCTGCAAAATTGATTTTTAACCCTTCCCATTTTTATTTATTAATTAATATATGCCTTTTATTTTATTAATAATTAATATGATAATAAAATAAAATATATTAATAATTTTATTAATAATTAATAATGAATATG
>JANZLC010000200.1:6118229-6129334 GCA_026413385.1 Erythroxylum gracilipes
GTGAACCAGTATAAAATTGTTGTGTCGAAATCTCTCAACTCTCAATCTCTCTCAACTCTTAACTTTCGATTTTGTTAATGTTATACAAGTTTTCGAAAATATTTTACAACATTATTTTTCAATAATTTTGTGAAAAGAACGAAGTTCTTTAAACAAACGAATTTTCAAAAAGGGGATTAACGAAAAGAATACACAATTCAACCCCCCCTTCTTTGTGCATTTGTATCTCATTATTAAGCATTGTATTAACGTGTGATTCAATTCAGTTTCATCGCCTTGATCTGATACCATGAAAGAAATCACTTTAGATGAAGAGAGAAGCTAAATAAGGACTGGCTTTTATTTATCTCACTTCGAGTATTACACAAGTCAGTTTTTGCTTATATACAAACAACTAGAAAACAAAAGCAGAGGCCAACGTCTGTTTACAAAATGACCTCACTTTGCCTAAAATAAACATTACACGTAACTATACAAAATACAGAAAAGCTATACATAAAGTTAACATAGGCTTGAGGTAGTTGTTGCGGAGGAGGACAAAGCAATGATTTTGCTTTGTTCCTTACTTCTTTCCTATGAATAGCTGGTGATTATGTTCACATTGGGTAAGAAGATAGTTTGAAGGATATCATCATTATTTCTTTATTAACTTATAAAAAAATCAATATCAGTGAAAGCTCTAAAGGTGAAAGATTGTATGTAAAAGGGAAATGGGACTATGAGAGTAAGCGTAATAAGGATAACTCATCCAAGAGGAGTCCTAGATCTAAATCCAAAAGTAGAAAGATAACGCACTGTTATAATTGTGAGCAAACATCACATATCAGAAGGGACTATCTAAAAAAGAGACATAATGATAAAAGGAAGTATGATGATTCATAAAGGTTTATAAATAAAATGTAAAGTGGGTACTCATAATACAATGATGAAGATATGTTCTACGTTTCAACTAATAGATTTTGAGACTCATAGGTTCTAGATACAAGGTGTTCATATCATATGACACCATATAAGGATTGGTTTATGTTATACACCTCAAGCAAAATTGGCGTTGTTTGGTTTAAGGATGAAAAAGCTTGCAAGATTTGTCATAATATGATATGTCAATATCAAAATGGTTGATGATGTTGTCAAGATGTTATATGATATGTAGCATATACCAAATTTGAAGAAGAACCTGATCTTTTTTTAATTACAAGGGAAAGAAAGCAATCAAACTTAGCGCATATGTCGATAATACAACACTCCTTGCGCATCTCTGTGAAGAAGCTCCTGGATGACCTCCAAGGCTCCTGTAGAAGGTGCGAGCCCATAAAATTGCAAAAGCTGCCAATCTGTCTGCACACTGGTTCCCTTCGTGAAAGGCATGTTGAATATGGACCTCCCAGTCACGATGTAAAAGGCCTCGGATACCTATAACCAAAGAAGTATCCTCAGTTAGTACTCCTTGGGAGGAAGAGAGAATGTTAATGACCTCTAACGAGTCCACTTCAATGACAATGCGTCGATAACCCATGTCCCAGGCCAACGTGAGGCCTGAGGAAACTCTCCAGAGTTCTGCAAATAAGGGCAAACCCCTCCCAATATGTTGCTGAAACCCACCACACCACTTCCCATGACTATCTCTAATTAATCCTCCGGCTGAGGCCTTAGTAGACCCTTGTGTAACTGCCCATGATTTTGGCAATAAAATTGTTAAAGATAATATTAAGGTAATGAAAGGTGAATTGATTGTGGTAAAATGCTCAAAATTGGTAGGAAATATCTATAGACTAATGGAAAGCACAATTGAAGGTGGAGATATTGTTGCAATAGAGACAAATGATGATAATATTATGATAACATATGTAACTGGGTCATCCTAGTAAATGAGGGACGATAGAACTTCATAAGAGGAGTCTACTCAAGGGTGTCAAATATCGTAACTTAAAATTTTACAAGCTTTTTGTTCTTAGTAAACAATCTAAGATAACATTCGAGATAAATGAATACATAACTAAAAGAATTTTAGACTATGTGCATACTGAGGTATAGGGTCCTATTAGATAGCTTTTGTTAAGTAGATCTCAGTATTTTATGACATTTATTGATAATTTTTAAAATAAAAGCCTGAGTATATTTCATGAAGCAAAAATCTAAGGTCTTTGTAAAGTTTAATGAGTGAAAGACGATGTGGAGAATCAGATAGGTAGAAAAATCAAATGCATGAGATTATACAATGATATTCAATACACAAACTCACAATTCCAAAGTAGAGTATAAGATTCAAAGATAGCACACAATTTAAAAAATACCTCAGTAAAATGATATTTTAGAGAGGATGAACATATCTATAACTGAAATGGTTAGGTATTTGAGATTGAATAAATGGTTCTTTAAATTTTTCTAGGTGGAAGCTATGAATATAGAATGTTACCTCATTAATATATTACCATGGGCATCATTGGATGTATGTCCTACTTATATGCATTTTTCCAATAATGAGATGTTAAAGCTTGATCCAAAATCAAAGAAGTGTATCTTTATTGATTATCCTAAAAGTGTTAAGGCATGCAAGTTTCAGAAACCATCATCAAATATGATGATTAATGAGGACATATTGTTTGATACACATCATATGTTGAAGTAAACATATGAAATGGATGTACATAGGTCAATGGGGAGCAATGAATAGAGGTACAAGTAGAGATGGAATAACTTAAAACAAACTTGAAAGAGGTTGAAAACTTTAGTTAACAAATTAATATTAGGAGAAGAGCATCAACGTAGTATAGACATAAATAGAGTGAGATGTACTATTAGTCGATTAAATAGATACAATTGGGGGGATTTGGTATCCTTTGCACTCAATGTTTTTAAAATCGGACTAAATCGGTAGGTTTGACCTGAATAAATATAAATCAGCTTGATTTTCGATGCAGATTATATTTATAATCCTTATGAGAAAAAATTGACCAATTTTCCAAAAAAATCTGTAAATTCTTGGGAAAAAATAGACCAATACACTGTGGAGCCTAGCAGCAAGTTTTGCACACCAATCCATATATCTTTTGTCTGAATGCACCAACACATATACCTATTGTTAATGCAATTTGAAGTTATTAAAGTTGAGAAAAATTCACTTTTCAATGAAATTTTTTTCTTTCAATTCGCTCACACAATTTAATTAATAAATTATATTTTAAATTTTAAATTCTTTATTTATCTCTTTATATTTTAATTAACATTTTTATTTTAAATTATTATTGATAAAATAAATTACCATTTTTATTTATTTAATTGCACTAATAAATTATATTTATCAAAATTTAGGCTCTTTATTTATCTCTTTATACTTTAATTGAAAGTTTTTAAATTATTATTGTTAAAAATTAATTATTATTTTTATCATGAATTTTTATTAAATTTAATTATTAATTAGTATATAAAAGAAATTTTGCTTTAGATAATTTAAGAATGTGTTAAAATATAATATTTAAACTATAAAGAAGTATATTTAGTGTACATTAAAAAAAGTTAAAATAAAGTTATAATCATTTACTTTTTAAGTCTTTAAATAAATGATAATATAAAAATATAATATTTAATTTTATTATTATTATAAATTTTATGTTAGATTCAATACATTGATCCAAAAAAGAAAAAGGAGTTCATTAATGGGATAGCATTGACACTGTGTTTTGTTTTGGAGGCATTTGGTTATGATTCCAAATACAACCAACAAAAGAGGAAAAAAAGAAAAAGTGAGATTCATGCGTGGTGGAGGTCTACAAGGTACAACAATGGTGATGATATCAAAAGAAAAAAGTGAGATTCATGCATGGTGGTGGTCTACAAGGTACAACAATGGTGATGATCTCAGAATCTAAGTTGCCCTGGAACTGAATAAATGTTCTTTCACCTCTCGAATCCATCCTTGGAGGCATTTAATTTGATTTTGAACATTTGGTTTGTTACTTTAGTTGTCAAGTCGAGCGTACAATCATCACAAAATTATAAAAAGCAACGGACGCCATTCAACGTGGTGCGGTGTAACACTTGACTGACCCTCCGTGAACTCCATCCATTACACCTAATTCAAAGTCCAATAACAACAACCATCAAATCTGGTTTAGGCCTAAACTTCCGGCAATGTCTTCGGGACTGTCGTGATGTCCCATAAGTCCACCGGTGATTCTCTGCTATCCTCTTCAGATTTTGCCCGCAAGACAGCTTGCACTAAAGAGTTGGTAGCTACTTACTAACTACTAATACCTCTCACAAGTTAGTAAAATATAAACCTCCTACTCCTAACCACATAATTGAATCGCATAGCCTTAACGTGAACTCAACCATATCGTACCCAACCCTACAGCAACCTCCAGAGCCATTTATTGCCAACACGTCTCTGATGCCCAATGGCAAGTGTAAAAGATATGACCCCATTAATTGCCCAAAGCTTTTCCCTTCACCGTAGTCTGTAATTTACGTAGAGTGAAGGATAAAGGTGTTCTTGGTTTTGGGCACTCCTTAAAGCTCACATGCACACTCTCTTTCTTGAATTATTATAGCTCTGAGTACGTACAGGTAGATCCATAGAGCATTGTTTGTTCTTGGCTGGAACTTATAATTTTTGGGTATTCCGTTCCTTTCCCACCTGCCACTCTTTGCTTGATCACATATTGTGCTATCTTTTCCATCTTATATGTTGCATAAAAGGAAAAGTTTTTGTCTTAGCCACCGTTGTCTTCTTGGGCTCTGAAATTATAATCGGCTTTGCAAGTTCATCCATTGATTCCTTTGGAGAAGAAGAGAAAAAGGTTCAGATTTGTGCCGATGAGTTACAGTAGTCCATGAAGGGATCTGTTCATGAACTCAGAGCTTCATGACCAGCAAATAGAATAATAGTTTAAGGAGTTCTTTTGAGCAGCCCAAGAAATTGAAGAGTGAAAGGGCTTACTTTATTTTCTTCAATAATGGCTGCAGTTATAAGAATATAGAAATTATAAGAGAGGAGAAAAGAAAAGATAAAATTTTTATCGTCTGCAAGTTTTGAGATGGGTTCACGTGAGGTCTGAGCAGAGATGTCGGTGAGTTTTGCAAGCAAAGAGTTGGAGAAACGATGCCCAGTGACAGCGCTTTTCATTATTTGACTGAACTAAAGAGTTTAGAAGAGTGTCACCAATGGTTATTGTTTTCTCATTGGCCTTCAATGGCTCTGCAACTACTTCTCCTCCAGTTTTCAAGTTGAACCCGAGTGAGTAGATGCTCTTCTTTTACCTTTTTTTTTTCATTTATGTACTCTGAATTGAAGCATTCCTTTCTTCGAAAGGAAGAACAGTTAAGCATTGAAAATGACTCGAATTGGCGTTTTTTTTGTACAGATTCTTTGATGGGGATGTTTTCAACTCTTTCTTCTGTTTGCGAGGAAAAAAGGGTAGATCTGAAGTTATTGGGGGGTTTTGAAAGTTAACTCGATTCATAAGCGCCAAAAACAGGAAGCAGTATAAACCGCAAGCTAATAAAGAGTTTGTCTTGGCGTTTGGGTTTGATCTTCCAAGGATTTTACGCTTCAAGATTCCCATATTCTGGAAGTTGTTATATTACACTTATAGAAACTGTAAGAAAAAGATCAAATCCCGCATTATAACCCATTTAATAATTATAGATCTTTAACACCATGATCTGAAAAAGATTCGATTTTTTTGTTTCCTTTCTCTTCACAACTTTCCTGTTTTTTTTTTTTTTTTCCCCCTCTCTGCATATCAATTCTGGCCTTAAGAAACTTGTTTTGAAGGAGATGAAACCGTTTGCGGTTTCAAGTTCAAGGTACTCTTTTCTCTTCTCATTGCTATTCTTCATTATCAATGTCCTTTGTCTCATTTATCCGGTTAGATCAGGCGACATGGAGGCCTTATTGGCCTTAAAATCGTCGGTTGATCCTTTAAACTCGTTGCCATGGCCACAAGGAAGTGATGTCTGCAAATGGCAAGGTGTTAAAGAGTGTCTCAATGGAAGGGTCTCAAAGCTTGTTGTTGAGCACCTAAACCTGAGTGGTACTATTGACGGCAAAAGTCTGAATCAATTGAATCAACTCCGAGTTTTGAGTTTCAAAGATAACTCGATCTCAGGCCAAATCCCAGATCTTTCTGGGCTATTCAATCTCAAATCCCTTTTCCTCAACAACAACAATCTCTCCGGCAATTTCCCAGATTCCATTACTGCCCTACATCGTTTGAAAGTAATAGTTTTAGCGCAAAACCACATCTCTGGTCCACTCCCAGCCTCTCTACTCAATCTCACTAGGCTGTATGTTCTGTTCCTGGAGAACAACTTCTTCAATGGAGAAATCCCACCTTTGAACCAAACCAGTCTCAGATTCTTCAACGTGTCTTACAATAACGTATCGGGTCAGATTCCGGTGACTTCAGCATTAATTCGGTTCAACAGGTCGTCTTATTCCGGTAACGTTGATCTGTGTGGTGAACAGATTCAGAGTCCTTGCACGAAAACAGAGCAGTCAGGACCAGCACCGAGTCCTGAACATCCTGAAGCAACAACCCCATCATCGAAACGGAGCAAATTGGCGAAGATCATAGCACCTAGTATTGGTGGGTTAGTGATTATATTGATATGCTTGGTTGTGCTGTGTTGTTTGTGTGCAAAGAAAAGTGGGAAGAATGAAACAGGGGAAAGAAAAAGCAAAGGGTCAAACGTTAGTGGGAGTGGTGCAACAACAGGAATTGAAAGATCAGAGAGAAGCCAGCAACAAGGGAGTGGAGGGAACAGTGGCATGAGCAGTAATACTGGAGGAAAACAGGGAGTTTTTTCATGGGAGAACGAGGGTCTAGGAACCATGGTGTTCCTGGGCGCAGGGGATCAGCAGATGAGTTACAGCCTCGAGGATCTGCTGAAAGCATCAGCTGAGACGCTGGGTAGAGGTACAATGGGAAGCACCTACAAAGCCGTGATGGAGTCTGGGTTCATCGTGACCGTTAAGAGGCTCAAGGATTCGAGATTTCCGAGGGCCGACGAGTTCAGGAGACACATGGAACTTCTGGGCAAGTTAAGACATCCGAACTTGGTCCCACTCAGAGCTTATTTCCAGGCTAAAGAGGAGCGCCTGCTTGTGTACGATTATTTCCCCAACGGCAGCCTTTTCTCCCTCCTCCACGGTACGTCCAGATCAATCACTTATAATATGTTTGCTTTCCATTGATTTGATACTACTTTGGTCTTTGTCTATATTTTTTTCAATGCAATTAGGGTATGCAACATTGCAATTAGTTAAGCGAGTCATGAAAAGAAAGTAGTAGTTAGAGTATTTGATAGGAATGCTAAGAAGTTTGGTACTTGGAGAAGCTACATTGTCTCAATTTTGAAAATTAACTGAGACCACATTGTTCTAATAATTTCATAAAGTTTAAATCTGAAAGTAGACAAAATAGTACGAATATGTCCGAACATATTGTTGTTGCACATGTGTGACAAACGGTCGGAGTGAGTGATGTGGCAAGACAGTAATGATAATCATGGATGGTGTGACGTGAGAGTATAATTCAAACCCCAAATGGTTGACCAAGAAGGCACCTGTACCAAAATTAAGGGACTAAGGCTCGTGGCTGATCTAGCCTTTCTTCCTTAAGTGGACCCGACCCCTGTTTACCTGTGTTGTCGCTTTCTCTGCCTCCCCCAAACTGTGCCACTCGATTACCCAAAAACCGAATCCGATACCCAATAATTTAAAAACAGAACTTGGAATCTTGCCTTGTATTTTTTATTTTATTATTTTGTTTGATTTATCTATTTTGTTTTTCAAATTTTACTGTAATTTACATATTCCCTTTTTTAGCTTGAAGGTGAGTTTTGCAGTAATTAATAAGATCGTTCTTTTATAACCGAAAAGTCATAATTTAAAGTCACGAAAACAGTCTTATTATAAAATATAAAACAAAGGTTGCGTACAATTATTGATGAGTCTTTGTTTGAACAATGAGGATGGTTTTATTAACAATTTTTACGTATGTTAAGTAAAGTTTTAGTAAATTTGATTTACGTGGTGATCAATTTTCTAATAGGCTTGAGGTTTAGGTTCTATAGTTTTGGTCTCTTGTGATTTATAATCTTCGGATTGAGTGTTTTGAGATTGGTGTTAGCTTCTTAAATCACATGTCATTCATTGAACTATCCATGATTTATGAGCTCAGTCCAACAATATAGCGGCCATGGAATGGTTGTTTAAAGATGGAATGGAGATGAATGTTATTTACTACATTTACTCTGCAGGAGCAAGAACTTCTGGTGGCGGAAAGCCTCTTCATTGGACATCATGCCTCAAAATAGCTGAGGACTTGGCAACTGGACTGCTTTATATTCATCAGAATCCTGGCTTAACGCATGGAAATTTGAAATCCTCCAACGTGCTGTTAGGCCCTGAATTTGAGTCCTGCCTCACTGATTATGGTTTAACAATGTTCCGAGATCCTGATTCACAGGAGGAACCAAGTGCTACTTCTCTCTTTTACCGAGCACCCGAGAATCGGGACACGCGAAAGCCAACCACCCAACCCTCTGATGTCTACAGTTTTGGCGTCCTGCTTCTGGAACTCCTTACAGGTAAAACTCCATTCCAAGACCTTGTTCAAGAACATGGCTCGGATATTCCTAGGTGGGTAAAGTCGGTACGCGAGGAAGAAACAGAGTCTGGGGATGAACCTGCCTCGAGCAATGAAGGTGCAGAGGAGAAACTTGAGGCTCTTATAAATATCGCCATGGCCTGTGTGTCAATTGCACCAGAGAATAGACCATCAATGAGGGATGTTTTGAAGATGATAAGAGATGCAAGGGCGGAAGCTCACGTTTCATCGAATAGTAGTGACCATTCACCTGGAAGATGGTCAGATACGGTTCTAAGCTTGCCTAGGGAAGAACGTTCGAGTATTTGAGTGGGTCAGGTAGATGCGCGGCGACTTTATTTTATGTATTCGATTCTTTTAACATCTTCGACAAGGCATTGTAGAGTCCACCGATGTAAAGTTATTCACTTCCATTCTTGATTCTGAGTCCATGTGCTGTGGCCTGAATTGCTGTCCTTTGGAGTTCTATTAATGGTGATTGGGATGCTCATTGTAGAACAAAAGTTGACAGATTCAATTTTATCAAGGACATGGTGCAACCCTTTATGCTGTGATTAGTGTTATACACTATGATCATAAGAATACTATCCAAACTTAGTGATTCGGTACTACGAGCATTATGACATCAAAATAGACACATTTGCTTCATAATAAACACAATCGTCAAATTCTTTTTGCCTGTTAATTAAAAACTAAGGTTTAATTGGGCATAGTTTGGGTTATGAGAGTTGGCCAAACAGTGTTGACTATAGATACTTTCAATGTTATTAGGGCACTATTTATATCCATGCCTGCTCTAGTGACGCTGAACCTCTGTGTAACTTCTGAATATGGACACAATTTGGGCTATGCATGTGTTGGAGGCCGAGTTCTTCTTGAAAGTTCACTACAGTATCTAGGGAGGGGCATGTCTCAGCCCGTATTCAACCAAAGATGCGAAATTTGCCTCAAATTTTTCTTTAATTCCTTAAGTTCACATGTAATTGTGTTGTAAAATTCGACCGGATTAGAGCAGGTTCACAGCTAAATAAGACTGAAGGAATAGTAATGAACAGACAAATTTTACGTGAAAAACCTCTAAATTAATGTAAAAACAGACAAATTTTACGTGAAAAACCTCTAAATTAATGTAAAAATTATGGGCAAGAAAAAAAAATCACTATGAAATTTAAAAATACAACCTTTCTCTATTTTACAAAAAGAAACACTAACTCTCTCACTAAATAGGAAAAACATTCTCCAAACTTTTGTAGGGATTTAATAGAAGAAAGATTTCTGGAATAATTTGCTCTTTTCATTTTTTGCCTATTTATAAGCAGGAGATGTGTAGGATGACTGGTCATTTGTCCAGCTATCTTTAACTTTTATTTCAACTTTGGTAGGCACATAAATAGGCAGGAGACGTTTGGGATGGTTAGCCATTTGGCCAGTATCCTTGACTTTTATTTCAACTTTTGTAGGCACTGAAAATGATGCCTGCCATTTTTTGACAATTCTCCCACTTGAAGATTTGATTGAAAGTCAATCAGATCTTCACACTATTCTTTCTTTCTTGCCGCTTCATGTTGCTTACATCTCTGTCAGGGCACACTGAGGATCGACACCATTGATTGCTTTAGCTAGTCTAAACACATATCCTGTAGTAGATTTACTTTTATCAAAATCACCTGCATAATCAGCATCAACATATCTTTTGATGGTAAAATCTGATCATCCATAACATAATGCGACATCTGAGGTTCCTTTGATATATCTAAGAATCTTCTTGACAACATTCCAATGCTGTCGACCAAGATTCTCCATTTATTGACTAACTATTCCCATTGCATGTGCAATGTTTGGTCTTGTATAAATCATAGCCAATATTAAACTTCTCACTGCTAATGTATATGGTACTCGAGACATCTCTATCATCTCTTCTTCATTGCTAGGATTTATACTTGTGGATAACTTGAAATTAACAAGAAGAGGGGTATAAATTGACTTACAATCTTGCATGTTGAATTATCGTAAGATCTTCTTCAAATAATTCTTCTGAGAAAGCCAAATCTTCCTGTTATTTCTGTCTCGGTGAATTTGCATCCCCAAAATCTTGTTTGTTGGTCCCAAGTCCTTCATTTCAAATTTCCTAGTCAACTGTGCCTTCGATTCTTTGATACGATCATTGTTGGAGCCTGCAACCAAAATGTCATCCACGTATAATAGTAAAACTATAAATTCATCTTACTCAAACCTCTTGAAATATACACAAGGGTTTGTATTCAGTCTGCTGTATTCAATGCTCATGATAAAGGAATCAAATCTCCTACACCAATACCTCGACGCCTGGTTTAAACCATACAAAGATTTGTTCAACCTACAAACCAAGTTCTCATTCCCTTTTTCTTCAAAACCTTCCAGCTAGAGTATATACATTTCTTCTTCAAGATCTCCATGAAGAAATGCAGTTTTCACATCTAACTGCTCAAGATGCAAGTCAAATGTAGCACA